>NKZX01000725.1:0-69162 GCA_002374535.1 Metschnikowia kamakouana
TATTTCTATACAGTTATGCAACACGGGCGAAGGTGTCCGTTTTATAGACGCAGTGCGCAGTGGGCCGCACGTGGCCTGAGAGTGCACATAACATATCCCCGCTCATTTTCACCCAATCTCATCAGTACATTGTTTAACTGATAAATGAGTCACTGACCAATCAAATAAACAACAATTTTTACTAGTCTATTCTGACATATAGTATAACTGATTATCCAGATTCACTGAAAATCGTTGTGTAATATTTAATTTAACATCAATTGACCACTAAACGCCCTTTAAAAATAAAATCCCTTAAACCAGATTTCTCAATCAAAGTAAATTATGCCTTCTGTCCACGGATTCGATAGTACTGTGTGTTGTGAAACTTCAGGTGGACAAGAACTGTCTTGTGCGTTCCATCCATTTAGTATGTTCATTTTTATTCCATATGGTGATACAGAGTCACTTATATAGGTATAGCAGGACGTCTACTCCCACGTGTGTACCGTTTTAATGTCATTACGGTCATGTAATATCTTGCTAATAGAGGGGGGCTCCGAATTGGGCGCGGAATTTCAATTTAACCACTGTTTGAGAAAATGACGCTCGATCACCTGAGGCCCCTACTCCAAATTTACACTAAATAGACGTCGACCCTTAAATTAGCGCCCTTAGTTCAACTCGATTAGCCTTTTTAATTTGAAGGATTTCCCAAATATCCATTCAATTCATAAAAATGGTGCATTCCAAATTCTGTATACGTTTGATCCAAAAATGTAAGTAGTTTCAAATCCAGGATCTGGTACTCCCTTCTAAACTCCGGGGTTACGAAAAAATATGGTAGGGAAGCTATGGAAATTTATTATTCGCGCAAGGAGTGTCTTGAGACTTGGTCTCATTACGTGAATTATGTGCATGATTGCTGCACATGCGGGGATCTCAATTAGTCCAAGGAGGCTCACGAAGTGCCCGTTTGCTGCCAAATGGAAATTGGAGCCGGCTTTTTAAATAAAGGCTTTGATTTGTAAGCCAGTATTTGTTTCCTAACGTATATAAAAGCCCCGGGCTTGGCTCAATTTCTTACTCATCAACAATGTTAACGTTTTACATTTCATTCTTACCATTAGTGGTAATGTCTTCACCTGCGCTCATCTCTCCCAGCATTGGGAAGTCTATGCAAAACCATCTGGGATTTAAATTGGATTTTACAGTTCTGTACGGTATTCCTGGCTCTTCACAGAAAGACTCCGCAATGACTAAGCGGGCTGACGAGGCGATGACACTCCCACTATTCAATAAAGAATACTACTACTCCACCCTGCTTGCTGTAGGTTCCAACGGAGACATATGTGAGCTTTTAGTGGATACGGCTACGGCTGATACATGGGTAATGGACAGCAATGTGGTGTGTTCAATTCCAACTGAAGATAAGGACAAGTCAAAACGTGATATCCCGGAGAATGAGTCAAAGGACGTTCTACATCATTATAAAAAACGTAGTGGATCCGGAAAAGGAAAAAGAACAGAAGAAATTATTCCACTGCATCAAATCGATTCGATGGTGAATGAATGCAAGGAAGCAGGAGTATTCAACAAAGCGGCATCCCGCACGTTCGAGCTATTCAAAGGCAATCCTGAATTTAGTTTGGTTTATGCTGATCAAACGGAAGCTAGGGGTGTTGCGGGCACTGATATAGTTCGGACGTCACAAGTGCGGGTGAGAATGCCTATTGGTGTGGCCAATAGATCGCTGCATTTTAACGGAGTTTTGGGCCTTGGGCATCCAGATGATAGTTTTTTGAGGGGGCGAGAGGAGAAGGTGTATTCCAGTTTCCCTTATGAATTGAAGAAGATGGGATACATCAAAAAAATGGCCTATTCTCTTTACTTAAACGATAAATCTGCCAGCAAGGGCTCGTTGCTTTTTGGTGCTGTTGATCATAAGAAGTATCATGGCATATTGCAAACCGTTAAAATGGTAAACACCTATAGGCATGGCGTATTAAGGGATGGATGTGTCGTTCTTAATAGAATGTTTTTGCAAGATAGCAGGCAGATAGTGACCATTTTTGAGGAGCCAATTGGAGCCTCTTTGGATTCGGGCACCACCTTCCAGGCTTTTCCGAAAAACATATTTTTTGCATTGGTTAAGCTGATTCTGGGCCTGTACTATGCACCCTTGGACAGATATAGGGTAGACTGCTCGTACAGGGAGCACGAGGGCTTCATAGGGTACGATTTTTCCGGCTTCGTAATCAAAATCCCAATAGGTGAATTGATACGCAGGTACAAAGATGTATGTTACTTGGCAGCTAAGGTGCGTGATGAGACGTCTTTCTTTCCAAGTGCTTATTTGGGTGATTCGTTTCTTCGGAATGTCTACATAGTCTACGACTTCGAGAATATGGAAATTTCAATGGCCCCGGTGAAATATACTGACGAAGAGGAAGTGGAGGACATCATCTCCAACGTTCCAAGGGCCTTCAAGGCTAGTGAGTACTCAAGTATTTCAACAGTCACTCATGTTCGTACACGAAGTGCACCCAAATTCAGGTCCTGGTAATGCCCAGCAAGGGTTCTCAGTGCTTATGAGTTGAAAGTGATATGATTGATCACATGAAATGTGATAGAAAATGAGTCTTGGGCCATAATTGGACTGATCTTGGGTTCTTATGTGAAGGATGATTTGAGTTGCTAGCATTTTTTCTTTTGCTTCAGGAAAATGCTTTCGATTTTAGTATCTACAATTCTTGGTCTTTTAACGTGTTTGTTTCGAAAAGTGTGGGAGTAAGTCATTTCATGAGAAAGGTTGATTTTTACGGTTAGCTATGTACACGGCAGCACTGTTGATATAAGAGGAAGGTGATCCTATATGTAGTGAATGACTGAGTTTTTAAGTAAACGATGTTTTGAATTTTATATGCGTTTGGTCCATGAAAGAAGTGTAGGATGAAGAGTATGTCAGTATGCAAGGGGTGCATATAACACGCGAGGCCCACATACATGCATACGTTGTAGATCTGGATAAGAGAATAACCAACGCCAAAAGTGAACAATTGCGCCAGAGTAAGGGAACTCTACCATCTAACATTAATGCATCCTCAATTGTTTCTTTTTGAAATTCCCCTGGACTGTGCCATACTAATAATAAATAATCTCCCAAAAATCTAAACGGTGGGTACTAACCATCTCATTAACCTAGCTAGTTGATTTGGTATTACCTCAGAACAACCTGATGTACTGAATCGATGTCTCACTTAATGGAACTGATTAAGCAATCTATCAGTCAAAAGTCGTCTTTTATTTTGGTCGTCGTATGGGGCCTACAGTTAGGCCCATGAAAGAAGTCAGACAACTATAGGAACTCAGCAAGCCTAAAACGTATTAAAGTTTGCTTAAGAAACCGATTCTTGTCTGGGTCGATCTTGGTGCTGATGTACGATTACCTCAAGCTTGGGTACCGGCTTACGCACCACCATGCTCAGTTTCCTTCCGATACTCATGGCCGATTGCACCCCAATACTCACGTGTTTGCAAAAACCAGCGAACTTGTGACTTGTTTCTTGTCATGGGGTAATTCTTGCTCAAGGTGAACTCGATAGAGATAATGGAGATATCATATAAGACAAAGCACTCACATGCGTTCTGATGTTTCCAAAAATGTGGCCAGGAAGTGGCATCATGAACGCATCAACGTTTGCGGACAAAAGGAATTCACCGTTGTCTTTTCCAACCACTAAATCTGTCTTTTTTACACCCGAGTGTTTTTTATTTGGATCAGCCACCGTAAGCACAGACAAATATTCCACCACTGATTGGGTGTTTGGTATTAAGGCAAGAGGTGCCCAGCCACTTTGACGCATACAGGATCGGAAGTCTTGATATAAAACATGCAACTCCCCTCAAGGTAAATGACCGAGTTCGGACATTTTAGGCCCGAAACCAATACATGTACTTAGAAGCCGGCATATACCAGAGTGGAATATCGTTGGAAGTACCCCAGTTCTATATGGCATATCTTCAAGAGAATATTTGAGACTAGCACATCGTACCATGGACATTTGTAAAGATACCGATGAGTACTAGGGGTATGCCCAAATATTTGGTGCGACGAGTTAAGTTAGAATCAATTGAGCTTCTGTGACGATTTCTGATGTCCCTGAGTCCTGAAAACTTAGTCATGTTTCATCGAAATGTCCAGTTGATTCTGGGGTACCTTTATGATCATAAATTCTTGGATCAATCATAAGTCCAAGTACCATCAAAAATAACCCTGACCGAGTCAGAAAATATTTCTTAATTATATCAATGATCCAGAACCACTGCCGTCATGTCAAGAACAGTAACCACGCCTTCAATAAGCCCATTGAAGCTTCTTTTATTTTGGTCAGTGTAATAATTGCTGACTAGTTTAGTAGGTAGCCAGTAATTGTGCATGTTTCAACCAAACTCAATAAGAGATAAGTGAGAAGAATGAGCCCCAATTCTTAATGGTGAAGTTGGATTCTTGGGGATGTACGTTTCAACAAATCGCGTGACTCTATCTAACTCAACTCTAGTGCTGACCTCTCCCATTTTGCAACAATGGACTGATATTTACGCCATAGCACCAGGAACAATCTAATCATACGCCAAGCAAATTTTAAGCTTTTGAACACTCTAGAGTGGTTATTGTATGTACAGTTCACCCTTTTCATAAAGTAATGAAATAATAATCAACAAGGGAAGAAAAAGCAACCAGGGGGTTGAATGGAACACTGCACGTGTCCTTAGCAAATACCTTGTAGCATATAAATCAGAGGAATGCTCAAGTCATGTCTGGCACAAATCCAGATTGATTAAAGTGTTTGTTTATTCTGGGGAGTTGATATGTGTTTAGACCCCTACAATTCTGAGTGATTTGGGTAATGTTTGAGTGATTTGAGCATTGAAATGTTCTCATGATGCGGCACGTGTGTCTCGTTGGACATCAAGACTCTAATAAGTGTGAAACTTCAGGACTCATCTCTGTAGTATTTTTGTTTTCTCTTGCCTAATCTAGGAAATCCTCGGAAAACCGTATTTCCTATTCACAAGCTGAGCTGATGTGATCTTCAAAACTGAGCAGGAGCTAGACCAATTTTGAAGCTCCACACTATAGTCTTTTCGAGTGCCCTCCGTAAATCCCTCATTGGGACTTCGGAGCCCTCCCTTTGGTGTTTTTATCTGGAGTATCCTTTTTCCTACATAGAATCATGTGAGATCAGCTTACATCCACAGGTTCAGCAAGTGGGCCTTTTACACTCTCAGTGCGCACTTTACTAGATGCACACGTTCACCATGGGAGTGCACCTCGACCTCGCGCGTTGCCAGCCTGCTTCTCAGCCACTCATTTCAGAACAAATAAAATTCCACCCTGACAACCTCCACTCAGATAAGGAGAAGACTTTGGATTATTAGAGGAGGATATTTGTAGAGTCACAATCTTGGCTTTGAAAGCTTTTTTGAATAATTTGTTCTGGTTCTTAAGCAATGGCTCGTTAACTTATAAAGATTATGTTCGCACACTGAGGCTCTACAAATAATCAAGCAATTTACTTTGACAATTTTTTTGAGGGTTTATTCTTTATCTGAGTCTCAATATTCAGGCTATCCGATTTTTAATTGTTGATCTTCAAACTGGTGTTTTTTGTTAAAACAGAAACATATAAATTCAGTCTACTTCATGGCACTAAGAAACTGAAGAGGGGGTACTGGGAGGCGACACTAGAACCACCAGTACATTTTCTTACCTTGGATGGCTTTTTTCCAGTTGCTGCGACCCTCACTCCTCGACCCCAACTTTAGGCTTAACAGCTTTCTCTGCCTTTTGATCATAAGGCAAAAGGTATAACTCCATATCGATACAATAGTCATAATTGTCACTGGTTGTAACCACACGCAAGGGGCTTTCAAGAACCAGGCAAGAAAAGAATTTGTCATTGAGAACCCTCAGTGTCTCATCCATATTCAATTTGGTCCTATTTGTATTGGGCCTAAAGAAAAATCCTCGTTCATCAATTCCCACGTTTCCAGGTGTCGAAGTATTATTAGTGTACGTGTACCCATCTTTTAAAAAGAATGTGACTGGAATAGCCAGTGGATCTCCATAAGCCAATGTCCTGCGGCTCAAATTGAATTGGGGAGGTTTATAGTCGGAGAGGGGCATCAACATACCATTCACGTTTGCATAGTAGACAAATGGAAAGGTAACATTCTCAGATGAGTGTTTCATCGTGACGTTTCCATTTTTGGCAAAGCCAGAGATTTTTGTTTCGTTAGAAGCTGACTTTTCATGGTATATGTAATTCTCCATAGAGGTAGGCTCTCCAACTTGAAAAAGATGGAATGCTTCAGGCGTATTAGTTTCATGCTCAACTATGTCTTTTCGATGAGCTTTGTTTCCCTTTTTAGATCTCCCTTTTCGCTTTCTGGACTTCCCTTTTCCCTTTTTAGACCGACCGCTTCCTATTTTCGGAATCTCTTCTCCATCATAAAACATCCTATTGTAAGGCAAAAGATAGAGGTTTACTCTGAACCAGTAGTCTCCTTCTTGATGTTCAGTTCCGTACGTAAGCTCGAACGAGTTGGTATCGCGGATTTGCGTCATATAAAAGGGCCCATCCACAACAGTATCATCCTTTTCCAAACGAAAGATTTTCTTACGAAAATTAGGCCCAAACCCAACGAAGCCGTTGTAGACACCCACCGGTTCCGGGATCACCACGTCTTGCGTGAGAGCTTAATTATCCTCTAGGATGAACTCCGTAGGTGCGCCCCACCACTTCACAAGAGACAAAGCATTTAAAGTCATTCCATTAAGCTCATAACTTTTTTGAGTGAGCGGCATAAAGGTGCCATCAATTTTTATGAAGAAGACCAATGGATGGGGCTTGGTCCATGCAGGAATGATATAAAGAAAGGCTAAGATCCAACGGGTAGCTTTCATGGAAAATCTCAGGCTCCGGGGAAGAAACGAATGACTGATATATAGCCAGGTAATATGCACTCCCTTTTGGAGGAAGAGTTATTTATATGCGGAAATAACCTCTAGGTACCTGAACAATGTGCTGTTATATGCCGCAGTCTTGCAGATTAAAGTGAACTAGACGCCTGGCGGCTAGCAGTCCGCTCCAAGAGAAGTGCTGGTCCAGGTTAAGTCACTATCTGGTAAGCGTGAGGGCCAATCATGAAAAGAGGCGTTGCTGAAGCGTTATGATTCTTGCTTCTCTCTCATAAAAGCATGTTGCCTGTCAACGTAGTTATTACTTGGCCGTCATAACGTCATACTGCATACTCAAAGCCCAGCTCTACAGAATTTGTAAAGAGAACTTGTCTGTGTATAAGTGTCTCAGGTAGTGGGTCAGTTTAAGATACATACTTAATGATGGAAGAATGCCCCTTCTTCATGGAAGCCTCTATTCAATTTGTCACGTGATGTTAACGTCTATTCTGTATACGTATGTAATGGTGTCTTGTACCGAGGAAAATGGTTGACCCTGCATTTTTTGCACGCAGTCTATGCCTCATCCTCTGGTCGCGGCAATGGAGCACTGATGATTGGATACTGATAATTGGGTACCATAGGTTTAAGGGGATATATTTATAGCAGAAAACTAAATACAAATACCACAAAACGAACTCACTAAAAAGAGAACCCACAAAGAGAACCCAGAAAGAGAACCTGCTATAAAGAGACACATTTCACAGCGAGTTTCACCAGGATGCAGGACAAGGCTCTTGCTTGTATGGTCTATTGCAGCCATTTTTTGACTACAACACTAAACAAACGAACTCGTTTTCATGTTTTAACAAGTTGGAATCGAGAGTTTTCTTGGGCCCTAAAATTTTCATCCACGTATCTGAGTACTTGGTTTAAGAACTGTGGCATCAGTCCAGATCCCTTTTCTTACAGAGGCGAGTCACAATTTCCCATGCCACCCATATTTTTAAGACCTTTCTTGATATTAATCCATTTTGCTCCTATAAGAATTTAATTAGAGGTGTTTCATTCTGATACGATGATTTTGGTTCATTGGTCTGCATATAACAAATGGTCGGTATATAAGCTTAGGAATGGTTGTATGCACACTATCCATCATTCAAATGATTTAATTCACTGGAAACCACAGAACAAAGGTACTCCACTAGAATAAAGTTCTACAGAGTTTAGGAGTGTGAGAAGAGTTCCGCTATTAATTTCCATAGATTTTTGGCTCCTTTCGGATTTTTGAATGCACTCTTTAGTTAATTAAGTGATGTCCAATAAAGTCTCACAATTTGTTTCAACACTGCGAAATTGCAAATCACACCACACTACATCAATCCTCACCACCCCAATTCAAAAAAAATACCTCATACTAAAATTACAAATTCCTCCAGAAACACCTTCAAATCCTCTTAATTTCAACCAAAGAAATAACCCAAAAAAATATTACTTTGGGAAAGGGAGGTGACTGGTAGAGAGGCTCAAGTGCGGCGTTCCTTGGGTGCGCACTAAAAATAGTGGGTCACTAGAGTAGAACTGTATACTATAGTGTATGGCTAGTGCAGGTTTATGGTAGAGATATCATTAACACCACTACCTCAAGTATAATACTTAATACTCGTGCTAGTGAGATTGTTAGAATGGAATAAGATATAGAGTGTATAGCATAGTATAGTCTAGTCTAGTTTTATACTGTGTAGTAATATCTTTGGTGCGCACTCACTAGACCAAACAAAAAAAATAGAAAAATAGGAAATTGTGAGTTAGTGATTCTTATCTTTCAGTGTACAGGAAAATAGTTCAGGGGTTATTTTGAAAATGTCTTGCTAGCTGGACTTGTAAGAGCTAACTTCCAGGTAGAGTGTACAACTGTCTTGGTTCCAGGCTCTCTAAGTAATAATGTTCAACACTTCTTCACTGATAACGTACCATTTAAATAGACAAACGGGTAGAAATTGGTTTGCTGAATCTTGAGTTACACAATCCTGCATACTATCTCTATAGACTCCCACAATGAACTTGGCTTCTTTAGACCTTTCAAAGTTCCAAAGATGCAGCCCCCAGTTTAAATATTGCAATCGTTTAATTCCTCATACGTAGTGGCATAATGAGTGAACAAAGCAGCCATAAAAATAGACACTGACTGCTAAGAATAGACATAATCGTGAACTTGAAATGAAAGCAAAGACATTCCGGCTTCCAGCACCAACAATAATGCCTGGAATTGCTTGGCAGAAATAAAGAAAAACATGACATTGAATCGAACACCTAATTCCACTACAAGGAAGTCTAGCTTTGGTTATTAGAACCGGGTGTACATGAATTGGGTCAGAGCATCAGTCAAGTACCAGTGGAGCCTTCAACTTTGAAAGGATGTTTGTTTCAGGTACACGTTTTTGGTAACCTGAAATCAGCGGGTCCCTAAGAGTTTAAGTTCCCATAAGCAATAATACTCAAAGACCTTCCCCGCGTGTCTGGCAACATTGAAACCGATCGATCGGCTCTCAATTCCATGTTCATCAGAATACACTATTCTCTCTTTCTGACCCCTAGTAACCCTTCTCCAAGTCCTCCCTTCCTCTAAGTTCATGTGATTATCGCAGACCGAGTTGTGGCGTTGTAAGGCAAGAGGTAGATCTCTGTATCCGTACATCCTATAATGGGCTCATCACTATAGTGTATCCCTTTCACTACCTCGGCCCAACCCATGCACGAGTAGAAAGAATGATTAAGAAGCCTTCTCTTTTTACTGAAAACCAAGGGTTGTTTCTCGTCATAAGAAAAGACAAAGACTCCACCGTAAAAGCCCGCGTATGGGTCGGAATAATCTATAGCGCGTGCGTAGCTGCCTTGTAGTTCGAATTCAACGGGGGGAGCATGAGAGTCCAAGTAAGAAAACACATAGTGGTGCTCACTGAACAGCTCGTATATTTCCATTGAGAGTGGATACAAGAAGCCGTCCACCTTAGCAAAGAAGACCAACGGAGGTTCCCATGGGTGCGTCGGCTCGTCCGAATAGGTTATATCATCCTCATTGAAATTATCTTCATCTGAATTGTTTTTTTTATCCTCCTTGGAACCATCATCAGTTTCACCCTCGGTATCGCTCTCTTCATCCTCTGTAATGTCTTCACCTCCTGGCTTGAGGGAATATACCCTACTTTCGTCATCAGAACTACTTTCAGACTCTTGACAAGAAGAATATTCCCTTTCCAAACCCTCACAAGCGTCCACATCCCAACCAACCTCATCATAGTCTGTCAAATAATCGATTACATCATCTTCAATCATGTTTCTCATCTTGTCGACGACAGCACCATACTTCATCGCGCAAGGCACGAGGTAGATCCCCACCATGTAACATTTGTCAAGCGTATTGCTGGTGGTGATGATGTTCTGGTTGGTTTCGTCCTTACACGTATAAAACGGTCCTGACAGAAGTCTTCCGTTTTCATTGATATGCATGTCAGTTCTCATGACATTAAGCCCAAAACTAAGCTGGTGGTGAGAGAACCCCACATATCCTGGAGTAGAAGTTTCCGTGGTGAAAGCATAGCCGTCTCGTAAGGAAAACTTAGTTGGCTCGCCTGGTACCATTCCCCACAGGAACGAACGGCCATGCGCTTTGCCTGTATGAAGCACTCCGATAAGAGGGTACACTGCGAAAGGCGTCTTGACATAAAAGGCATACGGGAAGTATTGAGACAGGTATGTGGAGTACAATTCTATGTCATCCTCTTTTTCAGGCACATATCGGTTTCCCAGAGGCACATAGAGAGGTGGTTCGTTGGAGTAAAACCCTCTTGCTGGATGCCCTGTTGCCTTGTCATAGGCCGCAAGATGAAGGCTCACCGAGAAACAATCTTCACTCAATGATTGTGCTACAATCACGTGGCCAAGACCCTCTGGAAGCGGACATGAATAGAAGTCTTCATATTGCATTTTCATATTTGTGGTTCGTATATTAAACGCATGAGGAGGGATATCATTACCAAAGACAAACCTCCTATAGTAATATCCCAAGAATCCCTGGGTGCCCGGTTTTCTGGTAACAAGGTAGCTTTCTTTTATGATGAACTCCACAGGATCTCCGGGGCAGTCATAACAAAGCATGCTGGCTCCAAGTATAAAAGACTCAGGAATTGAAGAGAGAGGCTCTAAATCGCCGTCGATGTTTTCCAGAAGGATGATCCATGACGAGAATGTGTCTGCTAAAGTCGTGCTAGCTACAAGAAAGATGTGGAGGCAGTGAGTGATTCTCATGGTGGAGTATGATGCTCCTGGGAAAAGTGGTACTTTCCCGGCTTTATAGAAGCTTCAAGACCTACTCCGCTGTTTGGCCCACTACTGCGTGTTGGAAGGGAGGCATTGTTGTGAGGACAATAGCTCTAAGAGTCGGTAATGTGCTCCAAAAGCAAGGTGAAGTTCTGCATACGGCAGGCCAAGACTTTTAGTTCCAGAAGCTTTTGAGTCTTTGCTGGATGGCTGAGTATTTACGAATTCGAAGGCCTGAATTTAAAGTCTTTGGGAAATGATATAGCTTTTCAACTTCAAACCCCACTTACAATTGTTTTTGGGAGAGAATTTAATATGGAAACCTGCCTCCATAGACCTGGGACTGCACATAAGCCGCCCCGGGCATTCTCATATTAAACTTCGACTATTGTCAGCCAGCAAAGCAGAGAGGGAATTGTTCAGTCGTAGATAGTGTTTGTTGTCGGCGATTTTATACTGGTTCTCCGGACTGTACGTTGTGTTAACATTAAGTTCAAATGGAGAAAGTGGCCCAATATGCAGGTCATAGTAATATCTTATATAATGAAAGTAAGGAGTTCAATTGAGTTTATATTAAACCCAAATTCATATTCTGGCACCCAAGCCTGGCCCATATTATGTTCTGTCATTGTTTACATTTCAAGTTCCAATGTGCATCTGATATAAAAGTCTATTTTCAATTCCAATTCAAATATTAGTGATTACAGCTGAAGGGATAGATTGGTTTTGGGCTGTTTACATTTATTAGTGCCAAGACCAAATCTGTTCCAGTATCAGCCAGTCAATCTGTTCTTCGCACTACCACTTTAGTCCTGTTCAAGTATACTTTCGTCCTGTTCGGGAATTACATCTTTCCTGTCGTTATATTTCTTTTGAGAAAAAATATCAAGAGTCAAAATTGGTATTAAGGTACGGACCTTAAAAGCCATAACACCAGTTCCACCCCTTTTTAGTCCAAGAAAATAGATTTCCCAACGGACAAATGGATGTATTCTAGATTCCTCTTATTACCTAATCAGTCATATTTCTTGATTATTCCTGGCAGAAAAGGTTACTGTGTACAGTACGGCCCACCACCGGGATGTGTAGAAATGTACTAAGTGAAGTCAGTGATGGGTGGAATTGACGGAATTTAAAAGACAGCCAACGAGCTAGTTCTATGAAGGCATGATTTATAAATTGCATGAAAAGCAGAGTAGGCATGAATTATGTGCATGAATATCCAAGCCATAGGAATTCTATAAAAAAATGCATAGTCTAAAAGGTGTGTTTATGTGCATCACCGGATAACTATATACAAGACGTCTAAGATAATTTCAAATAGAACTACGTATTCTTCCGTATATCCAAGAATGTAAGTTATAAAACCATCCGGAATTGAATCCCGTCCGTGTGGTTTAATTGAAGAAATTGGTCACCATATAATGGCTTGTCCAACACTTGCACCAGAACCTATACTTATCAAATCCTGCATACAGACGCCAGGTAAAGCAAGAGCAATTGACTACGACGATGAAGTATTTTTGGAAATGACGACTCCTAAACGACTCCTTAGAGGTTGTACTAATTTGCATCTAAATTCCATTCTTCATTATCTCAACTTATTATTTCAACGACCGTATGGAATTTTTGTGACCTGCATATACATGCTACGTCTAGTCCTCCTCTTCTAGTGTTCACCCATCATCAGAATTTCTAGAGAAAAAGAGCTACCATGTTCTACACTATACTGTCTTATACCTCTCTTTACTAATTACTTGTCTACAATCAACTACCAATATTAAGTGACCAATTACTACTGACGGAGACTTATCGCTAGAGTATGTCTATCACTTGCGCTACACTCTACCTTAATCCACCATACCGTACCCCTAGTAGTACTACCTCGTTACTAGTGAACAGTTTTGATCCAGCTATCCTCCATGACTTTTTTCTCAAAATTATTGGTATCAATAGTCTTGTATCTCTAGACTATAGTTACTAGTACTAGTACTAGTACTATGCCTCAGGTCGAGTATTATCTCACCGATTGGTCATTCTGAAGTGATCCACATAAATAGCCCACGTGAGGATAAAAGTGGAGTTTGCCCAAATATTTTTTCCATGTGAATAGTCATGTAGATCAAGTGCAAATGGGTGCAAAAAGATTACAGCACCACAATTTCACACATGTTCGCCCCCTGTATTACACACTGTAGCCCTAAGTGGCTTGGCTAAAGTTGATCAGACGGGAAACAGTATTTTCCACTTGGTATGGCCACAACCGAAGGAAAACGTTCATACTTCTTTAGGAATACACTTCTTTCAAGGAACGGGTTAGAAGGGTTTTCCCAATTCAATTCTTTCTTAAATGACTCTTTGGATCATGACTATGTGATCTGGGAATAGTCAGAAGAACTAGTATTCTCGGATACACGCGCTTCACTCATTGCATCAAGATGCTGATTTGGGGAGCTTCCAAAATGCTGCATGCTAATGACAGCCAAAATGGCCTTCAAGTCTCCACTCCATCATTGCCCAATAACCAAAAACATATTCTCTTAAGAACACTTGTCCGGATAGAATGTAATTATTGAATCAATTCACAATGTGCAATATTAGCATACAGAAGGTTGGTTATAATATTGGTGTGAAATATGTAATTTTTTTAGTTTTAAGCGGGGGAAGGGTCCTTTTTATAGTCGCAGTGCGCACTGTGAAATTGCAACACGAGCATTTATTTGTCGCGGGAGTGCACATAAGCGGTCCAAGCTCGTCAAACTAACAAACTAACCATCAACACCAGGCCCAAGTACACAAACCATAGACAAAAAATGGTTGCAGAATTTATTGCCTGTATTATATTTGACTACTCCAACGTTTTAGCTAACAGATTTACAAGTCATATCGTTAGGTCTATGAACACTCTTCCCAAGCCTGCGTAAAAGTCCCGTCATCCACATAAAGTATCAGAAGCACTCTCTACTGACCCAACTATAGTCGTGCTCTCTACCCTACTTGACTAAACCAAACAGTACTAGATGTTATTACTACGTACTCACTTCCTACGTACTAATGTCTGGGCTTATCTCTAGTGCACCATATAATGCCAGAATGGTCATATCCTGCTTTCGGTACTGAACCAGACTTGAGTGATATTTCTTATCATGTAAAATCTCGAAATCATCTTATTATTCCATCTGATTTCCCCTCTTTTCACACCCACGTGGAGATAATAGCTGCTACATGCAGGTGCGAGCAACTCAAAACGCGCGAGTAATCGACAATGCGTCTGATCAGTCCATAATCAGTGTGGAGTTTCACTGGTCATCTCAGCTACAAGATTTTTCCTGGATTTAAACTGATACTAAGAAACAATTTACGCAATTGAGTCGATCCGATAATCCTAAAAATGAGTTTATTGCTGATCTTTTCTCTAGCCTCAGTCCATCTACAATG
Source organism: Metschnikowia kamakouana (assembly GCA_002374535.1). Lineage (NCBI taxonomy): Eukaryota > Fungi > Ascomycota > Pichiomycetes > Serinales > Metschnikowiaceae > Metschnikowia > Metschnikowia kamakouana. The sequence goes on from NKZX01000725.1 coordinate 14,702, forward strand.
AGTGTTTGACGAGGCTAGGCAACTCCCGAAAACCTTATTTTTTATATAAATGGCCAAAAGTCTTATCTACACATATTTATTTGTATTTCAAATAACATTCGGTCATGTTCAAAAATAGTAAATTTGATGTACTGGTTCATTATCTTGAACGTTAGTGCAGACTGCATATAAACACCCAATGCAATCCTCTCAGACATTCAATTTTTGACACATGTAGAGACCCTTGATGCCTTGATTCCTCTACCGTCGAGCATCTACAATTAATGGGAAGTATCTTGTGTTGCATCAACGAGAATTCCTCACAGAACTTTAACTCAACTATCGGTTCGCCGTTCCAGGTACACTGTTTAGGGTGGAACAGCCCCCCAGAACCTATCAGTCAGTCAATAAACTAGAATTTATATGTAACAACTATAACAGCAACAACTCTGGCGCAACCTAGAACAAAAATGGAACAATAACGACCGTTTTCGGCTTATCGTTTCATTCTGCAGGTACCTCTGAAATGTGGGGCTATTATCTCACGAAGAACTTAATCTAAAATACACAACAATGTCATGACCAATGGAGCCTTATCAATAAGATATGGAGCTAAAAATGCTATAAAAGCCCGAGATTCGCGTCTTTCATTATTTTTTATATAATTATCCATCATCATGAAGCTTTCTCTTTTCACTCTTGCGCTTATTCCTGCTGCTATAGCTGCACCCCCCGCCGATGCCTCGGAGGATGCCAAAATTGAAGCTGCAATCAAAATCGTTGCCAAAGTGAGAGACAATTTATCCGTTAACATTGAGAGAATGACTAACCAGAAGGCCTCATATGCAGGCGACTTGGTTCATGGTGCAGTAGAATCGCCTCCTCCCGAATACCAAAAGAGAACTAGTAGTTTCTGGGCAGATTTCTGCAAGAGCATTTTGACTGGCCTCTTGTTTGCTGCAGATGAATGGGCCAATATTGTATGGTGAGCGAGATCGACGGGTCTTGATCACTGCCTTTCGTGCCAGTAAGTAGTACTACTTTAGTTTTATTGTCAATGTATGTTTGTTTTTCAATTGTTTTGCAGAAGAATCTAGTTTTCTCTTTTAAGTGTTCTTTACGGCCAAATCACCATGTAAGATGACTTACAGATACTGTGCTTACATTGTTGTCCAGGGACTACAAGCCGGATGGGCCACCTAGCCTAGAAAGTTCAGTTCAGTAGACACAGTAGACACAGTAGACACAGTAGACACAGTAGACACAGTAGACACAGTAGACACAGTAGACACAGTAGACACAGTAGACAGTAGACACAGTGGCTACTTATAGACAGTATAGACAGTACAGTAGGCAGCATACAGTCGCACCAATAACTCTACAGTAGTGTAGTCAGATGTATAGTCAGCTGTCTACTATGGTGAAAGTACCTATTGGAGTGTAGTATAAAAAGTAGAGTGAATAGTATGTTCTATTTCTATAGTGGTATAGTGAAGTAGAGCTAGGAGCGATATTAATCACGTCTTTTTTTTAACGAGTGACTGTCCGTGTCAAGAGCCACGGTCTCATATCAGTGTGCGCACACACTTGGGGTAGTCTACAGAGTAGTCCAGATAAGTGATTCAGTTTTTGAAAGAAAAAGAAACTGTATATAAGGCTCCCCTCGTCAATTTCCTAGACATTCAACACCCAATGATAAAAATTCCTTTTCTAATTCGGTACTTCTAATTCGGTACTTCACTTCCGTTTAAGGTAGTTAGTGCGGGCTCGTAACCGGGCGCGGGGTTGGATTGAAAATCTCGCGAATTGGCCTCGAAAAAAAACGCCTTATCACATGAATTCTACTCCATCCACTAAATGCGCACCTACTCAGAACAAGCTATTAATAAGACTATGTATTGGCAATTCTTCAATTCATCAAGTCCAAAATATTCAAGGCTCAATTTAAGTTCCTATTACTCAGTGTGCAGGATTAAAGTGCCTGGTAAATTATTTCTCTTGGGCCGTTTAATTCATCTTTGGCTTACTCGGTGCGTGACTGAGGTTTTGAGATTTGGTCTCATTAAGAGAACGCGCACATGGGCCCTGTACATAACACCCATTGCGCATCTAAAGAAGGCCCCCATGGTGGCACTCCTATGGCCAAACGGAACCCCTGGCCGGGATCCAAGAGCATGTTTCTTTTCCGACAAATATTTAAATACACCAGGAATTGTCTCCACATCTCCCTTCCTTTTTTCACCCCTAAATGAGACCAAACCGCTTCCTAGTCTTGGCCTTGGTACGAATGGCCTTGGTACGAATGGCCTTGGCTGCGCTCATGTCCCCATTCAAAGACCTGGACATTGATATCCCCAACACTTTTGAATTGGATTTTGACGTTATATATGGAGATTCCGTTGAAACTGCTTCTTCAGATTCCACCCCTGAAATCGTAAAGCGTGCTGAAGGGTCGCTTCCTCGCGGCCTGTCTAACCCAATGACCTACTACATTATGAAAATCTTCGTTGGCTCCAACAGGGATAGAAATTTGGTTATCCTCGATACGGATTCCAATGATCTATGGCTTATGGGCAAAAATATAAGCTGTAATCAAGAACTTGGTTCAACCAACGTCAAGAGATCCAGCCCTCCAAGTATACCTAATACCAAGGCTGTAGTTGCCGGTAAAAACACTACCAGAACTAAAACAAAGTGCCTTTATCATGGACACTTCGACCGGGCCGCGTCTACAACGTTTCAGCTAGCCACAAAACAAACTGAATTCCATGTTAAGTACTTGTACGGCCAACATACCAAAGGAATCTGGGGTTCCGACACTATCCTGATTGCAAACACAAGATTCAGGTTACCTTTTGCTGTGGCCACGGAAACACTGAGTAAACTTGGAGTTTTGGGCATTGGAATTTAGGGAGCAGAGTTGGAAACTCCCAGAAGCGCAACTCTCATTTACCCTAATCTACCGTTGCAACTCAAGTATTCCGGAATCATCAAAAAAAATCTTTATTCTCTATACGTGAGCCAAAAGAGTCGAAAGGGAAAAATTCTTTTTGGAGGTGTGGATCATAGGAAGTATACTGGCCGATTGCAAACAGTTCCTATAGTTAACCTACACAAGAATTATAGGAAATTGACAAGGACAGCCATTGCATTTTCGGGACTTTCCTTGGAAAACGATCATCAAAAAGTGACTCTTTTGGATCAGCCAATAGGAGCTGTGTTGGATTCAGGAGATCCTCTCCAAAGGTTTCCTTCCAAAATCTTCAATACTTTGGTGAGACTGATGCAGGGAAAACGGTCCCCAGGCCTGGACTTTTATCAAGTGGATTGTGCTTATAAAAGCCATTCGGGTCACTTGGTGTATGATTTTTCGGGTATCAAAATCAAAGTGGCCTTGGGGGATTTGGTCCGTGTCAGTGAGGAGAAATGCCACTTGATGGCTGTATGCAGGGACACCACTTCTTTCCTTGACTATGCGATTTTAGGAGCCAACTTTCTCCGGAATGTCTATGCAGTATTTGATTTAGACCACTTGGAGATTTCCTTGGCCCAGGTAAATGACGATATTGATGTGGAGTTGGAGGCCGTTATATACAAAGTGCCTAGGGCTTCGAAGGCTAAGAGGTACCACTCCACCACGCTTACTACCGATCTCAATGCACTTGTGCCAGTCATTTTCAAGCCTAAGGACTCCAGCTAATGATGCTAAAGATCCAAAAAAACAAAATCTCGGGTTTTCAGAGCCAGTTACTGGTAAAGGGTTCGATGGTTCAAGACAATGAGCCACAACCAGATGAACCGACCAGTGAAAAGTCCAGAAATCAGACCAGAGAACTGTGTACAGTCCTTGAGTTACAATTCGTAGGGTTTGTAGAAAAAGCTCTGTTTTCATGTGAAATCTGGGCATAATTCGGAGTGTTCCATGACGTACAGGGCCAGTAAGCTCTGACCATTGTATGTAGCAAATGAACGAGACTGGGTTGTGGAAAGTCGTGTGTATTCCAGAAACTCTATATATAAACTTAAACACCAACGGGTTAGACAAGTCTGATACATCATGGTATAAGTGGTTATTCAGCCGCATGCTCAAATGCGGGGGTGCATATAAGTATGCAACGTACATTGACGCTTAAAGTAGAGATGAAGACAAATATTCAAACCAGCACCCAGAGCTATGGGAGACTACTTACGATAATCGAGTAATTTACTTTACCCCCCTTTCATTCGCTACCCTTTTTTTTTTTTTTGAAAATTCTTCTGTACTACATACAGGAATCAGTAACATGTCCATATAATACGGTCTTATAAGTGTCTACACACATACTACAAAGCCTGAACTCGGTTATAAAAGAATTGGAGCAAAGAGCAGAACTGAATCAGCAGGATAGTGAATTGAAGAATCGAAATGAATACCACTGTAGCAAACTCAAGAGTGGAGTGACCATTCAGCCGAATATATCCATGTACTTAGGGGTTCATATCCCAGGAAAATGTCTCATTGGGAAAGAAGTGTTGACATTTTGTAAGGTCGTCTAAAAGTATTAGACAGAGAGACCCCTAAGACAACTTAGCCCTAATCGGCTATGTAGAGTGGTGAAATGCCTGATTATGCCACGACAAATGGACGTAGACACATTAATTCTTGGTAAGCTAGGACATACCTTAAGGAGTGGTGATCCATGGACGTCGTAAGAATTAGTGAGTCAGAGACTTAAAAAGTTCAATGTATTAGGACATGATGAGGTCCATCGGTATTGCAACTGCCCAAACGTCATCCTTTGGATTTAGCCCCAAGTCGTTTAAGCTGCAGCCATGGTTTTTCTGTTGTATGGAAAAAGGAGGAGCCTCACCTTGAAACAAGTTTTCCCGGGTAACGGTATGTCCCCAACAAAAATTCCGTGCAGAAGGCCATCGGAAAACTTGCAAGCCTGAAAAGGGCCATTTATAATTGAGCTTGCTGCATCAAAACGCAACTTAGCAGGCAGAATTTTTGGACCAAAGCCAACTATCCCATCATAAAATCCCATATATCCCGGGGTGCTGGTGTTAGTAGTGGATGCCAAGTTGTTTTCCATGGAGAACTCAACAGGAGCAACTTCCATTGATCCATAAGACAATAAACTCATCTTAAAGCCATCTGCATTATAGAAGATATCGTAGAGTGGGATCAACAAGCCTTTACCTTCCGCGAAGAAGACCAATGGTTTGTCGGAAGGTTCTTGAGGGTAGCCTTCGCCATATGCATTACGTGTAAGCAGATATGGGCCATTAGTCTGAAACAATTCTTCATCATCTTGATACTTGGATACTCCTTCATCACCTTCATCATCGGATACTTCTTTAACCTCTTCATACTCAGATACTCGTTCAACCTCTTCATACTCAGACAATTCATCTTTCTCTTCAGGGATAGACAACACCTTCTTTGTTTTCTTGTCGTATGGTAAAAAGTAGACCTCCGCCTCGACACATGATGGATTTATATTTGTGTACGCAATCATGCGGCCCTTGATGGGTTCCTTAATGCAAGCAAAAAGTGGATAATCTGTAACCTCCCCTTTGTCATCAAGCTTTAAGGGGAACTTACTGATTCTATTGCCAAACACAAAGCCATTGTTGTAAAACCCTGTATATTCAGGAGTAGCTGAATTTGCATTGAAAACGCAACCATTCAAAACGTTGAACTCCACAGGAGCAGCTGCCTTATCTCCATAAGTCAATACACTCAACTTGGCTCCGACTGCATCATAAGAGGCAGAAGAGAGCGGTTTAAGTTGTCCATTTTCTTTGATGAAAAAAGCATAGATATTAGTACGATTTTGAGCCCGCGCCATCGTAGTAACAAGGAAGGTAAATAACAAGTGACTGGCTTTCATGGTTACTTTCACTTGGACTTTGATGTTCCAAACAGTAATAAGAAATATGGCTCTTTTATATGGCTCCAGAGAAACTGAAAAAATATGCTGGCCCTTCACAAATACCATTCATGGATATGCATTGTCTTGGAACAATAACGGTAACCATCAACGATGACCATAAATATCCGTAACCATGTGCGGCGTGTGGATATAAGGCGTAGAGGTTTGTCCAGGAAGCTTGGCCATTCATCGAAAATGGATATTTTCTCGGATTTGCAAACACAACAAGTTGGAGTTTTGAGCCAATCATAAGTCTGTATGAGTCCACATCTTTTCCTGGAAACAACCTTTCCATACCATTATCAAAATCAATAAGATCAAAGGCACTGATCGTTTCGACTTCAAGGATTTTCGTACCCTTTTCTTGTATGGAGTGGTGCAATGACTTGACGAGATCGTAAGACATGGTTTGGGTGAGTAGTTTCAAACAAGTCACGTAACACCTCACGCCTTGACGTGCCCGTGACCACATTACATTGTTCTAACAATACAATTATTGTACGGCACAAAAAAACATGGGATCTTATAAACAACTAGTATCAAGTGAAGAACATGACCTCAGGCGGGTCCTATATGCAGGACAATAAACTTTTATCCCCGAATAAGGGAAGAAGAAGCGAACAGATCCCCAAATGACGTCAAACGTGTTAGGAATTGAATCCCATGGCGGCCGTATAATCCCAGGGGAATGTTTCGTTTCGTTTCTGGATTCGGGCCAAAGAATCACATCAAGGTCCACTTCTTGCGAACGGCCAAGTGGAGGCTTTGTTCGAGATTTTTTCACGTGATCTTATTTTATTCGAAATTCATCAGTCTAGTGAAAACCTTGGGGTGTGCATTTGTGGTTTTTACAGAATTATATGGTGGGGGAGAAAGCGTCCTTTTTATACTGGGAGTGAGCACCCTGTGGGAGTGCAGATAAAACCTCCGCGGTGTCCTAACTCTTAGCCTTTCTCAGCCTTGAAGCCCCACTTATCACCAAAAGGAGCAGGTATCACCACACCAAAAAAAAAAATGTATATACATGATTGATTCTATTTTCTTTCTTTTGGAGAGTAATTTTTGCTAATTACCTTTTTCATTGACTATGCTTTTTTCTGATTTATAATGGCTATTTGGGTGAACAATTTTGAGGAACGAGGACCTAAAGTCGCATTTGCTGAGACTTCCCTACAGACTCTGCGAAAATGTAAAACACACCGAATATGGCAGACCAAACATGATCACAAATAACTCCCAAATTATTTCCTAAACAGGTAAGATCGACTTAAATGTCTAAAAATTTCATAATTCTTTCTATCATGTCCTCATATATATATATATTCTCACCATTCATTGGGACCAAGGCAACTCTAGCCGGACACAATCTGAAAAAAGAGAAGCTAGAAATTCAGAGAAATCACCAGTCCTCCAGCAAGAATTCGCTCATGTTGCCCATGACCATCGATTATGGGAGATTGTGGGGATAGCCAGAACATCAACTATAGCATCTTTGTGGGTTATCATCAGTCCAATGATCAAGTCCATAAATACCGAAAATCCATAAATACCGAAAATCCAGAAATTCAGAAATTCAGAAATTCCAGACTTCAGCCAACTTCTCCTGGACTTTTTGCCGAGTAGATTTCTTGCTTGATGCGGCCATTGTGTTTAGGATGTAGAACAGTATTTCTGTATCAGGTCCGCTAGAATATCTCACCAAAACAAACAAGGAATTGACGTTGTTTCATTCCGGAGGGAAGATTATGATTATTGTTTCAACCTAAGAGTAAATATTGAACTGGCAATTTGGCATTCATATTGATTTTTGATATTTTCGAACTGATTTCCATAGACCTAGACAATTTGAAGTGATCGACTGACTCCGGTAGCGTAACACATGGAGAGTGACCCAACTCGAGCTTAAAGCAACCATCAAGACACCTATTTCTTATCAGAATTTCGACTAAAGGGCCTGAATTAGTGGATCCGTGATGTCGTATGACGTCATTGTCGAAATAAATACTGATTATAACAGCAATGAGCTCAGCAGCATTCATAGAAGCCGTTACTGAGGCTAGTAGATTCTGCTTTATTGATCATTTTCAGGTACTTAAAACTTAATTAAGGCAATTAGTTCCATGATTCAAGCCAATATCTTTGAACGACATTAATAAGCCGGAATTTCTCAAGCGATTGGCCCGAAGAAAGTATAGGCCTTAGATAGTATCTTGATAATCATTTGTATGGCCATTCTAGACATTTTGTCTCTTGGATGGTTATTATAGTCTATTCTTTTTTGGATGGTGGACATCTTTATTGTTTTTTCCGGAAAATCTTCGAGTAAAGTCTCCTCATCCACTGAGACCTTTCTCTCGGGAACTTAGCTTTCAACCCAGAATATATTCATAACCTGGAATTTGAGCGTCAATTGGTTTACGACCAAAGTCGAAATGTAATGGCTACTATTGGAGATCCGACATATCGATCACCACACGCTTCATTACTTTGTCGTAAGGCAAGAGGAAGATTTCCACCTCCATGCAAAATTGACTAGGCAAGTTCCTTGCTTTGTGTGCAATGGTGTAAATCGGATCATCCGTCATCTTGCACGAGTAAAAGGGACCATTGAGAACCTTTCTTCTGTCATCCAACTGAAACTCAGCCCGAGGCACTGTAGGACCAAAGACAAACGACGAGTCTGCAAACCCAGCGTAGCCGTTGTAGGATTCATGCTTAGTATAGAGCGTGTTGTTCTTAAAGGTTACCTCAACAGGAGTGGCGGACGAGTCTCCGTAGGAGAATATGCTCAGCTTGGCCTTCTGGCTCTCATAGTTCCAACCCGAGAGAGGGTGGAACTTGTCATCGAAATAGGCAGAGAACACCAAGGGCAACTCTGGTTCAGGTGATTCCAGCCGTCTCTCCACAGTTACTGCACTGGCTTCCTTTGGTTCAGCATTAGCCTCAGCAGGGAAAGTGATATAAGTCTTGGGAGATTTTGATTCTTGATCGTAAGGCAAAAGGTAGAGATCCACATCCACACAGTTTGTCTTGACGATGGAGGAAGAGTCGCCATTGAAAATGCCCCGCTTTTGACCAAGGAACATCTCACACGACTGCAACACAACATTGGAGACCTTCATGTTTTCGTCGAATTGAAAGCGAGTCTCGGGGGTATTTTTAGAAATACTAAGCACGCCATCGGCAAAGCCCACCAGCTCCAGCCCCATATGTTCATGGCTGACCACGTTTTCGTCCAGTAGGTAAAGGACCATAGGCTCGGGGTCGTTGTCAGTATGGGTCAACCACGTGGTAGTGAGGCCATTGTGGTGATAAATGGAATCCGAAAGTGAATGGATTTCGCCGTTAATTTTGGCAAAGAACACCAAAGGGTTCGTGGAGTCAGCCCACGCAGTAGTAGCAGCCACAAGAGCCGAGCAAAACAAAAAGGAAGTTTTCATTCAATTTCTGGTGGAGCCTGAAACAATACAGGCGAGCAGAGCCCATTTATAGCAGAGACCAGAAGCCGATGGGGCACCCCAGGCAATATCGATGGCGGAGACGCATGGACCTGAAACAATAGGCGGGTCGCACCAGGAGACATTCTTTGATGAATGGCAAATTCCTGCATGCGCGCGCCCAAGGCCGCAGTGTCGAGGACGCTAAGCCTTTATGCAGCGTAAGAACCCGCAGTTCAGTAGGAGCCCTGCGGGTCTAGATTCTAGTCCGAGAGATGTACCATTGACCACTTTCTTTTAGGAGTATTATAGTCGTGAATAACCGGATGTGAAAGAACGGAAATAATGGAAAATGGAAATAATCGATGATGGAAATAAACGAAAATGGAAATGATAGAAGATGGATCTTGTCACTTAACAAATTGTATATCACTTGTCCATACCAGATTTCACGTAGCAAATTTTGTGTAACAATTTGTACCAGAATCAATTTCCCCCCTCTTACTGGCGCCTCCAATTCGGCAGTATTTTTCCTGTGTATTCTGTGTTCAGGGTGTCTTTTGACGGTTGGCTGCGGAGAAACGGCTGACACTGTCCACATGTTTCAGATCTTCTATACCTCACTCTATAAATACCCTTTCTAAACCTTCCCCCGCCACTCCCGTCTCCCACCGTTTAATTCGGCCATTTATATTCCATAGACTCATTTCATCGATACTTTTAATCCAGTCTTGATGGTCTCGGATAATGCTCGAAAAATTCTATGGAATGGTTAGGAATAGAGAGGATGGCGTTACGAGCGCTTGAAGTGCTGAGTCATCGGCAACCATTTGGACACGAAGGAGATGCATGGCCACTTATTCTATTGTTTCCCGGGGCGCATTATCTTCGTGCAGGGTGTACGTCCCTCAGCCGAGTGCGCGCTCCAGCCGTTTGTTTCTGGAGATACCTCTTTTTGGGGCTGTAGTCGGGTTTCTGGGCATGGAGGCTTTGCACTGGTGGCTTGGTGGTTGGCATTATTATGAGGTGACAAGTGGTAAAAGTAATTGGGTGAGGTTCTTGTCCTGTAGGAGAAATTCCTGGTATTATTAGTCTACTCCAGGGAAGAAGGAAATGGTCCTAAAGGATACGGAAGAAAAGAGAGTCTGAGAAAGATAAATTTTTGAGTTGTGTTTCAGTTTCATATGGGAAAGGGTTTTAGATACATGTGGAGAAAATGGGTTTAGGTCTGGTGGCCCAGAAAGGGGATAAGGGATTTGTCTAATGATCCACCTGTCTAGTTGACCAATAGATCTTTTGTCCAGATGATCTTGACTGATTGTGCAATAGATAGTTTGTCCAGTTGTCCAGTTGTCCAGTTGACCAATTGTCCAATTGTCTAGCTGTCCAATCGTCTAGTTGATCGTTTATTCAGCTGTCCAATTGTCTACGGTGCGTAGCCAGCTCTGTTGTGCAGGCACTCGGGAGCCAGCGCTGCACATGCAGATCACAACATTTCAGGTTGGCCTGTGCGCGGAGAACCTACGCACGTGACAAGGTGCGGGCTCCCTCCACTATTAAACACCACCTCTCCATGTGTTACTTATGTTAGACGTTATTGTCAACTGACACTCACCAATTGAAGCAAGGACCCGGCGTTGGAGTGAACCTCGAATACCCTACTTGTGATAGTCGACTTCAAATCTCCAAGGGTTTTGCACTCGGGTTGGATGTTGTGGATCTTGACTACACGATCACCGACATGCCATGCCTAAGTATCAAGTCTACAAAGACATGATTCGTGGGAGATAGCTACTCAACTGAATGACTCGGTCAAAGTAGCCAAAGTTAGTCTAGAAGTTACCAGACATGGAAGTTACTAGAAGTTACCCGAACCAGAAGTAACAAGTGGTCAGGATGTTTCCTTTCGTGGATCAGTGACTATTCGATTTTGTCATGCTTTAAGGGTAACAACACTCTACTGCCGCCACTAATTCTAGTGCTTCTTTCTCTACTTCCTGGACACCACTACAATACTACTGCTTGGTATTAGCATCAATATATTAGTCTGGACACGCCAACACCGCCTACTCCTGGAACTACCTCACTCTTTAAAGAATGAATAAGCCTGGCCCGGAAGTAGGCTTTCGTTTACACTAGACACAGTGGTCTTAGTCCCCGGTCCGGCATACAGAACGTCATGGAGTATAAAGCCTCTTCTGTATCCTACTACAGTAAGAACCAAGCTCCAGCGAGTTTAAGGATAAAGGTATGGACAAAGACGTAGCGGGATGGCTTCTGCAGGACAAGTGGTCGAAGAGGTGACAAGAAAAGATTAAAGGAGTGCCATGAAGTGTATTCCTGGTCCTGCAAATTGTCCAGTCTAGTGAAATAGTGAAAGCTACTGACAAGTCAATAGCCACGGATATGAAGTGTATTCCTGGTCCTGCAAATTGTCCAGTCTAGTGAAATAGTGAAAGCTACTGACAAGTCAATAGCCACGGATATGAAGTGTAAAATAGTTTATTTGAGGGTTTAAGTTCAGGGATCTGAGTTCATGCATTATATCCCACGACATAGTACTACCCTACTAAAGTCTACTGGTCGCAATACTACAGCGAATTACCATTGCTAAGTCATATAGATCACTAATGCTGCCACTTCTCCAACTGCTTATATCAGAGAATTTTATCGGTCCATGGTGGTGATGGCCCAAGAGTGTAGTTCTAGAACACCGAGGCTGTATGCAGGAATGTAATATTTCAGGGAGTCCAAAACAAACTGTTCAAGGTAGACTCATTTAATTATAACAAATATTATATCATACACCACTTACCAATGATCACTTGTCTTGTATATTTAGAGTGGATATGATGTCTCTATCCCGTGTATAGCACATAGACTGTATACCTACTCTACCATGTGTACTCTAATCTACTCTTTCATAACATAGATTAGCTAACTGATATGATGTAGATAGTATTCTGCCCACGTTATGGGATTTAAGAAATAAGTGTTGTGTTATATACAGGACAAACATAAATAAAAGATGTAACATATTTTAGGGGTGTACGGATAGATGACACTGGTTCCAGTTTTAATGTGCAGGACCAGAGAAGGTCGGAGATACGATTTAAGGCTTGGCATGACGCTTGAAGGGACATTAATAGGGAGCGGATTGTTTCTTTGTAGACGTATATGCAGGTAGCATGGTCCCCCCCTTATAAATCTTGATATTTTCGGATTTTCTTCGTCTCTCTTTTTAAATGGTAAAGCGTTTACTCAAGAAATTCCATAGTCAAGAGATTTCTTTGGGGTTGAGAGGATAAAAATTGACCAAATATACGTCCTTTGTAGAGTAGTGCACAGGGTGTGCATTTTCCTCCGCGTACCACCAAAAATGGCCTTCTCTACGCATATAAAGCAAAGCGCAGGAACAATTCGTAGAGATTATTCTGGCACTGAAAGTGTTTAATCTGGTCATTTCTAATTAATGAATTAATATTTTGTACCAAATCTCGAATCTACTCTCACTGTACTCTTACCAACTGCACACAATACTCGTATATGAATCCGTGGGTCAATCCGTGGCTTTGATAATTTGGGAATCATTACTTATTCAAGTAGAGTATTTCATTAATTACAATGGTTGGTGGAGGTGGGGAGAAGAGATTGTGTGTTTTCTGGAAATGCGTAGAGCTCATTTTCACTCACTTGTTCCTCACTCGTTACTGACTCGCACTTTGTCGCGCATTGTTGGAGTGCACATAGACTCTGTTCGCAACAATGGCTGAGAATGTCAAGTGTGCGGATTAAAAACGACTCAAAAGTGACTTATTTCAGTCATTTGCACACCACTTTTTCATTGCACGAATTCTATCTAGTACTTTTGAATCTCTCTAATAGTTCAAATTCTATCGAACACTTACTAATTCTACACGTTACTAATTTATTTGGGCACCTCCTGAGTAGTCTTACCGGGACTTGTAGAACAAGTACTTGACGAGAAAGTAAACATGACAATTGGGACTTAAAGCTGCTACAGTCCTGCATTCTGAATCAAAGGTATCGGCATAGTGTTCGTACATTAACCACGAAATTTCTTGTACTTTTATTGTTGGACGAGAAAGGATATTTAACCAGGCCACCATTTATTTTAAAGTGTTGCACGATCTTGCAATTCCAAGCTCGTAACCGTTACTGTACTATACACTACTACTATATATTTGTACCTCGTACGGGACTCGTATTGGTGATACAATTCTCTGCACACACAGTTCCTGTCCTGCATATAGTCACTTGTGGATAACTAGACTTTTGAACTTGTATATAGTATCCCTTTCCTTTAACTGGAGACATGGCAAGCGCTGAGTCTGCCATGCTAGGTTGTGTAGTTCTTAAGTTACATCCTTAACCTACTGCATATAGTATTTACTGTACGTGCAGGAAGTATACCGTAAGAAATGTGCAACTGACTTTCTTCAGCATGTTTTCGTCCATCTCGAGTCTACACTTCACCAGTCCCGCATCAAAAATGTCGAACTTCCCAGGGACATCATAGCACACTTTTCTTGGATCGAAAAGAACTGGCTACCCATAGTTAAGACCTGTATAGGGCGCTCGCATCACCCAGTCAATAATGTTGAACGTGAGTATGCAGTACATCATCAGATGTACTGCATACCCACGTGTCTGCATATAAGTAAAAGAAGATGAACCAGATCTTGGTCGATAACATGCAGGAGGGCCGAAGCGTCCGGGCCGGGTAACTCTGGAGGGACACGATGCGACTACTTAAGAAAAGGAGGTTCAGCTCAGTTAACGAGAGGTAATAGCGATTTCCTAGTATTAGTTTAGGGACAGACCAGAATACAAATAACCGAAGTGGCAACTAAAGTGCCACGCTGACTAGAGTATAAAAGACCGATAACGTAAGAGTTCCAGCTTATGAACTAGCTAAGGTACAAAGTTCAACAAATAATGTTAACACTATACACTCCCTGTTGCACAACTACCCTCCACTAAATATCCACTTTCTACTTGTTATACCTACTGTACCTACTAAAATCTTATTGATTTACTGTATTGACGATTATCTACTATACACTCACATCCTGCATACAACCCCACAATAGCAATGTCAATAATCATACAGTCATACCGTCATATATTTCTTATTTTTGATATTATATCATATAGTCAATCGGAGGTTATCTACTCTACCCATTCTAATATTAGTATAGTCTAACACCTAGGATTTGTGTATTGGAACTAGCAAAAAAGTCTCTTTACACTGGGAATTTTCGTGGAATTTTTCTAGAAAAATCATTCATTGACCAAAAAACTGGTACAGTTCTGAAATCAAACCTTCTTTGAAGTCTCCAGCTAAAACGGAGACTTCTTTGCTGCTTTGACTTCATTTTGGCTTAGTAGCTGGTGAACTGCCCAGCGAAACGGCTTGATTTGAACTTGGTGATTGCAGACACAAGTTGAGACGAGTTATATATTTAATTTTTAGACAGTTGTCCATTTAGACATTTCTAATCAGTAGTCCATTTAGACATTTTAGGGCAGTGTACATTTAGACATTTATTAGACAAGTTACATTTAGACATTTATGATAGATGTCTATTTAGAAATGTTAAAACAGTGCCCATTTAGACATTTCGTAGACACTTGTACAATTTCAGTAATAGGACACTTCTACAATTAGACATTTATTAGACAGTTGTACAATTAGACATGTATTAGACAAAGCTTCAATTAGTCATTTATTAGACAGTGTATATGTATTAGACAGTCTATATTTCTTAGACCTAGCTATCATTTACAGTCATTGATCAAAATATTGACCATGGTAATAGTAAACTAAAGAGCTGCACCAGAGCTTAGCTACGAAGTACGAAGTACTGCACATAGTACCAAACATCATACTTCACTATAGACAATAGTACTACACCTTAAATTAAAGTAATTGTATAGAATATCAACTTGGGACTGGGTGGACTAGAATTAGAATACATAGAAGAAATATGATACTATATGCAGTACATGGACATTTGGGTATCAATTGGTACTAGAGTTGTCAAAATACTTTGAAAATTACTTAAGTACTGTTTTTCCCTTTTCCGAACTCAATTTCTACGTAGACGAATAAACAAGCTACAAGAGCTTGTAAAACATGGATTAGTGGTCTCGGTCGTGGTCATACCAAGTAGAACGTACTGTTCCCCTCCGATTAACGCTATTCAAGCCACTTGGGCCATATTGAGTAATACAGTGGGAGAAGATGTATGAAATTATTGTTTTGTATTCTTTTTCAATTTCTAGTAATGTTTAGCAGAGATCGAGAGACTATGAAGAGCATGGCTAGGTTCTTATCTTGAACTCACTCCACTGCTCCTCTTCTGTAGGTCATGAGTCTGTAAATTTGTAGAATTATAAGAACTTCTGTCTTCATTAAAAGGTCAAAAACAACTAGATCTAAGGAGAAGTCTCTTCTGTTTTCTTTGTGATTCGAAGCGAGTCAAAATGGGAGTGCATATAGACAAGGCTTGCACTATTTTATCAAAATCCTCCTACAAAACTTTTTCTTTTTTTTTAATTAAAGGGTATACAGTAGGATATCAAAACCGTCCAAGAGATTTTTTCTTCTCGCCATGACCTCCCATAACGGTGCTCATATTGAGCTCGAAACACCTCCAGGTTACAACAGAGCATTCCTAAACTCCACAATACATGCATCATAACCTTCTGTGTCTTGAAAAGAGGAATCCTGGAAGAGGTATATGCCGGTGACACTATGATAGGGTTTCCCCTTCACCGCATTTCGAACGACGTCATTGGCTAAGGCCAAGAGTCTCTTATATCGCTGGGAATCTGGGTAAATACAAATCCTTGATTCTGGAGTTTTGCAAATTTCCTAAATGATCATCCAAAAATACCGGCTCTCTCCGTCGGAGTAGCCTCACACGGTTTGGTCACAGTGAAGATGGCAGTAGCTGTAGCAGTCACAGTTCTTCTGGATGTACATTTGACGTAGCTGGTGCTGGTGACAAATAAAGTAGTGGGAGCAGGCCCACACTTTTTCTTGGGAACATCAGACTGATTTTCAAGTGATGGCTTGGATGGGTTTTCTTCCGGAGCTCTACCAGCTCCATTGATTTTCTTGGCATCAACTCCAGACTTGGCATTGTCCAAGCTTAAGTTTGTAGGAACATTCATCTTGGAATTTGCTTCATTCTCATTTTGAAGCTTTTGATTCTTATTCTGATGCTTATCGTGATGCTTATTCGGAGCCTGCTTAGCTTGAGTTTGGTCATGCTCTTTTCCAGCCTTCTTTTTCGAGTCATTTTGAAGCTGTTCATGGTCACTTCCAGCCTTAATCCTCAGGTCATTCTTAGTACCTTCCTGATTATTATTTGACTGAGGCTTCCGGTCCTTTTTATTTTGGTCGTGATCTTTTTGACCCTGGTCATGATCTTTTTTACCCTGGCTGTCCTTTTCATTCTTGTTATGGTCATCTCCAGATTTGCGAATTTCGGACTTATTGGGGACAACCTTAGGCTTTTCGGGGCCAGACTTGGACATTTTATTGTCCTTTCTTGGCATGTTACTTCCAGACTGAATATCCGTAGGCTTGACGTCTTGGCCAATTCCAGAATCACTACCCTCTTTTTCAGATTGTTTAGGATCCTTTCCTGGCTGGTCATCCTCAGGGTTGACATTGTTGTCTTTGCCAGGCCTTGAAGCTTCATTTCCAAATCTGTTAAGGTCATTTCCTAAATGAATATTGTCCGGCTTGACGTTCCGATTATTTGCAGGATTTTGAGCATCTTTTCCTGACTTTGGAGCTTCATTTTTGGACTGTTTGTGATCATTTTCAAGATCTGGAGCTTCATTTTCTGAATTCGGAGCTCCATTTCCAAACGTTTTGGGATCTTTTCCAGATTTTGGAGCATATTTTTCAGAATTCGGAGCATCTTTGCCAGTTTTTGGAGCTTCATTTCTGGACTTTCTAGGATCATCTCCAGGCTTTCTAGGATCATTTCCAGACTTTTTAGGATCATTTCCAAACTTTGGAGCATCATCTTTGAACTTGGTATGGCCATTATCTAAGCCCTTATTCTTTTCATCCTGAGGGTTATCCTGGCTATTTTCAGGCTTTCCAGTATGTTTTCTAGGATTTGGCGAGCCATTCTCCAACGCCTTATTCTTTCGTCCAACGTTGTCTTGACCGTTTGAAGCCGGAGTTTTACCAGATCCATTAGGTTCATTCGCAGAGGGACTTTCGTCGTTTCCAGATTGTGGATGGTCCGTTCCAGGAACATTATGTGGTCCAGACCTAAGCAACCGAGATTTTGGGTCAGGAATAATTTGGTCTTCTTCAGCCTTCGGTGTTTTGTCCCCAGTGATTTCAAGATGTTTGTGAGGCTTAAAATTCGGGACTTCTGTAGTCGTTCTAGGCAAACCTTTAGTCGTGCCCGTTTTATTTTTCATTTTAGGCATGTCATCAATAGCGTTAGACTCTTTGTATGGACCATTCTTAGACGTCACTCCAAAATTGGGATTTTCGGACTTCACACCAGGACCCGAAGGAGACTTCTCTCCATTTTTGTTAGGGTCATTTCCATTGGGATTGTTTCCATTTTCATGTCCTCTTCTGGGGTCACTTTGAATTTCATGTCCTTTTCTGGGGTCACTTTGAATATCATGTCCTTTTCTGGGGTCACTTTGAATTTCATGTCCTTTTCTGGGGTCATTTTCATTTTCATGTCCTTTTCTGGGGTCCCATTGAATTTCATGACCTCCTCTGGGGTCCCGTTGATTTTCATGTCCTTTTCTGGGGTCACTTGAATTTCATGTCCTTTTCTGGGGTCACTTTGAATTTCATGTCCTTTTCTGGGGTCATTTTCATTTTCATGTCCTTTTCTGGGGTCACTTTGAATTTCATGACCTCCTCTGGGGTCACTTTGATTTTCATGTCCTTTTCTGGGGTCACTTTGAATTTCATGTCCTTTTCTGGGGTCATTTTCATTTTCATGTCCTTTTCTGGGGTCATCTCTGTTGCCAGGTACTCCGTTGGGGATATATTGGTTATAATGATATTCGTTGTATTGCTTTGTCTCGTGGATGTATGTGTTCCCAGCTCCTTGGTTTTCAGGTTGATTTCCGGAGGGAGAGCCCGCATATCCGCCGCTCGTATATGCTGATCCCGAGTTAGCTTCGTCCTCCTTGTCTTCCTTCTTAAGTTCAGCCGTATAAGGATATCCCTTCTTGTTAAAAGGCATGAGGTAAACAGACACTCGGCGGCATACTCTTCCCCTGCCATCAATAGCAATCTCGTGGTGACTATGACTAGTACTTTTGCAAGACTGAAGGGCATAATTCATGACCTTACGGTGAGAATTCAAGTCCAAAGTGTTCGGAGCCATTTGTTTCGCGACGTAAAACGACGAATCAAAAAACCCAGTAAGGCCTGGAGTCGATGTTTCCGTGGTATAAGTGACGTTGTTAATTATGATGAACGGAATGGGTTCTCCTGGCGTATCATGCGCAAAGATACTCCCGGTAGAACGGCCCACGTCCCGACGGACGGTGGTAAGCGGGACAAGCCAATCACCCTGAGTAACGAAGTAACCCCAGTCGACAATGCCATGCGGGAAAACGGGGATTTGCCGGATTTTGGTTTCGATTTCAGCGCTTGTAAGAGTTTGTGGTGGGTGCGGGGGTACATTTTCGCTTATGGACCGTTGCTGCTCTTGCGGCTCAAGATAGAGTGGACCCCGTGTTTCCTCGTCAAGTGGTAAGAAAAAGAGGGAAGTTTGGACGCAACCAGAAAGGCCATCGTTGAATTCCCTGACAATATAAGTATAGTATCCAGTTTGGTCGCGGGTGCCGTATTTACAGGCAAAAAACGACCCAATTAGAGCATGATTCGTCTCCAAGCTCGTCTCAAACGGGGTGACGTCTCCAAACGCTAAACGCCCGTTTTGGAACCCGAGATCTCCAGGTGACAATGCGTGATCAGCGAAATAAAAGCGGTTTTTCTTGACAAACTTGACCGGGTCACCAACCAAGTTTCCTGGGACGAGGTACCTTGATTTTAAACCAGGGTTTTCGACGATTGCTTTTCCGGTGAGAGGGAAGTATTCATTTTTGATTTTGGCAAATATCACCATTGGGTTTTCCTCACGTGCCTTACAATCTTTCCTGCCAAAAACACATCCTGAAGTGTGAGGTTTGCTCGTATGACGTTGTGATTTCATATCCAAATCACGTTTCTCTTTTAGATCGCTCAACCTAAGCTCCAAAGAACCCATTTCGTTTTTTTGTGGATTTTTTTCAGGTTCAAAATCGTCCTCCAATAAAGCCAAATGCTCAAGATATTTCACTGCAGAATCCAGAAATGCAACAGCACTCCGGGTTTTCTCATCATATGGCAAAAGGTAGATATCCACCTCCTCACAATCGGGAATAGGAACCACGCTATAAGCAATACCTTTCACCACATGTTTGGGGCCCATACAGGAATAAAATGGATAATTGAGAACTTTTCCCCTTTGATTGACAGTCAACGGGTGCATCTTAGACTTGGGCCCAACCACAAACCGGCCTCCGAAAAAGCCTACATAGCTGGGAGGAGAAGTGCTTTGCGTGACTGCATACCGGCCTTGTAACGAGAATTCCACCGGCTTTGCAGATGAAGCCATATATGTAAACACACTAAGGTTTGCATTGAACTGCTCGAACACCTCACTGGAAAGTGGTACCAAGGTCTTGTTAACCAGGGCAAAAAACACCAATGGATTTTGAACCGACAAACCCAGCTCCATGGATTGCTCTCCTTCTTCTGGTGCATCTCTTACATCTTGGAGTGAATCGGAAAGAGCTTTTACCCCATTTGGAGTCTTTTCGTACGGCAAAAGGTAGATTTCCACCGGCATACAAGCGTCCAAAGGCATAGTCACACTGGAGTGATACATACCACAGCCTTCGCCTTCAAACTCGGCACACCAATTAAAGGGGCCGTTCAAAAGCTTCATAGTACTGTCAAATTCCAAGGGAATCGATGGCAAGTTGGGTCCAAAACCAACAATACTATTGGCGAGACCTGCATATTCAACGACGGATGAATTTGTGGTGACGGGATATTTGCCTGAAAAAATAAACTCAGTAGGGGTCAAATTCAGCTCATTGGACGGAACACAAAATGGGGCAGACTCATCACGAGGAGTGTCGTTCCTAAGAGGCAATAACTTACCCCCTAATTTGGCAAAGAAAATCAAGGGCTCATTTGGGAGTGCCCACACGGACGAAGCGACCATCGAGGCTAAGAATAACTTAGAAGACTTCATATTAATGATTTTTTAGGCTTTTTGAAAAATTGGGAATCCTCCTGTTTTTATACCACGTCCAGGGATCCTCAAATTGTTTACAAATGTCACCATTCTTTGGGGCACCTGCGTATTGACCAGGATATAATGGTGAAAATATCCGAATCGCCAGCCAATAAATTGGTTCCTTTGCCTTAGTGCGTACATCCTTCCTGTATCTTCTTGTACGTGTGGTGCCAGGATCTTTTTTTTCGGGACCCTACATTGATGAATGCTTTTTTATCGGGACCCTACATTAATGGGTACCATTTTCAAGACCCTACATTAATGGAACCCAGTGTTGTGGAAGCTACATTAATGAAAAGCCTCTTTTTACGAACGTTTTTTTTTCGCTTCTGGTCTCCAGTGTCTTTAAATGCTGAATATACTTTTTTGGGAGCTTAAGAGAGTTCTACTGAGTACCAGGGACGGAATCTAAGGTTCAATCCTAAGGACGGATTCTTAAAACGACCAGTACTGGAGATCGAAAGCAATTGAGAGTCTCCAGCAATATAAGGATAGATTTTTCTGCCAATCTTATTTTTCCGGATCTTATTGACTTATCAAAACATCCATTAATTGATCAAAACAACCATTGAACTAGGAAAATACCTATTTTCCCTTCCACTCAAGACTGTTTCCTGACTCATGGCGTGTTCCAACGTCGCGTATTTTTTTTCGGACTTGTTGGCATACATTACAAGGAATGGTATTTTTTTTGCGGATATATTTCGATCTTAAGACCTCGGTTGCAAGCCCCATGGCTGCAAATGTGTCTCTTCATGCGCATGCAAGCCTTGGCTCGCCGAGTGCGAATCTCACTGTATATGCCTTGTAAGATATTGCAATGTAATGGTTGGATAGTGGCCTCCATGTGCCAGGAGCAGGCGGGTTCGTCATTTGAGTTCAAGGTGCCAGTAAAGCTAAAGAATCATTTTCCGTTCTACATGCAGGTTCTCGAGCGTTCCTTCCTCTTTGAACGTGTTGGAACCAGTACATCTCCCTGTGTACTGCATATATTGGGAGGCCTGCACACAAGGATGGCCCGATATCTCGTCTCTTTCCCTCGATACAATGGCAAAACCTACGCTTTGTATGGACTTGTTTAAGTCTTCTAGACCTCGTACAACTCTTTTACAAGTGGCCTGAGGGTCGGGGAAGGAATTTCAAGACGCGAAGGAGCGGTTTCTAGGAAAAACGAGAAAAATTGCTCAGTTGAGGACACCATTTCAGGAATTTCCCAGGACTAGTTAAGGTAAAAACAAAACTGAAAATACCAGGAATGGATGACCATCCCCACAAATTATAGTTAGTGGAACCAAGGATATAACCGGTCCAGAATGCGCAAGGGTTCATGAGAACGCGCATCACCCTTCTTATTGTTTTATGAGGTTAGATTCTGTCGTCAAAAAAAACTCCAGAATAGGCCATAGACGAGCGTAAAAAACAAAAGTGACAAGACCGCAAAACAAAGGCAATGCAAAATCTCAAATCTCGAATCTTCCACCCTTCGCTAACTCACATTTCTTGGGATATCTCCGCTACTCCCTTGGTATGTGTGTTACTCATATGACTTTGAAGGAAGCTAGGTATTAAATTTAGCTTACATTTGGTAGAAAAGGGTAAATTTTGTCTTTGTCGGTGTTCAAGAAAATACTGGAAGTGTATTTTGGGTTGTTTACTGGGTTCATCCACCTTCCCTGTGTGCTGTACGATTTCCAGGGCGCTTCGGTGAAGTTAAATCGAATCGTACGGTTTATTCGTTCCAGTGGAATTACCAAACTGATCTCTTTTTGGTAGTCCTTGGCGAGCCAGGGTCTTCAGGGAGAAAAATGAGTCTGGTCGGGTGCACTTTACGATATAAGGGAACAAAGAGTCACTGTTGATGTATATGCAGGATCCATGGAAACAAGACATGTTTTGCCAGTTTAAAGCCACGCCAAGCTAAAAAATTACACTTTAAGCCAGCTACGCTACTCTAAAGTCAACGAATACACTTTAAAGCCAAAATTGAATTTGCTACAGGTTGACTAAAAGTCTAAAGCTTAACTCAAGCCATAGCCAACACAAGCTCCAACAGTAGCCAGTTGTTCAAGGAATGTTTTGCAAAGGACCCTTACAAGATAAAGCGCTTGGCCGAAATGTTTAAAGATGCCCAAAAGATAACGTGCGCGTTTATTACTTCCATTGCGAAGTGACTTCTCTATTGTGTGGCGAATAATCACGCCAATATAAGAAGCAACTCCTCACCTTATATCCATTCGGGCAGATAATCCGGGTTCTAAGAAAACAGGCAATTTTTAAGTGTTTCAATGAAAAATTTAGAGGGTCATACCATACGGAAAGAAGTCCAGAAACTTCCAGGATCTGGTGTAGATTGTAGAAGTAGTTATCTGTTCTTGGAGTATAACCACTACCAACTAGGCGAGCTGAACATTGTTACGTTGAAAATGGTTCAGATTCAAAGGCATGATCCATTAAAAGAGACATACCTTTTTGTCTGAGTATTGGACAGCTGGTGCACCAAAGACCGGCCCCGAATGGTTCGTTGCGTGTATGCAGGAACAACCGTACATCTCCCAAAAAAAGCCAGTTACACTGCCCCATAATAGAATAAAAGGTGTAGAGTCGAGTTTAGAGTCGAGTGTAGAGAATGAAGTGTAGTGTATATTAGTATGACTACAGATGACTATGGATCCCAGATTGGATTATGTAATGTAGTATTTCTGTGTGTATTGCTTGGCTGTGTGTGAGACAAGGCAATTGAAGAGTGGACAGAAGCTCTTACTGAAAAGTGGCTGGATTTGGAGTCTTTTTCTCTCTTGGTGGATCACTATGTCTTCTGAGATCCGCATTGAGCCCAGGACCATGCCTTAAGACCAGATTCAGATTTCAAATTCGAATCTCTGGATAAATGAGACTCAATAGACTCAATCAAGACTCAATTTGAACACAATGACTCGATACTGGGGCAGGTCTACACACTCAGTCTAGATTTGAGAGAAGACTTTTGGTCACTGATGCTGATGTACTTTTAATTTTCAAAAAACGAGTTTATGGCTAAAATTGCGGGACGTTTCTAATAGACAGTAAACCAGCTTGGCCAATTGAATCCATGGGTTCAGGTTTTATAGAATATTTCAGGTTGGTTTTTTGTTAGTGTTGGCTTTCTCCTGATACTAATACCCAATTTTTTGGTCCCTTTTTTTCTTTAAAGCTCAATATGAATCTCTTCAATTTGAAGTAATCGAATCAAAGAATCGAGAAATTTGTGGTTGTGAAAGACGAGCAACCAATCCGGTTTCAGGACCCTGACATTTTTGGGTGCGCAATCCCTCAACGCCTTCCGCATTTGGAAGGATCTCTTTACCCTTTTGGACACTTTTGAGTTCCCGTCTTTATTGAATGTCAATCACGTCATTACTCTGGATCACGTTTTATCACGTAGTATCACATGAGGATACATTGTGGTCACGTGGCATCCCTAAATCCTATTGTTTTTTCCAAAACCTCACACAAATCTCACGTCAAACTACAAATCCAGACATCCCATTCTTTTTACAAGACATGACTTTGTTTGTTTATTAAAGACAAACTTTTTTGTCATAAAAGAGACAGAAATCTGTTCTATTAAACAGCCCATGTTCTATACTGCGTACTGCATATAGTAGTCTGTAAAAACGAATGGTGGAATATTCACTACTAATTACTACTGAAGTAGTCATTCACTGGTAATAAACGAGGAAAGGTGCACATTACCATGAAAGAACCAGTACTCATAATCCTAGTTTATATGCAGTCTCCACCACTATCACCACTAATTACTGTTACTACTTTACTGTACCATAATTTCTAATGTAGTATCTAGTCGTGGATAGTCTCTATGTCCAGTCCTCCTGTATACACTACTTTAAGGTGTCTACCGTGTCCACTCTACTCTACTCTACTATGTATGTGCTCTAGACTATTTAGGAATTATGATTATGAATATCTCATTAGATTAAATAGGTCCCTCTAATATCCTCTAATTAGCCCGATAATTGATTAGTATTACCTCCCATTCATGATGTTGATTTCTCTTATCAAATAAATGCAAGTACTGGTACTAAACCCATACACCATGACTATAAAGCTTGAAGATTTCTCTAAT
This sequence comes from Metschnikowia kamakouana, assembly GCA_002374535.1. Taxonomy (NCBI): domain Eukaryota; kingdom Fungi; phylum Ascomycota; class Pichiomycetes; order Serinales; family Metschnikowiaceae; genus Metschnikowia; species Metschnikowia kamakouana. The sequence goes on from NKZX01000725.1 coordinate 39,540, forward strand.
TCCCTGATATTCTCTAATCAATAGAGTTTGAATAATCAAAGAGTCTGAGAGATATAAAGACAAGAAAGAACTTAGAAATCTGAGGCATCAGTAGGATGCGTAAGACACCTAAGGGCCAAGAGATAAATTAGACACTAAGAAAGATGGTAAGAAAGACAAGATCATTTTTCAGCAGTGCATCAGACCAGGAACTCAGCTGTGTACCTGAACGCACATTAGTGGTAGTGAAGGTTGACTTTGAAAGTTGGTACTAATGGTTCGCACTGATCTTCTTGAGCAGTACTGCACTTAGAACTATGATAAAAACTACTTGTACTTGAATTTGACCTTGGAGTTCGGTTCGGCCCAGAAACCACATAAAAGGTTTTTTATTACAATGACTCCATGGGGTTGTCGATTTCTGCGTTGGAAGTCAACTTGAACACTTACCAGATATTCCTACATCCACGAGGCATTTTCCATAGAGACATTAAGCCACAGAATTGACTTTTCCACCCGGAAACTGGCGTGTTTAAGTTATATGACATTCGCTCTGCCAAGACGTTGAACCCATTTGAACAAAATGTCAGAAATTACTCTGGATACTATACCAAAACCGATGTTTATCGGCTGCATGATGACAGAAATGACCGTGGGCAGCCTTTGTTTCCTGGTGAATCCGAATACCTCAACGAGACATCTGAAGAGTGTGTAAGAGTCTGAAGAGTCTGGAAAAAAGTATGATGCAAATGGAGACCCTACTTATAAGGTTTGTTCAAGAAAGGGTTTTGTCCATGTAATCAGGCGCCCGCTATCTAGTTTTTAGACACTTAATTATTTCCACCCTTCTACATCCACACAAACCAAAGAAGACAAATCATTTCTGCTTATTTCTGAAACCGTATTTGTTCTTCTCCTCCTCGGACTAATGTGCCCAACAGTCATAAATTATAGTCTACTCTCTACGCTATACTAGTGTACTGCATATTAGTCTCGAGGAATGGAAAATGCATACGGTCCCATCATTGACCTAGCAAATGTACATGACATACCAATATTTTTCCTCAATTTCTTACCCACCATTTACTAATACTATTTCCAGTCCAGTTTCAGACTTGATAACTTTCCTATAAACCTAGAATTACGCCAAGAGTGGTTAAGGACCTGCAGAGAGAAGTGGTGCAGAGTACAGGGACGCAGTCTGGAGCAGTCAATTCTCGACCCACTATTTGTTACTTACTATTACTTATTGCTACTGTCTTCACTACTACTACTTAGAGTACTTGGTCTTACTATTACTACTCTCATAATACTTTGTAATACTACATCTATTACTACTACTACTACTACTGGTGAATTACTTACTATTACTTGCTATCCCTATCACCACTATTACTTACTATTACTATCACTTACTATTTATATCACCACTATTACTTTGTATTGCAATTAATACTACGATTACTCGTACGACTCATGGGACATTGCCTAGCATTACTACTACTAGGATTACTACTACTGCTAATTACCTAGTAACACTACCATTCTATTACTACTAATGGGACATTACTAACTATTACTTACTATTACTTAGTACTACTGTTACTTACTACTGGTAAAATACCCAGCACTTTTGCCCTTACTACTAGTACTACTATTACAATTACTTACTATTACTTACTACTGCTTGGTATTACTTGGTATTATTTGGTATTACTTGTTATTACTTGGTATTACTTGGTATTACTTGGTATTACTTGGTATTACTTGGTATTACTTACTGTTACTTGGTATTACTTACTGTTACTTGGAGATATAGATCTATAAGCTATAATGAGTTTTAAATCTGTTTCTTAAAGTTAGAATAGAGTATAAAAGTAGTTATAACAAATAAACATAAACTAAAGGGGTGTTTAAAACTGCCGCATCAGATAAGGTAGAAAATATTTATTCTTTACAGCATAGACCACTAATTTAATATAATTCCAGCTAATAATATTGAACCAGCTACTGGTGGTTCGGAATGTAGTGGTAATCCTGCATGTACAGGTGCCAATGGTGTTTTAGAAGCTATACCTATAGGTAAAACTGATAAACTAGTAGCTTGATAGACAGTTTTTTTCGAAACTAACCCAGACTTTTCGGCGTCTAGAGTCGAACTATTCGTGATAAATGACCATTTGATGAACTTCCTGGAACGGCAGTCCAATTTCCCTTTTGGTAACTTTCTAAAAATAGCCCTTTGCCAAATCAATAGACTAAGTCCGTTCGATGCAGAGCCCATAATCATTATCGTCACTCAGTGAACTTTCGTAAATACCTTCTGCTCAAGGAAAAATAGAAAGATTTCTGCATGTAATGTATTGCATAGAGTACACTGTACTATAACTTCATTAGTATAGAGGACTGGCCACATCACTTCGAACTCCTGGTAGAGCAAATCCGTCAAGAATATGATAGCCTAGTGCAAACACTCGAAAATTTGAATAGGGCTTGACCGAACTACTCTCTTCTACTGGTATAGCTTGTGCCCTGCTTCGTGTTGTTGTGTTCATGTTGGAGACATACTGCTACCCGGGTAGTTAGCTATAGCTAATCACATAAATAAAGAAGAAAAGGTGTACAGATAAAATACATTCAGCAGCTCTTTATTATCGGCACCATATTAACCTACTATAACAAAGAATGGAGCTAAAGAAGCTTCAAAATAAAAATAGAAAGATGTCATATCTTGACACATAAAATGAATTAATACCTAAGCTAAGAAACCACTAGCGAATAAAATTCTATGTTTAGGTAATTGGTTAAATGATCGAGAACTTAAAGAAGTAGCTGAATGTCTTATAAAATGACTTTCGGGTTGAGCCCTTAAAAAATTCCACCTAAACTAATCGAGTTTCCCAATTTTACCATAGGCATATCACATGCAACGTGATTTGAACACGTGGCTTTCAAGTCTTAATAACTCAAGTATTCCGCTTAAACCACTCATCAATAACATATCATCAATAACATAATCATAATATCTCTAATACATACGGTCATGCTAAATACGTACAATGATTGTAAATCATACTTATACATACCTTTAACATTAGAGAGATTTGAGACCTGCATATAGATGGCCTGTCACTATCACCAGAAGAACGAGTAGTACTTCAAGTGCAACATCCAGAATATTTAAGTCAGGGGTTTTTATGGTTGTTTTCTGGCTGATTAAAACATTTACTGTCTACTATCTGCTGTCGGATTTCCTTATTTAACATCTGGGGCAAATCTTGAGGATGTCCACGGCAAAGCTCACAAGCCTAGGTTAATGAAGACAGACAAAGCTGATGGTTAAAGGTTATAATCAATAACTACATCATTTAGTATCTACAAATTGTGACTTTGGAAGAGGGTGCTAGTGAGCACACTGGTGTAGTTTTATGCAGGCACATAGTTTTTCCGACATATTTCGGACATATCTTCACGATTAATACTACTTTTTTATACCGTACTTGACTCCAAAAACTTTAGTTGTCATGTGAGAAGAAGCGGTTAGGAACTCCAGATTTTGCTCGTGATGACTCGGTCACATCCCAAAAATAAGTGTACCATATCCGACCCAGTTGGTTTTTCGAATCAGCCATGTCAAGGAATTTTGAGGTATATTGAAGTTTAATTAGGCTTTATAAAAGCCCCCTTCGGAAATTTGCAGAGGCCGACTTTTGCTCTGTTTAGAGAACGCCTTGTTTATTGGTGAATAGTAAGGGCCAGAGTGGGGTGTGGACCTGGGGTTATTTATATACTTTAATCCCTCTGTTCTATTTCATTTGAAAATGCAAAATTGGTTTAGCCTCGAGTACTTTTTTCGGATCTCAACCTCGACCTGTCATGCCTTGAAGTGCTGGTAAAGGTGTGAACAACAATGCGTCCTGGACACAGGCTCATCCCCCCAGGCCGTGACAATATCCCGGTTATCCCCCTTGAAAGAACATAACTGACCAGAAACGTTTACAGAATTGGGAGTCGAGTGGGGTGTTTTTCATTACCCTCATTATAGTTCCACGGCATATAATTAAGCCGCATATAGTTACCGCACATAGTCATCGCACATAGTTCCACTTAAATTAGAGTCTGATCACGGAAAAAAGCTGAAAAAGCAATAAATTCTAGTTTGGGTAAAGACACGACCCGAGAAAACCTATAGAGTTTATTTTTCTTTAAATTTTCTTGGTTTTGGATCTTTAAGCCCTGAGTTTCTCTTGTCCAAAATGAATGGATAGAAGTTCGCACCTAGTCAAGATTCAGCGAATATGAGAACTGCTCATTCCAGACTCACCATATTTTCTTCATTTTTTTTCAAGACATATAATTTTTAACGCCCGTCTTTCTAGAGTTCTAAATCATTTTTCAAATCAAAATTCTATACACTTTACGACATGTGGGGTATACTCAAGTACCTCCTAAGTCTCAACAACCATTTGCACTACAGTGAGAACACACATAATGCCGTACTCTTTACGTTCATTTTTTCTGCACTCAAAACAGCATACCACATATCATTGCCATGAAAACACTTTTTTTTTGGTAAAAAAGCTCTATTTCAGTCATTACACTAGACACCAAAAGATTCTACACCTAAAAATCCAAGTACATGTATTAAAAACGACTTGATGGCCCATTTCACGAGCTGGTTTTTGAATCATCGATATTTTAATTCATCACGATTCGACTGAGCTCTGAACTCCTCAAATCTTACAGTAGAGACTCTCAAAGAAGACCATCTAGCATCGGCATTCTCGTCTTTCGGTCGTAAGGCCAGAGGTAAATATCCGCCTTTAAACACGACGGAAAAAGAGCCGTGTAGCTAAAAATCGTCATAGTATCGTTGACACCTGCCACACCCTTGCACGTGTAGAATTGAGTGTTGATGACCCTCATTGTACTACTAAAGTCGAACTGGTAATACGGCGTCTGCATGCCAAAGGTGAACCCGACCCCGTAGAAGCCTGCGTAGCCCGGAGTGGCTGAGTTTTCCGTATGAGCAAACCCGTTTTGAATGGTGAACTCCACGGGCTCATCGTGCCTGAAGGAATCCGTGAGTACTTGGACTTTCTTCCCAAACGGCCCGGACACCAGGCCGGTAAGGGGGATCATGGAGTTGTTTGTTTTGGCGAAAAAGACCAATGGATGGCCGGTTTGTAGCCAAGGGTTTTTGGCCTGCGATGTTGTCATGACTGAGGTTTGGGACGAGACTAAGACTAGGACAGATGGTTCTAGGAGATGAAAAGGTGGAGCTTAAGGGATTCGGGCTTTTTATACCAAATTCAAACCCCCACACTCTTGATGTTTTTGGGAGGGCGCATTATGTGCATTAATGTCCTGGTGACGCATTGTGCCAAATATTAGACTTCCGACTCTGATTATGTGCGTTAATGTCCTGGTGACGCATTGTGCCAAATATTAGACTTCCGACACTGATCATGTGCTATAACATTCGCTTTCCGGCATCCAAGGACACAAGGGTCTGAGTCGACATACTTTGGTTTCTGCAGCCGGCCGTAGGGGCCCAAAGGCCCAAAAGAGGTTTATTGAATGCAGAACACGATACTTTTAACAATTTTTCCCATTTTGTTCAATGAGCTGAAGGACTTATTTATAGCTGTAGATTAGATACCCGAGGCACGACGCATCGGATCAATCGATTGAGACCTCGAAAAAATGGAAAGGTCCTGGAAAACTTTACTCTCTACATACAAAGACCAAAGCGGATTTCTTAATTCTCTTTTAAAACGTGCTGGCGTCTTCAAAGGGATTAGCACCAAAATCTGGGGTCCAGCCATGGCTCTCTCTTGTATCTGGACGTGTATGGCCATATCTCCACTTGTCATAATCTCCTTCCCCAATATCCATCATCAAGACTACCTTCATTGTAATATAGATGTTGGCCAGTACTCTTGAAATGTTCCTTGCAATGAACTCAGCATGCGGCGTGCACATAACGCCTCATTCCGAGACTGAAAATGAATTGCTCGAAAGTGCGACTATCGACGCACGCCAAACTCAGGGCTCAAACCTTTACCTTATTACTGTCCATGTATCACTAAGTGGTCACTAAACCATTTGGAAGATGTAGCATAAGAAAGTGGAGAACGACTATATGACAGACGTCCAAGTATGGTCAGCAAGATATACTGGGGCTAAAGTTACTCCAAGGCCACCGTTTCTAAATGTGGAGAAATGCATGGCCACTGATTCTCGTGCTGATTTAAATACTAGGCCTTGTAAGGAAGTTTTCAATGAATTATTTGATTTGGTGATCAAAATGTTGATCAGCGGGTAATGGTAATGACCGAATTTGCCAGAATCTGGAAACTGACCATTTTAAGCTATGCAGATTTTTCCCATTGGCTTAAACTTATCAACTGATTGGGCTCATTTTGATTGGGGTTGGGTCGAATCTAGAATTGGCTGCTTAGGAATTGCCCGATACTTGAAAAGGGACGATTTCTTTATATCATTTTTCAACGTCTAGAGTCGATTCCAGATCTACGGTCCCTAAGATTGTCTCCGCTTTACACTTCGGCCAAGTGCAGATGTATTTTCACGGTCTATGCGATATGCCGATGGTTATTGACACTTTTAGCTAGTCAAATCAGCGGATTTCGGACCAGATTTTCCAGGTCTAAGAGAATGCAAAACTAAAGTACATATGGCTGGAAGACTTCCTCCAAAATTCTAAATAGGTGTTGAACTACACTCTTCTTTTGCTGTACCAGAAGAATGGACCTGTACTCTACTATTATACCCTTAGTACGCTAGAGTCACAATTTAGCAATACATAATCTACTCTTTTAATTTAGTCTAATCATAGTTTTAACCACTGACTTCAACAATTAATTGGTCTGTGTACAGCTCTCTAGAGTAATGACCATCATTGAGAGCTCCAGTACCATGAAATCCTGTACCGAAGACGTGAAATTTGATTCAAGTCAATTGAAATTGACTGCAACTTCATTGTTTCCTTCCTTCATATAACTTCATCTATTTTAAAGTGGTGGCTCTAGTAAATGGGACTATGTGGGTTATTTGATTATGAGCCCTGGTCTATAGTCGCACCGTAGATTAACCAGTAAATTCCCAGCCCAGAAATAATGTTAGATCATAATACGATTGTATTTAAATAGCTGTGATCGTATACTATGATCGTATTAAATACTATGGTCGTATAGTACTTGGAATGTCTCGATCGTATGGCTATTGGGTGTATCATTGGCTGCAAAAAGGCGCACCTAGTGCATGCAGTCCATTTCATCGACCATCCTCCAAACTAGCCATACTAACTAATGGCCGACCTAAAGCACTGAATTAGGCAAAGATGATTTGTGCAGTACTCGTTCAATCAATTTGGAAATTCACTGAAATTTTATTAAAATTTCATTGGCTCGGATTTTCCATGAGTGTGTCTATTGTCCTTCCATGTGACCAGGTCTTACACACTAACTGATGAGCCAGCGAGTCAATTGAGCCCGAAAAAAGGAGGAAAAAGAGAGATAATGAGGACCATGGTCATGTGATCTCCTCCATTCATTTTATATAAAGGAACGACTCGGAAAATGGTGAATGAGGACTGGGGAACTGTTAAAGAGGCAGAAAAAGCAGGTAAACTTTTGAGGTTTGAATTTTGGCTTTTTGGGATCTATGCCACGTATTAATTTTAAATATTTCACGGATTGAAAAGCCTTGGCAGGGTCGTTTCAGAAAATACCCATTGTTTAGTGACCGGTCATTGATGTTCTATGCAGGCAGTATATAGGATTCCGTTCACCAGAAATAATCATGGAATAAGATGTTGGGTAATGAGGTTGGGTAATAAAGTTGAGTGATAAAATTTGGGTGTAAAATGTTGGGGAAGGGAATTAGGGTCTCTTATATGATGCAGAGAGGTGAGGCTTCAGAAGGACACCAAGCGCATTCACCCATAGTTAATTCACCATACAACATGTAGCCTCATATTCCAGGGAGTTTAAATATAGACTAGAACTCACAATGCTGAGATTTAAATGGTGGAGGAAATTGAAGATTTGGGTAGATTCATAGACTAGAGTATGAAATGAATCTAATGCGAAGATCATCTTACATTTATGAGGCTCGCACGACCCAATGTTTTTTTGTATACGGCTCTTTCAACTATGTACTATTGATAAAGAGGACTGGACTAATGAGGAATTGCCTCTAGTCTCTCTTTCAGTGTCTGAAGGCTTAGAAGTCTATTCCAAAGTCATAATACGAATACCACCCCCACGGTTTTTAAGCTTCCGGTACTTAGTTACTAACCTAATATTCGCCTATATCTTACTTCCAAAGCAGCTCAGTTTTTCCCGAATTGCATGGACTCGGCCAAAGAAATTAGTGTGGTCCTGCATCTAACCCAAACATCCACCATACCCTCTATCACGACCAAAACCACTTCAAATTCTCTCCTATTCTCCCACAACTGTCTCCATATACGTCTGCATATAGCAATTCCATAGGAGAATACTTAATGTGCCAAACGGTGTCTTGGGGTGGAGATTGAGACTTAAACCACCACTACACTCTACTAAACTACTCCATTACACTTTTCCGCTACACTAATACGTGGGAAATTCCTAAAAAAACCTACTTAAAATGTTTCCAGATGTGGGTGCAAAACTCAGCACGTCAACAAGAACAATAAGTGTTTGTATGACGTGGCACCAATATATGCAGGCACAATGGATTGAGATATGTTTGAATGGCCATTTTTGGAATCTGGTACCGTAGCCTCAATATTCCAATGCGTAAAAAATTGGTTGGCCTGAAATAACTGGCTTGACTCAATATATATTTAGATCACGTGATACAGCATTCCAGACGCCACGTATACCTTTCAGCCTGGCACTTCCCTGCCAAACAACTGAATCCACTAAATACCTTACATCCTTATACAAGTTAATTTACTGAAAATATTGCACCGCTAATATCCCAGTACTCATTGATCTAAAATCCATTGGTCAGACAACTGTCTAGTCTCTCTTCTGTCTATCTGTCTCTATAGTAATCTACTCTGTAGAATAAACTCTAGTATTTACACTCGTATTCTAGGACATTCAATCTTTAGAGTTACTCAATTGAGCTTCTACAAATTCCTACAGTTTTTCAAGGTGGTAAACTCGCTCAATGTTGTCCTGTGTGTTGTAGCCGAATGAACACTCTGGCTCCAAACCCGTTCTGAATTTTGAGAGTTGATGACCGATTCTGCCATAGAAATGACGTCAATAACTTAAGAATCTTTAAAGACCCCATCCAAATTCTGTACCTGTAGATCGCAGAGAAAAGGCTGTTCATACTATACTGGAAGATCCTGTATGCACCACCGGTACCCCTATAAAAACAGATGAACATGTTATTCACTTTACTCCAAAATACCGGTACTGGTTATATATGGTGCAAGAATTAGTACTGGCTCTACAAGATGTGAGTGGTCCACTAAGTGTTGTAGTACTAGTCCATGACCCAGATAAAGCGAGCCTAAAATTAAAAAATTTTCAGAATACGATAGGGTCTTTGGAAATCTTCATATACCCTAATTATTTTGTCACACATATATGAAGAGTAGATTGAGGAGCCAAAGTTATGGAGGTATGTCTTTTTAGAGTCTAGTTTACGTGCGTAATGAATGCGCGGACATATTCGCGCATGTTGAACAGGCGAGATGTGAGACATCTCGCATGGGTCAATATGCAGTTTCCAGATGAAACAATAAGAGTGCTACATGAAATCGATCCAAGGAGGTATCGGTCTGAGGAGGTTTCAAGGAAGGGGCTCAAAGGAAAGAGCTCCATGAAATCGATCCGAGGAGGTATCGGTCCGAAGAGGTTTTAAGGAAAGAGCTCCATGAAATCGATCCGAGGAGGTATCGGTCCAAGGAGGTCTTGGGTATGCACGGCGGAAATAAAACCGTCACAACGCGGAAGTGGTTGCCATGAGGAATCGGTCCAAAATAAGTAGTAGAATGTGGCGGCTAAGAAATGTATGCCGTACGTTCTATTCTTGGACGATTTGAAGGAGTGGCCATGCTACGCCCAGAAAAAGAGAAGAAAACATACATATAAAAGGAGATCCCGCTCTGTATGTTCTGGGGTAGCGAATAAGCCTAGTGAAAAGAAAAGCTTCTGGGTATTAGTTTAGCAACCACAACAATACACAGAACTAAGATGTTAACACTTTCTCCTGAATTACAAAGATTGGTAGACGACCACTACACCTGGGTCCCAGTGTATGGAACGATTAAGCTCCAAGCCAAACAGCGCATACTAACAAGATTCCACACTATTCTGAATTAAGAATGCTAGACCTCCCAAACCAACCAGGCCCCGGAAATCCTATTTTTTATGGCTAGGCTTTATTTTCTTTTAAGCAACTTCTAACTATTGCTTCAACTAGTAAACAATTTGAAATTCTACGACAACTGCTCCTCATACTCACCTCATCCCGAGACACGTTCATGGCCGGATTTCTCTATGTAATGGTCAAATATAAAAAGCTGTTAGAATACTTTCAGTCCTTGAATTTGAATCCAAAAATTCGGTTAAAAATTCCCTCTGTTTACGCCAATATTGCCCACCTAGAGGAATATTCTCTATATTCGTCGACAATGCGCAAGAATTTTGTTAGAGAAATTGGCTTTGGCATTACTCCGATCCAAATCACTTTTTCGACTGAGTTGGTGACTTGCTGGATATGATTGTGGGACGGACAATTGGGTTGGACTTTCAATGAGCCCTGCATATAACCCACCAAGTTTCCTATTTGCATACTTTCTGAGTAACCAAATTTTTCTAATTCCAATTTTGCAATAGTGTATTAATAAACACACGCAGATTCTGAGGTGGGATTGTTGGTGGATTGAAACCCGACCATGGACTTTCATCTCTTGTATAGAGGACCCCATGCATATAGACACGATTCTTTTCGTTGGGCGTTTGCTAAAACTCTGGGTTAGTTTGGAACCAGGGTTTAATTGTCTCCCATTATCTTTAACAATTGCAAACTTGGTAGTCATCTTAGTTATTTGTATTTGAGTTTGTTGCTAAACCAATACTAGGAAATGGCTCTTTCCTCTTTGCAACTAAACTGATTTCTTACCCGGAAATCCAATGAGCGGGACCTCCTTCTTGTAGAGTTCTTTTCAGGAGCTCCTTTCATGAACCTCCTAGAACCTTTGCGTAGTAACTCCTTGAACCTCCTCGGATTGATCCCTTCTTGGATCGACCCAGCGCAACGCTCACATTGTTTCATCTGGAATCTGCATATAGAACCATGCGTGATGGGTGCACATCACGCCAGGTCAACACTTTTCATTTCTTCCGGTCCCTACACAAGACTCTATTGACAAGAGCTTCAGAGATGCATGGTATTTCCGACTTGTACATGTCACCCTCAGCAACTTATGTAGCCCTAGATCTTGGACCAGGCCAAGAAAGACTCCCACTTTAAGGCGGGGTAGGGCCATTGAAAGTGGGTTTTTTCGAGAGTTTTCTCGGTCCAGAACTTTAATTGAAAGTAACGTTACTCATTTAAAATTTCAATGCTAAACTCTATCCCTGGGAGGTGGTAACTCAAAGCATATACTGAGACCATTGCGCGCCTGCACACAGCGCCGCTCGACGCATGTTCTCCGTCAAAGTGGTCGTCAACGAGCAAACCCCATTTAAGGTTAGCAAGTCCACATCGTCTAATAAAGTTAGGGTTATGGTCGAGGGCGTCTAATAGAGCGTATTAAAAATGTGGGGCAACTAAAAATTTCTAAAACGCTACTAAACTCAGAGATACTCTTAATAAACGTAGAAGTAGTAATGAGATAGCGTATCATCGAATAGAAATGAGATAACGTATCATTGAGTAGAGATGAGATAAGGTGCTAGTATGTGAAGGAGATCTTCAGAATCGGTAACAATGGATAAGCCGTTCAAAATGAGCATGGGAAACGGTACATGAAAGAGCGCGGGGCTCGTAACCTTTCTCAAAACAGAGCCATTATTCCCCTTCTCGGTCTTAAATCCGGACCTATCAACGCCCTTTTTCTCGTAGATCTTCCGGAAACTACAACACTTACAAAACCTACTTTTCCCCACACACACCCTCGGATTCATAGCTTGACGGTGGACTTGACGACCATTCATTCCGCGCACAATGCATCTCCTCCGCTCCCCCAATAACCCACCACCACCCATCAACTATATAAACCATAATCCTCCCCCTCTCTCTTTTAATTTTATTATCACTCAAAAACTCCTTATTAAAATAATAAAAAAACACTCTTTACTAATCTCAACATGAAGCTTTCTCTCCTTACCCTCGCTCTTATTCCTGCAGCTTATGCCGCACCTTCGCAGCCAAATGCTACGCAGAACAAGCAGATCGTGGAGGCCATTGGAGAAATGACCAACAACTTGCTTCTTGACACCGAGAAATTTGCCCAGATGAACGGCTTGTTATTGGAGGATATGGTGACTGTGCCTGGTGTTACAGTCAAATCGGCCAACCAGAAGAGAATGGAGAAGAGGGATTGGACTGATTACCTTCCTTTGGTCAAGAGCCTCACCAAGAACGTTTTGATGGGCGTTGGTCTGGTTTTGAACGTGACTGGTTTTGGCCTGGTAGCCGGTGTGATTCTGGTGATTAGCGGTCTCTTGTGATGAGACTGCAGTTTGATGGAAATGTCGTTGACTATTTAGTATCAATAAATATCACTCACACCATTGCTTATATGCAGAACACCATACTCTTAACTTCAAAATAGACTATTTACTCTTATTTTATCTAGTTTGATATCTGCATAAGTGTAATTCTGAGAGATTTTTAGTTCTCGACTCTTATTGAGCCTACACACTGAGATATGACGGTCTTATGTTGCGTCACGTGACCATGTTGCCCAAATAGGCAGGTCCACGGCCGGAACAGCCATTTCCGGGGCTTATATCCAGTTCCGACCTATTGACTTAGGTCGTTTCATCCTCCCACAAGAAAACTTTTTCCTACTTTTCAAAACACTAGTAGACTCAGTTGAGGCTCAAGATCATTATGTGTAGTTGAGAACCTTGAGGCTGGCGTGTGGGGATCACTGGGGAGGGGGTACGTTTTGAAGGTGGAAGTCACGTGAGCATTCCGAGGGTCCCTCCAAAACCGTCAACTGCACCAACTGCACCAAATTTCCATGAAAGAGGCAATTTTTTATTAAATACCACAGTATTATTACCCCTGGAGCCAATGGTGACATTAATCCAAGGTTCCCAGAAAACACCCGTACCTCCCATACTACACACTATTGAGTCTTATCAGTCTGGGATCTTGGAAGTCCACCCAATTTTCACCAATTCTGAATGTTTAAGGATTTAGGAGATCGTCGAAGATTTGGTAGGTACACATCCATTGGAAATCACATGGTGTAGTCGTAATGGGACTCACAAACTCCTACTAGAACTAGTCAAGACAATTTAAAGGTTAAATTTAAGGTTTAAAACACGTATTTTGAGTTCATCTATCTATGTACAAGTTTAAAAGTCACAATTTAAATGTAAACCTCTTGAAAATTAGGATCATAGACTATACTTGGTATATGCACTACCCGCATGGTCCCGAGACCTTCGATGTCTTTGTCGACCAGTCTAGGCCGCAAAAGTGTCTAAAAAAACAGTAGTATTATTCACATGAGAATCCACTCAAAAATGCTCTCTAAATGCACTCAGGGCAGCCTTAACCAGAGTGGTAGTCATCCTGGATCTCTAGAACTGTATCTGTGGAGATGAAACCTTCATGTGCAGCTCATTGGGGCCAGGATTATCTCGCTTTTTTGGATCATTTCATATCTTATTCGATATCTTACTATTACTGAGCTTAGAAAGGAAAATCTCGTAGAAAGGACACTAGATTAGACATTAAGAATGTATTGGACATTATTGGACAGACACTAGACACTAGACATTAGACAATCATGGACACTAATGGACACTATTGGACACTATTGGACACTAGACAATAATGGACATTATTGGACAGACACTAGACACTAGGCAAATATGGATACTAAAATCTGATGATTTTTATGGTTGTTGTACTTCTTGTTTGAGTCTTCCAGAAAATGTTTTGCAGTATTTACTTGTAGTTGCCATGTGTAAATCTCATACCATGGTCCAATACTTAATATTTATGGAGTGTATATAACACTGACTGACTAACCAATTGTGAACTATCAATTCACTGCCACGATCTGGTCTGGTCTTGTCAGTCTGGCAAGTAACAAAAAAAGTGATGATGGTCCCTGCATATAGAGCACGTGCAAGCAAGACACTACTACTATGCATTATGGTACTGGTATTCTAATACACTATACCACAATTCGTGCTACGACTCTAGTCTAGAGCTACACCTCTTCCATATCTAACACTTTTTGTATTCTAGGATTACATATTCCTAAAAGGTCAAGTGAATAGGCCTGTATGTACAGACTCTAATCGGTATAGTTGGACCCTGGAACCAGAACCACCAAACTTGGGTAGTACCGAAAGCGATTCAATCAAGCTACTCCAATTCAAGGAACTAATGGAAGTCCAAGGTTTGTCTGGATAGTCTGGTTTTGTTCTAGAATTCTGCAATGTCTGGATTGTCTGGAATTAATGTCTGCTCATCATGCTGGCTCGGGTTCGGAAGGTAAAATGGCACCTGTTTCCTTATCAAAATTCAGTAAATGTAACTCCACCTCAAAACAATTTCTGGAGGGGGTTTGAGACGCGCCAGCAAAAATCCAGCGTTCTTGGGCCGTCGTTTCCAGATCTTCACTCACTTCCAGGCCGTTCAGTGCTTCCCCCACCTCGCACGAGTAGTACTTACTATTCACAATCCTTGTGCCTTGCAAATACAAGTGTGTGGGGCTATTTGTGGGTCCAAATACAACCAAGCCATCGTACATCCCCACAAACCCTGGCGTGGCTGTATCTTTGGTGACCGCCACATCGTCTAGCAACGCAAATTCCACGTACTCCAGACACTCTTTTCCATGGGAGAAAACACTCAATTTGATGCCGTTATCCTGATGAAACGTATGGACGAGTGGGTAATAAGTCTGATTGTATTTGACAAAGAAGGTCAAGGGAGCGTGACAGTCGGCCCAAGCCGTTGCAGCCACAAGAAGGACGGAAATCAACTGACACGCTTTCATGAAAGCAGTAAAGAATGATAAAGAAATTAGTACTTAAAACAGCACTTGAAGGAATATCAAAGTAGTACTTGAAAATAGTATTGAAAAAGGGCAGTAAAAAAATGCGGAGGAATCACGGTATTTTATATGGTGGTCAAGGATGGTTTTGCGCGACGTGCATATTACGCTGCAACGCATTGCTTATCATGTGAGATCTAGAATATGCCCTTGTACATGAAGGAACTAGAACATGGAATTATGCACACTTGTGTATATTGTCCTGTACGGAGTCTAGCGTATCTGTGCGATGCTTAAATACGTTTTCGTGTTTTCGTGTCCGTGTTTTAATGTTTTGGTGTTTGGTGTTTGGTGTTTGGTGTTTGGACGTGCGCATACCAATTATTACTAAATACACACAATGTAATGCCACGTCTGGCCTGGTGAATATTGCCTTCTTTGATTTAGATATATTAATGTAAATTCCCCCAAACCCTTTAAATTGCACCAAAAAATTCAAATTTTCCATAATTATACCTCCGGGAAACCTACTACTAAGGAATTTCTATGCACACCCCTACGAGTAGAACACTAAATCTTGGGCTACATGAGCTGATAACTTGTAGAAATAAAACTTGCGGTAAAATTAAGGCATGCTACTCTTTTTTAGAATTTGTAGTGACAAAAGTGGCCCTGGAATCTCTGCAAATCCATATATAATCACCAGATTTGTCAGTCATTTTTTGTCAGAGTCAGTAATATAGAACTAAAAACCCTTAAACGTTGTATGAGCCTGTTTGGTTTCTCTAAAATGTCCTACGTATGTTTCTGGGTCCACATGTAGCCATAGGAGAAGTATCAGACTGCATATAAGGCCAGCACGGTTTCAATGGACCAGTTTCGTCCCAATTCGAAACAATTACAAGATTCTCGTCAGCATAAGTACTTAGTGCTCTAAAGGTTCACTCTATATACTTTTAGTCTATGGCTTTAGAAACTTCAATAATTCTCTACCTTCTATATCCTCTATCCTGCATACAGTTACTCGACCCTAGATCCATATTCTGTAAAGTCCAAGCTGTATAGCCTAGGTTTACCAGTGAGTGTCTAGTGTAGCAATATGTAATGAGTGGTTTATAGACTGTTATTTATAGTCAGTAAGGTGTACACTCTGTATGCTCTATATTTTAGTCTAAGAAGTCTGATCTATGATCTCCAGTTCGGTCTAGCAGTCTAGTATAGTCTATAGACTATGTATCTCAGGTGTATAGAGGTATCCCGAGGGGTATAGAGCGGCATACAGTGTGTACTACTGGATTTGGAAGTCACTGTTACTGGAGTCAATTTTCGAGTCCTGCATATAGACGCTGGAGCCAGTCTACTCTCGTTTCATTTTTTGGTACAAAAAGTACAAACAACAGAAACAATAAACAAATATTACTCCAAAGAATTGTTGATTTTTTAAATTGCAACGGCTGGCATCTATATACAGGAATTGTACCCTATTTCTAATCTCGGCCAACTCTTTGGATGCGGCCAAAAAGGTAAAGAATACTTGATACGTAATTTTGGTTGGAGAAATCTACTCAGGTACAGAATCTTCCATTTTATCATGCTTGGGATCTTTCAGATGATCCTAACATAGTACATAAAACTAATACTCTTGATTTGGGATTTATGGTATATTTACACTGGTTTAGGTTTTGGTAGCGATACGAGGACTGAAATAAGCGTTTTCGTGTTTGGCTCGAAATTCCCGCCAGACCTTGTCTAGACTTATCGCCTACTGAAATCTGGTAGAAACGCGTCGGGTTTGACTTGGCATATAAGCCTGGTGATTTGGGGCTCCATTTCTCGGCATCGTTCAATGTTCCTGTATATGAAAGGGTGATTTAAAGAACATTACATGGATCTTTTTTGTCCGAGATGTTCAGAAAATTGAGATTTATTTGGGTTTTAAGTTCTTTTTTTAGAAGCGTACAGTATTGGGTGGGAGAATTGGGGTTTCTATGGGGAAAGGAAGGTCCAAGAGCGGCAGTGACCAGCACGTTGGCCTAGAATGCTGTGCACCTCTTTGGTAATGCGATACAACAAGGTGAAACATGAATACCCCGCCGCTAATCCTTTTAAACTGGGGTGCATATCGTACATGCATCATTTGTGCAGTCAGGTGCAGAATGTCTAACAAACAACGCGAAACGCACTTCTCGTATTTTGCACTTCTCGTATTTTGAAAGCAAATGCACATACGCGATCATGCAAGGAAGAGTGCAGGCTTGCAGAATCAGTCCATGCTAATAGACGTAAATATACAACAGAAAAAGGCGATTGTACTCAGTGACTCAATTGTCACAGCCCACTACAGAAGATAAAATTATAAATTTAGTGAATGTAAATAGGGTCTAGAACGGATGTGCCTTGATAATTCTGAACTTTTCAGCATTCTACAAGGTCATGAAGTCCCTTATGAACGTTTGCATATACATGAACTCCACACTGTCTATGTTAGGAAATTGTATTCCGTATCGTAAAATGGTTCACACACGACCTCTAAAAAAACGTCTTATCCACCCGATTATTGGTTGTTTTAGGGCCACGTACATTATCGTAGGCCTAGTACAATATCCAAATGCCATTTAAACCGCATACCATACACTAGTACTTTCTTTTAGTGGAACTCCTGCATATAAGTACAAACGAGGATACCAGATTATTAGGGTCTACATAGCGCATACAGAATCTTAATAATATTCTCAAATAGAGTGAGACCGAAAGAAGTCATGTGACTAAAACAATAACGCAACAAAACCAAGAATACATGCACCAAAAGCATTCCTGGAGGCACCGTTAACAAGCGTGGAAAACGGAGGAATGGTGCTTGTCTTAGTGAGAGTCAAGGTGACATCCTCTTCCAGCGAGCTACGCGAGTGCAGCTTTTTTCCATGATTTTCTGGAGCCTTCGTTGGCTTTGAAATGGTTCTGGAAGTAGTATCTCCCGTGGTAAGAAGAACTTCATGAGATTTGGTGGCTGGAGGTACAATGCTTCCAGCCTTGACGTTCTGATAAACAGTGGATGTTTCAGGAAAAACACATACTCCAGTCACAGTCAACGTAGTGGCCGTATGGATAATTATCGTGGATACACGACACAACTTCTCACAAACTGTGAACACTAAGGTGGTTTCGTCGGGGCAATAGGTGGTGTATTCAGTGTATGTCTTCCACTCTGTGACGGTTGAAGGCTCACACTCTTTTTCTGGACAACTCATAGACGTAGATATTTGACTTGAGAAGCTTGTGGTGTTTGTGGTGTTTGTGGTGTTTGTGGTGTTTGTGGTGCTTGTGGTACTTGAAAGGCTTGAAAGGCTTGAAAGGCTTGAAGAATTGGGTGTCTCCGTAGAGCTTTGACTCTCAGTCTTGACCAAAGGACGAGTTGGATTCTTCAGGTCGATTTTTGCAGCTGGAGGATTGTTTGAAGTCTTTTTCTTCTGGTTGAGTAGCTTGGAAGCAGCTATTTTGACACTAGAGTGGAAGGAGGAAATCTTGGATTTGAACGCAAGCGACCATTTAGACTCGGAGTCTGAATCTGTTGAGCTCACATTACTGGAGATTTTGGTGTTGCTTAAATCCACACTGGTGTTGGAGCTGAAAGCCTGGAACCCTCCCTGCTGTTTGGTGGCAGCCAAGGGCATGCCCATGTTATTTTCAGGAGATGGGGCTCCGGGGATTGGTTCAGGAGCTGAAGAAGACCCTGGTACCTTACTGGAAGCCACACATACAGTTTTATCAGACACATCAGGGAGCTCTGCAGATCCCACATCTTTTTCCCGGTCCTCAGTGGGTTCTCCAAGTGCATTTAAGATATGCTTGTAGCCCAATAAGAGACCCACTTTAAAACAAGACAGATTGAAAGACATATTGGAATGTGTGATCCAATGAACTTTACTTCCGGGTTCTTTGGGGCACGAATAAGCCTGTGCATTCAGAATGGATGAGTCGCTGGCCCAATCAAAGCTAAACGGAGTCACTTCCGGGCCAAAGACGTAGTTTCCGTTCACAATGCCAAAGTATTCAGGGTTGAGTTTGGTTCCTGTGTAGGCAATACCGTCTTCAAAGGTGAAACGGGTGGAAGACTCGATCAGGCCACCATATGAAAGCACATGATTGCCCTGGTAGAAGTCACCACAGAGTAGCTCATAGTCACCCGGAGCCACTTCAGCAAAGATACCCAACGAGGAGACTCTTTCTGCACAAGCAGTGGCGCCGAGGAGAGAAGCGAGGGTGAAATGGGTGATTTTCATAGATAGTTGATTTTTAAGGAATTGTTTCTGATGTTTCTGGAAGGAGCACATACGCTGATTTATAAAGGCCGGGTTCATTCGAAGATTACAGTACAATTGGGATTTGGCCTGCACTTAGCCGTGGGAACAATGCTACAGGAGTCTCGGTGGAGTCGTGGAGTGCAACAGTTCCCGCCTGAAATCAACATAAGGGCTTAAATGAATTACATCTGAGGTGCTTGTGGTGCATATCGTGCACACTCGCCTACGAAGGAACGGAGTGCACATATGTCGCTTTAGGAAGCACATGAGCGTGTTGGGATTGCATATAAGCGGTTCGAGAGTACACACAAGCGTTTTGAGAGTGTGTGCCACTTCTTAAAACTGCAATTGTCCGGTGAGATGCAAGGTTCTGTGGAATGCGAGATTTCTGTATCTCTGAAAACGACTCTATCTGCATGCATGGTCCGCAGGGATGGGAGTGCATATTGTGCATATTGTGCAGGCGACGCAGGTGCCCTAATCTACCCCTCGTTACGACCGTATTATTCAGCATACGACGGGGACGCTTTGGATGTATCTCTGCCAAAGCGTATCCATGAGTGCGATTGATGACCACAAGAATTGCAAACCTTCTCCAGGACCTAGAAAATGCTGTAGTTCTCAGCCAATCATGTTCCTAGTTCATTATCAACATGTAATGACATACTCAATTGGTTCTACTGCCACTATTAAGCCATTTTTCCATGACATTTAAAGTTATCTTCCACACTGTGCACACTTTAAGCTTCTCGCGCAGCTCAATGTTTCAGGATCTCAATCACACCGCGCGTCACGCCAGTTCCCGTAGTCAAGAAGACCGTCCATATTCTCCATTCTAGAGATAACTTATGAGTAAAGGATCTACCTCAAATTTCACAATTAGAAGCCCCTGTTTCTTCGGAAAGTCTATTTTTAGACTCGTTTTGGGTCTACTTGGTGACTCCTTTACATTATCTGGTCGCATCAAAGCGTACTTTTGAGTCACACCGGAGTGTAGTGTTGGTAGACTCAAGACGAATCTGGAAAAAAACAATTTCTAACAAAAACCAGGTCTAATTTAGATGTTGTAGAATAAATTTCTTATAGGTGTATCTTATAAATTTGTCCCTAGAAAATACCCTAGATTAGATCTCTTAGTAGAACAGATCCTGGATCCTCTTTCTCGTATCTTAGGTTTAGAGACATTTTAAGAACTTCTGGAAATTCCTTGACTCTGGAAATCACTATTAGCATCCCAAAACCAATCTTTTGCTTTGGTGGGTTGTCTATTTTTGGTAACTTGTTGGTAGTAGTAGGCTGAGTGATGGATGTGGTGCGTAATCATGACACCAAGGCAATGTACAGGATCCCAAAACAGGAAAAGAAATACAGGATCAAATTTTTTTGTAATTCTGTAACTACCCACCCAAACGGTCAATTGCCAGCCACCTACTTCTTATAGTTGTCTAGTTTTCTGGTGCTGTGGTGCTGTGGTGCTGCGGGGGTGCATATACCATATATTGGAATGTGATTCTAAAAACCACCACACTATTTGGATCTCTAAGTCTGGATATCTCCTTAATATCCACTAACATCAATCAAGGACGGACTTAGTCTACATAGTCAAATCCCCGAAGCATGGATTACATCCTCGGTCTCTTGGACTTGAAAAATCACCATTACTACTTTTACCACTACTACTATTGTATTAGACTGCTACTAATCTGCTACTACTACTACTTACAATAATCCTACTAGTGCTTATACTGTCACTACTACTACTATCCTATTGTAAGAGTGACACTAACGTGATTAATACTGATACTGCTATACTGCTATACTGCTATACTGCTGATACTGCTGATACTGCTGATACTGCTGATACTGCTGATACTGCTGATACTGCTGATACTGCTGATACTGCTGATACTGCTGATACTGCTGATACTGCTGATACTGCTGATACTGCTGATACTGCTGATATTGTTAATACTCCTGATACAACCATGGTGGAGAAGTCTAGGACCCTATTGGTTATGAGTCCTGTGACTGCATATAACCGTTTTTAATCTCCTAAACCATTATAAATAAAACCTGTGCTTATTAATCAGGTAATTATAATGTTCTTTCAGTTTCAGAGAATCACAATTGACAGAGCTGGGTGGTTTCAATAGTGCGCTTATATGCAGGATACCCTCTATAGTCATTCGTTAAAGAAATAAAAAACGTCAAACATCAAGTACACAAAAAATACTCTTTAAAAAGGAGTATCATGTGTGTGGTTATCTGAAACATTCACTTATGCATAAGCATGGTCCCCAGTTTCAGATTTCATCAAGCGGACACTCCGTCTTTAAGGCTAGCCCATAAATCACAGGGGCAGCCACACATTCCCACAAGCATTTGAATAAAGCTGAAGATAAACAGATGGTGATCATGAAATAAAATTTGTCCAGACAGAAATGGATCCTGTGTATATACCTCTGGATTGGTCACCCAAGACCCAAATATTTCTCAAGAGACACTTCTATTTTTAGTGGTTTCAAATATTTGAATTTGGAGGTTTTAGTTAATTTTGGGACACAAGAGACTGATTTTGTCGATGTTAGAAGAAAGAGGGATTTAATTATATGCAGGACATATGATGAATCAACCAACTTCTCTTCCCCCGACTCTCCAAAATCCATTTAAAAACCCCCTGATAAACTATTAGCCAAATATATACTTCGATATCACCTTTCAATATTTCTACTCTCTTTATAACTTTAGATACTTGGTATGGCTTTTACCAATGGTACCTTTCTGACGATTTTTCAAGTTCATATCTAATAACAAATTACCTTTAAGTAGCCCTTACCACATCTGAGAACCTCTTTATACAATTCTTTTATATTTGATGATTTTTGGGTACGAATCAGGAACTACTATGTGTTGGTCCTGCATATAAACAATTGTTACGTGTCACGGCTCGGCGACCATTCTCATAATCATAAAGAACCTTTGCTTTAGACTATTCCGGCATACAGAAAGGTCTTTGGTCATTAGGAGGACCAAGGCAGCTCAACATCCGATCGACCATTGTATCTCAACATCCTCATGGGTGGGACACTACCATTGGTATATCTAACTCCTATAATACCACTTTCATACCACTTTAATACCATTTCAATGCTTTATAATATCCTATAATACCATTCTGATACCCTTAAATTATTCTCATACTATAGAACATTATAGAGTACCGTTTTTAGTATCTAAAAATACCATATTTTACCCTATAATGCCATTTTAAGAACCAAAAATACCCAAAAATACCCTGTAAAACTCTCTAAGTCCTTACATAATGTGTCTAATATATAATGTATGGTGTATAATGTGTAATATGTATATGTCCAATTTGTCTAATGTCTGTGTAAAGTGTCTATTGTGTCTAGTATCTCCAATATCTCTACATGTGTCTAATGTCTATATTGTCCAATTTGTCCGATTTGTCTAATAAGTGGAAAAGAATCTACTATTATACTCGTATTTGTAAGAAATATTGTCTTTGGTGAGTATCAGTAGAGGATCATGAGAGTTTGAAATGGGAATTATGTTCGCATTTTTTCGGCCATTTCTCGGTCTTTGAGAATTATCACCACTTCCATGTCCCGCCAAAAATCAGAAATACCATTTATTCAAAATTCCTTGTATGTCAAGAATCGTGTGGCTTGAAGGTTTTATGAGACTGAAATTTGGATTAAAAAGCTGGGGTTTGAGAGTTTCCTGCACATAGACACTCATCATAGAGAACCCCAGTTTAACCAACCAACAAACTCATTCAAGAATCTTCCTTGATTCTGCTTTTAAAATAACCCAATCGGTATAAACACGTTTAGTATAAGTTGCATATTGGAAGAGTTAAAAACATAGCTTCAAACATCCGTACCTCCCATAGAGTGTTAGTATACCGACACTCCCAAAATTATAAATAACAAGAATGTAATTTACTAAACATTTCTTTTTTCGAAATAAATAAGGTAATGGTAAGTCAGTTGCATAATAAACAGTGGGTGTGGCCCGAGACGTGTCACGTGACCCTCAGCCATGTAAGGAAATTATAGGCAAGTAACACACACTTGACCTTACCTTTTAAAATTTAAGATGGACAACTGGCAAGTAGCAATCTTAGTGATCAGTAGCAATCTTAGCAAGTTAAAAATGTCAATCTGTCGATCAGTCGATCATTCGCAGTGTCTCCACATTCCCTATAGAAATGACGTTATGATATAAAAGCCAGGATTCTCCAATTTTGAATTTTTTTTTGATATATCCACAATGAAGCTTTCTCTTTACACACTTGCTCTTATTTCAGTCATTTCTGCTGCACCCACGGGTCCAATTCCTGCCAACGATGGGTCCTCTTCAGAGGTTGCACCCCTCAAAGACTCTGCACCTCCAGACTCTGCACCCCCAGACACTGCAGACACCACTTTTTCTACGGAGATTTTGGATCCGAAAGGTTTTGAAAACGTAGAAAAAGGTGAAGAGAAAAAAGAAGGGGAAAAAGAAGGAAATGAGGAGGGAGAGACTGCAGGTGAGGTTGAGCCCGAGAAAGACAATGCAGAGAGTCCAGTGAATCCAAATGAGTCCAATGAAAATGAATCAAAGAAAATCCACCCTTCTCAGGAATCCAATGGGTCTCAAAATTCATTTGAAAACCAGGAAATTCACGAGTCTCATGAGTCCAATGGAGACAATTCTGAGGGTAATGAAGGTAATGAAACTGAAGGTAATGAAACTGAAGGTAATGAAAATGAAGGTATTGCACAATTGGACGAGATTAAACAGACGGCATCTCTTGGTCTCATGGCCGGATTGACCAAGAACTTGATTATGGATGTGGACAAATTGGCTCAAAAGAGTGGTGTTTCTTTCGAAGACTTGATGAAGCTTGCACACGAAGAGTCAGCTCCAGAGACGCAAAAAAGAGAAGAAGAGAGCTGGCAAGAGATTGTTCAGGGAACCGTTGGAACCCTCAGCACCACATCGCAAGGTTTGCAGGATCTTTTGAAAATGAACTCGACCCAAGAGGTTTCCAAGCTTGTGGAGTCGCTGCACCTCTTTTTGTGAATGATTTTATGAATAATGATACGATTTTATGTCAACTAAAAAATGTACACTGAGTTTAAGCACGTGATGGGGTCGGTGATTGATTTCTACATCTTGTCTCAATAGAAAACTATACAATAGAAGAAGAGGAGAGGAAATAGAGTCTTCATAGGAGAGTATTTGGGGACTAGTAGAGCAAATACAGTATATTATAGCAGGCGGGAGAGACCAAAAGATCAGTATCAAAGTCTTTAAAGGATGAAATTACCCTAGAATTGATTGAAAATTATAGGCTGATTCTCCTCTATACACTACGCCAGAAAAATTGTAGCAACAGTATAATCAGAGCAATCCTGCATGAGCCTCTAGTCATCCATGTTGTTCTCATGACTTAAAACTGGCCTTGAATGATAGAAATTGGAATTATTGTGATATGGACATGTGAAAAGATTACAGTCTAGTCTTTAAACAATACACAGTCTAGTGGTATAGTACAAGAAGCAGAGAACAGATCAGTCTATAATATACAGTACTAGAGTATAGTTGTAGAGTGCTTAAGTATAGTACTAAAGTAAAGTTGTAGAGTACAGTACAGTACAGTATCGTGTAATCGTAGAGTGCAAGCTTCTATACAGGTTTAAGAGAATTAGACTTTCCATGGTGACTTCTCCAGAGGTTCCCATACTTTTCGCTTGGTGTATAGAAATATACAGAATAGAGTGCGAAGTCCTTCCGCGCACTGCACCGCATTGCACCGCACTGTACCCTTTTCGACTCTTTTCTCGACTCTTTTCTCGACCCTTTTCTCGACCCTTTTTTCGACCCTTTTTTCGACCCGCACTACATTTTTTCGACCCGCACTCAATCCATATTCTGCACTACACCTTGATTCCTCAATAACACTTTATCGGATTCTGTATACACTACACTATATTATACACTATCATACACTATCATACACTATTCATTCTATGTATAATCTCTAATTATACTCTACTCTTGTATACACTAGATTAATTTATCTAATTTACATTATTACTAGAGTTTACCGAGAATTCCTTATTGAATACATAGTACTGTATATTGGGAAGAGTTCTCGAAGAGTGAGTTTACCAGCAAGTCTAGGGTAGAAGTAAGGATGGCTTGGAGAAGCTGTAGAGTAGGCGAAGACCACTAGAATTGTAGTCCATGCTCTAGATTATAATCTCTTTCTAATGTCAAGTCTATTTATAGTTCATTCAAAGTGTAGAGTATAGTAGAGTACAGTAGAGTACTAGTAGAGTACAGTAGAGTACTAGTAGAGTATATAATAGAGTAGGGTAGGGCATAGTACTAGTAGAGTATACAGTAGAGTAGAGTAGAGTAGAGTACTAGTAGAGAATATCAGTTAGTAGTATCCATTGTACTGTACATACTTCGTAGTAGAGTAGTAGTAGATTTATACTTGGTAATAGGGAATGCTCAGCAGAGATGATTACATACTCAGAAGTAGAGTATAGAGAGAATAGAGAGTGTAGGGTTATAGTAGAGTAGAGTACTAGTAGGGTAGAGTAGAGTACTAGTAGGGTAGAGTAGAGTACTAGTAGGGTAGAGTAGAGTATACAGTACTATCATAGACTATTTACATAATTAGTAGTAGGTATAGGGAGGATAGTCCATGGTAGAGTATAATACAGAGAGAGCACTAGTATAGATACAGTACTATTAATACACAGTATATTCCTAATTTGGTCATTCTACCATTTGGAATTAAAAGGAATCAAAGAAAATGGCCTATTTGGAACGTATGCTTATGTAATCGCACTAAACCTAAAGGTTAATGAATAAAAGGGTTCTGAATCAATGACTTTTGAATCAAAAATTAAACGGTTTTGGGGTCTTCACGTGTAATTGACTTAGCTGCCCCTATTCAACTCGTCTATACTTATTAGTAGAATAGAATAGAATAGAGTAGAGTAGAGAATACAGTACTAGGTTTAGCCCTGTATGCAGTCCATCCATCTAATGTCCAGTATATGGAGGGTGCTAGTCTATTAACTGCCGTATATATAGACTCAGTGAAATGCAAGCGTCAAGAAAGTTAGATAATTATCATAACATATAACTATAGACCATACTCATAGTAGTAAAGTAGATTGTGATGCATATAGTGGACTGTGGTGCATATAGTACACACTAGTGCTCTAGTCTTACACACAGTATCGTACATATCTTGTAGAGTATATTAGAGATATGGTATAGTAGAGTATAGCAAAATGATACATTACTGTTACCCAGAGTTTGTAGATACTCGGTAGTAGAGCATAATAGATAGAGGGGTATACTGTAGTGCATATAGTAACAGAAAAGTACTTATGGTCTGTTCTTAAAGAATCTTCCAATTTCATACTTATAAATACCTACAGTTGAACCTTCACCAGAGCAATTACTATAGGGCATAAAGGACAAATAAATGAACTAAAGGACTGACTCAAGATAATGGGAGCAAACAGTAGTCAATAATCTAGTTGTGTGCAGGCTTCGTGACTTCTTCTTTTCAAGCTTGCGATGATTCTGGACCATTCAATAAATTACAAAAAAATTTCAAGTGTCCAGAGCTGAAACGGCAATTACTGTGCCGAATATAGCAAGCACTTAGACTGGTGCGACCAAGGCAAGTCAGGGCCACAGTTGCTAGATCATATGTAATCCTGTATATTGAGTTCTTTGTTACGAGGAATTTTTTGGTCAATACGAAGCATTTTTGGTTGATCTGCAAGTCATTTATATAATTTGCAGGATTCTGCATATAGTAACTCGTCCACAATCAACTCTCCAGATACAAGCCTAGACTATAGACTATCCAATTGGTAGTAAAATACCTACATTCTTGAATTCCTTTATACACGGATAATTTTGTGTTATTACGTTTTATTTGAAGCTCATTGTGGGAGGTACGGGTCTGGGTTCAATGAGACTACACCCACCAAACTCTCAATTACCAGATATTGTAGTTAGCTAAAAGAGGTTTTGGTTCCTGACACAAGCTTGAGATGTTCCTGCATATATACAATTGCAATTTTATTCCATGGTGTTAATCAAATAACTTTCCATGGACTGAAGTGGTACGCGCACGACGTCTACCATCAGTTCGCTGAAAACAAGAATATACAGTTCTTTCCAAATTGAACATACGAAGATATTACACAGTATGTTCTGAGAAATATACATTGAATACAAGCACACCGTCCCAAGAATTCCGTGAATTGTATGTCTCACTTAATGAGTTCTACAGATGAATCTCAAAGCGCACCTGCATGGCGAGGGTCGCGTGTCAAACCCCTTGTCCTTTTCAAGCATTCGAATACCTAAAACTCTAGGCCTCCCTCTTTGGTAATTGCCATGCAACCGTCTTAGTCTTCACATAAACTTCTTCACATAAACTTCTTCACATGAACTTCATCACATGCAAAACACTCTATTCTGAAACACCGATGGTCCAATCAAAGATCAGGGTGTTTCCTGTATGACTCCTGAAACCAACCTAAACCCCATCCACAACGATTGCTATGCATTAATCAGAGGGGTGACAATGGAACAGCCGAAACAGTCATGATTTGCACCATACCCCGAGAATAGCAAATACTTCCATGAATTGATGCTCCAGCGTTTAGCAACCATTGGTTTTCCTCCACAAGCGCAGATCACTTTTCTGGCACCAGTTTCGACTAATGCGAACATTACTGGGCTGGATTTGCATGGCCCTCGAAAACCAGGGGATCAGCCTTCCGCCAAGGGAATGCAGTGGAATGGATTGGGGCCAACATTCAGGGTTTCCAATTATCTTGTTTGAGCGTGATCACGAATCCCACCTAAAGTGTTAGTGTCAGTCTTTGGCGCTAATGTTGGATTCACTGTTGGAGCCAGTGTTTAAGCCTGGTGTTCCAATGGTTCCAATGGTACAAGTCAATGATCTAATGGGTATGATAAACCCAACCAATGGCCAATTGGATTTGCACCAAGAGCAATGCAAGAACTCATTCGAGACTCCGCTGAGGTGAATTTGAAACCTATAATTGCAATGGCGCGCAGCGGTTGCTACATTCGCAGGCTCCAGGCGCTCCGATGTTCCTGCATGGCCAAGCTACAACTTCCCTGAGCTCAAAAAGTTTCCCCCTAACGTCCCGCTCCTTCTTACACCACCAAAATGATCGACATGATGAACGTGTCAAATTACAAAATTCAGTGAAAAAAATAATGGTCAAAGTATATAAACGCTACGATGGTCGCTCCTTTGACCCTATTTCACTACCCAAATGTTTCCACTTCCAGTGATAATCTTGACGCTATTGGTGCTGGGCGTCAGCTCAATTTGTAGTGCGCCCAAGATAACACAACAGGGGTTCAGAGCCGATATTTATGAGTACCCCCTCGGGTCCACTATGGCATGGGATCCATCTTTCTTTACTGAGGGCTATAAAAAGCTTAAACTTCTTCATTCCAAGGTGGTTCCAAGTATCGATTATGAGTTTGAAGTTGATGGACAACGAGAGACACCGAGTAAGGGCACGCTCTATGACCATGAAATAACTACAACAAATTTTTGCCTTGTTTTAAGTGGCTATCTCAACATTCAACATCCGGGTAAATACGGATTCAGGATAAATGCAGACAAGGGATTTAGTTTTCACTTGGGCTATAAGCAAGGTTGCTGCAACGATGCAACGCAATCAGTCGCCAGTAAGCCTCTTACTTGCAGAATCGCCAAATACAGCTGTTTTTACAATCGGCAAGCTCCATTCTTGAAAAGCTATTGCTTCAAGGCAGCTTTTTACCCCATCAAGATTATTACATTCAATTCGCATCTTTCAAGCCATCTTTTCACAGACTTTGGATATCCTGGATTTTGCCAATGGAGAGGTGAACTTGGCAACTTTGTTGTCCAGTTGGATTTTGGAAAACAGGACTGTCCAGACAAACCTCCACCACTACCAAAAGATCCAAAGGAGAAGCCTCCACCATCAAAACCTCCACCACCCGAACCTAAAGATCCAAAGGAGAAGCCTCCACC
>NKZX01000747.1:0-253770 GCA_002374535.1 Metschnikowia kamakouana
CTTCAGCTTTAGCATGGGCTTCAGCTTCAGCGTTAGCATTTGCGTGTGACTTTCCTCCAGATTTGGCAGATTCTCTTGAGTGTTCTCCAGATTTGGCAGATTCGCTTGAGTGTTCTCCAGAGCTTGCAGCTTTAGCACGGGCTTCAGCTTCAGTTTTAGCATGGGCTTCAGCTTCAGCGTTAGCATTTGCGTGTGACTTTCCTCCAGATTTGGCAGATTCGCTTGAGCGTTCTCCTGATTTGGCAGATTCGCTTGAGCGTTCTCCAGAGCTTGCAGCTTCAGCATCGGCTTCCGATTTAGCATGGGCTTCAGCTTCAGCGTTAGCATTTGCGTGTGACTTTCCTCCAGATTTGGCAGATTCGCTTGAGTGTTCTCCAGACTTTGCAGATTCACTTGAGTGGTCTTTAGAGCTTCCTAATTCACGTGAATGTTCTTCAGAGGTTCTTGATTCCCCATTGGAGCCATCCTTCGACCATGAATGTTCTCCAGAACTTCCAGCATGAGCATTACTCTTGGCATAAGCAGAATCTCCTCCAGAGTACCCATCGGATCCATCGTAGTAACCTGTAGAGCTTCCGCCATCCTTTGAGGAGCCTTGCATAGTCTCTGTATACTTCCGATCAACATGATTTGTATCAAGACTGTTGTGCGTGTCTTTTTCGTCATCGCCATTATAAACATTGGCATCTTGGCCTGTACCTTCATCAGAACCTTTGGACCAGGAGTGGCTGGAGTAGCTATCTTTTGTGGATTCTTCTGTAGATTCTTCATCACCGGAAGCAACATTTTTCGAACTGGAATGACCGTTAGAAACGTCATAAGCTTCCTTGATATTACCTTCGGAGTCTTGAGTTCTTGCATAAGATTCAGATCCGTTTCCGTCGGAATTTGCGGAAGCGTAGGCTTTACTTGAACCTCCAGATCCAGAAGAGCCTTGGTTCTTATCGCCCAGAGAAGTATCCTTGGATTGGGCGGAAGACAGAGAACCGCCCAAGGAAGAGGCGTCTGCAACAAAACAGTCGCCCTGACCGTCGTCTCTGTAGCCGTAAATGGAACGGTAACAGATGGCCTCTTGCTGGCACGCGGGCTCCATGACCTTCAATTCCTCCACGGTCACTGTGCCGCGGGGGTCATAGTCAGTCAGAAAGCATGAAACCGATGACTCAACCACTTCTTGGTTGCATACCGAGTCATACACACATTCTTGCGGAATCTCAGTTAGATCCTGGTCCCGGAAGTCCTGGCAAAACTTGCCAGTGTAGGCATACTTGGAGTTGGGGTAAAAAGTAAGGGGACGAGAAGTAGCGTTGCCAGTAGGGGTATCAGAGGAGCTGTCAAAACTCCGGGCAGACGCGCGTTCAACACTGTGCTCACTCGACTGCAGAGAATCGTCTTGGGCAACAAGAGGAGCAGCAGTGGCAGAAAGAACGTGGAACAATAATGAGTACTTCATATTTGTTTGTGATGATGATAATAAAAAAACCCAGAAAGGTGGGAGATGAGAAGAGTTTATATATTTGAAGATTTACGTTTGTAAACATGGATTTTTATTGGATGATATGAGATGGTTGTTTGGTAGAGGATCTGGACCCTGCGTTGAGGCTGTAATGGGGCGCAGGAAAGACAGAAATGGGGTATGGATTGAGAGATACTTTAGGAGAATGATCGACGTTTTGCACCAATTAAAAGATATTTCCTGTATCTAGAGTTTCAAATGGAAAGAATAGAGTTTGGTAAATCTATTTTTTTTTTCTTTTTTTTTGTTTTATTCCGAAATAGGTGTGGTACAGGGGAACGATCTTCTGTCCGCTTATGCGCAGGACGATTCGAGCCTAACTTAAATCTCAAGCCCTCCATTGTTATCGCGACACTTCAGCAGAGATCTGCAAGGTCCAGGAAAGATCAAACATCCAACTCAGGCCAGGCCAGGGGAGGTTTCTTTTTTTTTTTTTTTTTTTTTTTTTTTTTTCTTTTTTTTTTTTTGGCCTTTCATAGTGTGACCAATATGTAGATCAGCTTAAAAGATCCTCCGATAGTCTTCTGTGTTTGTTGTTGTTGAAAAAGTGCTGATCTGATCTGATCTGCTCATGCATCAAGTGTTAATACCTTTACTTATTGTATCTGAAACACACCTTCACCCACCAACACCAAAGTCTGTTACAGTATGAAATTTCTTTTTCGATTCTTTCCATTCCTTCTGATTATTTGGATTATCTGTTTCTTTATTTTTTTTTCGACCTTGTATTATTTTCTGTTGGGACTGCATCTAAAGCTAGATTCGACTAGTAAATGATTTTTTACATTCACTTAAAAAGAAATTCTTTTTATCTAGCTCGATTTCTAGTCCAGCCATTTTCTTCCTTTTTGGGTATCGTAAAGTGTAAATGGCTCATGTGCTAGATTCCATCATGGAGACACCTGCTGCAACAGACACTAAAGACTACTCACTAAAGACTATTTTACCTCCTACTATACTGACATGTAGATGAACATAAAATCTAACAATACTTATTCTTAGTATAATATAGACTCTATTGACTTCTAAGATTAGACTCCTCCTATTTTTCCCATATCCCACTTTCAAGTCTAGTTCAGTTGCTTAGTGTAGTAGTAATTATAGGGTATGTTCTAATAATAGTGAATAGTGTAGTAGTAATTACCATGAACTTACTGCCTACCCCCAATTCCACTTTTGACCACTACTTACTATACCATTAATACTGCTACTACTACTGACCACTACTTACTATACCATTAACACTGCTACTGATTACAGTCACTACAGCATGAATACTTCAAATGTCTACTTAAACAGGTAATAAACGATGTTAATTTATAAATGATTTAAAGACTCAGATCTATTGTTGTGTCATAGGCACTTCCTCATTGGCAGGCCTTTTAGGACCATCTGAGAGAGAGGCCCGTACATCCCAAAATCACCACAATGAAATCAGAAAAAAAGTGATTTTTTTGATTCCAATCATTTATTCAAACTCTCCAAAATTCTATTCAAAATTCTTACTTGATTATGTCATCATGGTAGTATGTTTGAATTTGGTTAGAGGTCTCACTCTCTTTTCTTCTATTCAGTTCGCAAGGTGAGTATGAATTGTCGCATTCTTTGAGAAAATAGGGTAATGAGTCAAAATAAAAAACTAAAAGAAGGTGTCAAAAATCAGAAATCACTTTAATTCGATTTTTTTTTGGAAATCTTACGT
Source organism: Metschnikowia kamakouana (assembly GCA_002374535.1). Taxonomy (NCBI): domain Eukaryota; kingdom Fungi; phylum Ascomycota; class Pichiomycetes; order Serinales; family Metschnikowiaceae; genus Metschnikowia; species Metschnikowia kamakouana. The sequence goes on from NKZX01000747.1 coordinate 3,219, forward strand.
AATCACATCGAAATACCTTTATATTTCTATTCTCTTTTAATTTCTAAAAAGTATAGAACAATACTGCACATTACACCTTACTGGACCATACCATAGTAATTACCATCACCAAAATGTCCATCACCAAAATTTCCATCACCAAAATGAATCTAATAAAAAAATTGGGTCTAAACCTTCAGTACTTAATACAGATATGGCTATAAAAATTCTGGTGTTTTTAGCGAGTGGTTGGAGTAAAGATATTTGAGTCACGTGCACAGATCTAGCTCAGCTATATAAGTATAACTCTAAGATATTATTATAGTCTTTAGTGGATTAATGGTATTAGTTGATTTAGTAGTAAAGTTTACTGAATAGTGAATTAGTGATTTTGGTGTTAGTTTAGTGTCAGACAGTATTCAGCCGATTGGTTGTGTGCAGTACCTGGTATTCTCGTTGGTCTACAAGTCTAGTCTTGTAGGTACTTGCATATAAAGGGTTTTCCGTTAGTCAGCTCTCTATACAGGGATGTCCTGATTAGTTTTGGTGAAATTGGATAATATTGTTTATGGTATAGTTGGAGATCTGTAGATCAGTGCTCATAACCATTTGAGGCAGTGCTCGTAACCATGTTCAAAACTATGTTCATAACCAAATTCAACCTATGTTCATAACCAATCATTAGAACCATGGGAAATCTTGACTACAAAATAATGTATCTACTAGGCCCTGAGTGTCCCGATTGGGCAAGTCAGTATACTACTGTGGAGATCTAAAGAGTAAACAATCTATAGGAGTCATAAAATAGTCACTCTATTTACAATCAATTCAAAATAATTCCATAATTGATTACATAATCTACTGTGGGTCCATATTATACCGTTGTTCAGTATTGACCAAAGTCACGTGACTCCCTCACTACTTTCACTCACTACCTCACTTACACCACTCACACCTTACACGCCACCTTACATTCTTTAATTCATTGACCCCTCATACCCTCGGTTATAGTCTGTCTTCATAGAATTCTACACCCTGGTTCTCTATATTCATACACTCCCCATACTTTGACCTTAGTGTAAGTGAGAATATCGGTAACCATGACAGATCCGGTTGTGGGAGCGCTTATTCTGGATGCCGTGGGCGAGGCCGTGCACCAGGTGGTGGAGTCGTCGCCCGTGACGGATGTTTCAGAGGTGAGTGATTCGGAATACGACTATGAGTCGGGGCTGGAGTCGGGGCTGGAGTCCGACTTTGCCCTAACTGCCCAGCAGCAGTGGGAGGAGAGCATTAACCAGCTTACATCGCTTGTCAACTTTGTTTTCTTTCCTTATTTGGGCAAGTACTTGGGGCGCCGGGCTGCTCATACGTTCTGGCGTCGCTTTGCCAATTGGTGGTGGCTATATAACTGATCATTGAGTCATGAAGTGATACTCACAGTACCACTGATATTCTTTATTTACCACTGAGATGATCTGCTCAAGAGATCTACTTTGAGCTACTCTGAGCTACTCTGAGCTACTCTGATCTACTCTGATCTACTCTGATCTACTCTAAGACCAAGGGTTTAGGATGGAGAGGTCTTGTCCTAAGGTCCTCTGGTTAGACTCATGATACTCCTTTGTCATGACCACACATCTTTGTCTACTGTTGATGCTGCCAACAATTACCTTCTTATGAACTCTATCGTGGATTTTAACTCTATCGTGGATTTTAATTCTATGGTGGTTGATGTATAGTTGTGTGGTACTCGGTCAGTGCCCAACTCCTCAACCTTCATTCGACGAACTAGGGTGTGCATCATTCAGGTAATGGTGGACTCATATGAAGCACTAGGTTATTGAGGTCTAGTCAATACACCAATTGAGCTTGATTCTCCACAGCCATATACTTATGTATAATTTATAAGTAGTCAGTCTTCAGTAGTCATACACCATATCCATTCCTATAAGTGGTGTTTATTACTCAGTAGCTGTAGAAGCCTATCTAATATTGGTATTCTAAGAGTCTCTAGGATTATTGCTCTTCTTTTTGCCGTGTTATCATGACTTCCCATAACTACTGTCTCATGTATTACTTACGTAATATCAGAATCAGTATTCTAAACATCAGACTCCAAGTTGATCAAAATTGGAACTCCAGGGAGTCTGAAGCTGCTCATCATGTCCATGCATTAACTCCATGCTTGGTCGGACAATCGTATACTCCTGGCTGATGAGTTAACGTATTCCCCTGGGATACCATAAACCACTCAGATGCTTTATGGTCAGTTGCACCCATTGACCTCAAAACACTTTATACTAATTTTAGACTGAACTGGTTCTGGAGCGCTAAACTGGTATCTCATTTAGCCGATCAACGGGTGAATCATAAACGGTAGACTTGTGCTTCGAGATTCTGCTCCAGCTCAAGATGAAGTGGTAGCATCAGCATGATCTTCAAGGACTTCATCTGGCCTAGTAATTTCAACGACTCCTGGTTCCATAAACCGCAGTTTCAATCTCAATGATCTGGTGTGGTTTTCCAGGATGATACCATAATTGATCAATCTTGGCCATTTTAATTGGCGACAAACTCAGTCAATCCAAATCTAGTACATTAGATATGAGCACCCAATCTAACACTTGTAGATGGGGGTCTGGTGTCTTGTATCTGGCTATAGTCCTGCTAAAGCTGTTAACGTCTGGTCATACCGGGCTATCCGTATAAGGAATTTCCCTCTAATGTATACCACGGAATGTACACCATAGTCTCTCGTCACATTGGTATCTGCTCTCTCCATAGTTCTGTGAACCAAGTATCACGTCTCATAGCATACTCCATAGTAGATCCATATCAGAAGTATGCTCCATAGTATAGGTGCCATAGTCATGTCAAATCGTGGTCTAGACTGTACCGTTTTCTGTACGTTCTGTCTGTCTATATCGTTGCGACAAGGTTCTGAAAGCCTTGAATGATATGAGGATTGACCAATGCCAGCTGGATGAATGTCGTGAACGGGTACACTATACCAGTATTGACCCGATTCAACACTTCCTTGATACACCTGAAGTAGTCGTCGACGGTGGTGAGCGAGTCCTGGCCCCCACTAAGAGACGAGAAGATTGAGGATTCTTCCGAAGGAGCTTTGGGTGTAGGAAACCCCGGGAAAATGTTAATGGTGGGCAGGCTGAAGTCGGATTCAGTGTATTCTGGTGGAATGTCCAGCAACAGAGCAGTGATGATGGAGAAGATCTCCAAGAATAACTTGAAGACGATCTTGGCGGTGAAAAGTGGGTCCAAACGGATGTTGATTTCGAGCTTTTCAATGAGAAGCTGCTTGGAGTTGAGTCTGATGGGCGAACTCTGTGGTCCTGCAGCCAAGGTGGATGACGAGCCATTGAGAGACCCCGTGGAGAGCTCTGCTGTATTGGAACTGGGTCTTTTGGACATATAGTTGCCGAACGTGGAGGAGTTTCTGTTGACGGATGTGCCAATATCGAAGTTCTTCATGATAAGTGCCAAGTTCTTAAGGAAATTCACATAGTGGGACGGTACGGGTAACGAGTAGCGGTCCGACGGCACAAAGGTGTCACTGAATGGATTGGCCGATTGTTTCATCAAGCCATGTGACCGACGGTACGAGTCCTGCTGGGCCATTTTGGTATCGTAGGCTTCCTTATCGAGCTGGAACGTTCGGACAAGGTTTCCGAGGGAGATGGAGAACTTCAAGAGCTTATTGACGGCCACCTGGTTATTCTGCTCCCACAAAGTTTCTGTGAGCTCGAGATCCGCGAGATCCTTGTGTTTGATTTTGAAAATGCCCAAAAAGAAGATATTTGTTTCCGAACCTGGCGTGAATGGCACGGCTTCAATGATGTGGGAGAGATGGTCCAACTCATCTTGCATAGCCTCATGGATACTCATATCAAAGGGGTATAAATCTGGGGTTGTGGTGGTCTAGAATTGTGATTGGTGTTTAAAGTAGTGGGTTAAAGTGGTCAAAAGGGTGGTCAAAAGGGTGTGTGGTGGAAGGTGCGGTGTCAAGAACGTGGATATTTCGTGGTGAGAATGTAAATAAATACCGTGAGATTCGGGTCAGATTAGTGTATGACGAGTGAGAGCGAGTGAGAGAGTGAGAGGGAGAGTGGTGGACCCGTGCACCTGATTGTTGAGCTTGGAAAGTCGCTGCGACCATATGCTTCTTCTCTTTAGTATTCTAGTGTTTGCAGTGCTTGTGGCCATTCTTGTGTTTGGAGACTCACCTGCTGTTCGAGGTACTCGGGTCCATGGTCTCTATAGGGCGATGGTCACGTGCAGTACATGGGCCTCTGCCTTTCTCCAGAGTCATCCTGGGGTGTATACGCTACTCCGATGGGTGGTACCGGTATTTTATGTGGTGGTTATTGTTACCTGCGTCGCACAGTTTTTTTCTCATGTCTATGCAGCTGTTCCTGCTTACCATACACTCTTCATTGCATTGGTTATAGGCTACGTGGTGATTGCTACGGAGTTGGTTGTGTTTAGTGACCCGGGCACCATCACGGGTGTCTGTGTACAGGAATTGGTGGACCGTTTCCCTCCCAATGGCCTTATATTTTGGCAGAACATGTGTTCCACTTGTCACTTGGATAAGCCTGCGCGGTCAAAGCACTGCTCCGTGTGCAACAAGTGTATACTGTTATATGACCACCACTGTATATGGCTCAACAATTGTATTGGAGAACGCAACTATCGTTGGTTTCTCCATTACTTGGCCTCCAATGTCTTGCTCATGGTGTACGGGGGCACCTTGTGCTATGGGGTATTACACCTGTCTGGTTTGGGCTTATGGTATACCATCACACGCACCACGCAGTCCAACAAAATCGCCGGGATTTTGATGATTTTGAGTGCTATTTTCTCCGTGATTACGGCTGCTTTTGCAGGTCTTCATTTGAGGTACATTTACCTTGGAGTCACCACGAACGAGGCTGATAAGTGGGGGGAAATCGAGCACTTGGTGGGAATGGGTGTGCTCTACTATATGCCGGACCAGCATCTTTATTTGGAGCAATCCATGATCAGACAAGGCACACTGTACACTCCAGTGTACATATCTTTAAAGGATGAAACGGTTGTTTTGGAGGGGAACCACTCTGAGTTGCAGCAGGTGCGCTGCATGCAGGACGTGCCCAATATCTATGACCGTGGTTTCTATGCCAATTTCCAAGAGAGAGTTTCAATTCCTAGGAGATAGCTTATTAATGTTTGGATGATTACCCACGGATATGTTTGAGGATTCTATTGGGTATGTCGATTTTCTCCCTAGTAAAAATTCCATATTGAGTGACTTTGGTGATTTTATTTTGGCTGTTCTGGCTGTTCTGGCTATCTTCGCTGTTTTGGCTGTTCTGGCTGTTTTGGCTGTTCTGGCTGTTTTGGCTGTTCTGGCTGTTTTGGCTGTTCTGACTGTTCTGGCTGTTGTTGATGTCCCGGATTTGACCCACCTCAGTGCGTCTCTCAAACAGAAGCACACGCTTCAAGACTCTTATATGCACGGGGTCTCGGGGCCAGCAACGGCCTAAGCCATGGGCGACGGCATATAAATATAGCCGGAAACGGCAGTTCTCCTCGGCACTTTCAAATAACATGTCGAGGTGGAGCTGCTCATAGTCTGACGTGAGGTGTCGGCATTTGGCCCGTACATCATGCGCATCGACATTGATATGCGACAACAATTCTTCGCTGAGAACAATCACAGGAAGCTCTTCCCCCGAATGGGACTTATTTAAAGGGGTGTGTGGGTTTTTTTGGTTATTAAGGGGATCAAGGGGATCTGGATTTCCATGATATTTCTCTCCATTTAGTTCGGGTGTGTCACGTGGGATGTCTAAAGGCAGAAGATGTGCCATTTTCTGATCCATGGCTTTGACCTTTTTGTGGAGCGGGGTAGGAGGCTCTAGGTCATCTAGATAATCCAACACCACCCTCTTCTTGCTCTTTCGGTTACCATGGTGGATGCCGGTGGTGGACGACATGCGGGGAGAAGATGAGGAAGAGGAGGGAACGAAGAAACGGGGCTGTGTGCAGTCCGGTCCATTCGAGAAGACAATTTATCCGTTTTGGCACCACCCATACCCCCAGGACCCGTGTCTTGGAAGTAATAAACTGGAGCATTGGATGAAGTGGGTCCAAGCCTGGTTATGGTGCACAGTACTGGTGCAAATAAGCGAGGTGCCGCACCGGGGTGCAGATTTAGACGACTGCAAAACACCCCCCAGCATCTTTGAAAAAGGATAGAACAGAGCATATTATTCAATACAGTAAAGATGATTTTTGTAGTTATGACCAAAGCTGGTGTGGTGGTGTATAGAGTTAAGGGTGGAGTGTGCATAAGCATGGTGTGGTATGGTGTGGTGCGTAGTCTGCCACTGCCACCATAACCAGGCCGTCACCCTAGAGTTGCAGTCATCAAGCAATTGTTCACCTTAATAACCACATAACCCCAGGCATTATTTGGGTCCAATATGTAGGCACAGTCAATCACCAAACCAAGTCAATGCCCGTCAATGCCCGTCAATGCCCGTCCATATCAGTCGATATGTGGAGTCATATCCAGTCAATGTCTCAGTCAATGTCTCATTCAAAGCCTCAGCCAATACCAACCCCCATACAATGCTCGTGAATAGTTGCCTAATCCGGTGAAGAATGGCCCACCCACCAATCCAGCCACACCACAATACCAATCCTGCAGAAATCCCAAGGCTTCGTGCCCGCCAAAAATCTCTCGCCCAGCACCAGTCGCCCATGGCCCTTTCGCAGTCGACTCGGCCTATTCTTCCACACAAGCATGCTGTCTCGCGCAGCGAGAAAAATAAACCTTTTTCTCCCTCACTCAACTCTCATCTCCATTACCACCATACAACCCTTCCACTTCACTCCGTGCTCCTTCTCCATACAACCACACCCCCCCATCGCCGCCATACCCCCATACCAAAAAAGACCTTCCCCATCATCTCCCACTAGTCTACACTCCGCAAAGTGAACTCAGCCACATTCCAACAAGCGTCTTTCTTACTCTGGTCATGGACAATGAATATCCGTCTGGTACGGACCCCCAAGATATGGCCAAGTTGACCCAGTACCCGCTAGACACTTATAACCCCAACCTTATTAAGGAGAAGCAGCTGCCTGGGAGCCCTGAGAAGGACCTGCAAAAAGACTTGCGTTCCCTGGGAAAACGCTCCGCCAGTGACCTTGACGAGCCTGAAAATCCCCACTTCCACTTGGACCCAAATGCAAACTTGGACCCGAATTCCAACCTCATGCACGCCGACCTTGGGCCCGCGGCAAATTCCCATACGGCGGCGTCTAATTACATCGACTGGTCACTGAACTTCTTGATTGACCCGTTCCATGATCTGGGCGAGGCATTGGATTTGCAGGCCTCTGCTCTTATGTCATCGGTGCCTTTCCAGCATGAGAACAAGGACCTTCTGAACGAGACCCATGATCTCCTACATCGGCAAAAAGTCAACCAAAACATGGGGCCCCAAAACCAAAGTATACCTCCAGGTCAGGCTCAGAATCAGAACCAGACTCAAGGTCAAAATCAGAACCATAACCAAAATCAAAGCCTACACCAAAATATGTCAACAGTGAATCCTAACCTCCCTCAAAAGCTACCTCCCAACGTCAACGTCAACGTCAACGTCCCTCCCAACGTTGCCCAAAACCTACCCCCGAATGTAACCCAGAACCCCGAACTCATTCATGCCACGCCTATCCCCAAACCAGGTGAAAAAAGACGACCCTGTGATCATTGTCGCCGCAGAAAAACAAAGTGTGTTATAATCCCAGGTACTAATACCTGCGCACAGTGTGAAACAAAGTCCATTGCATGCACTTCCACCAATACACGAGAAGATAGTCTGGCCAAGCGGGTCCGCGTGCATGAGTACGGCAACGTGCCGGTTGGCATGAATATGGGCCCGCCCATGAACCAAGAGGTGATTCCACCCAATGTGCCCATCCGGAACGTGGCCCCCGTGCAGGACTACTCCACCATGAACAAGTCACTCCTTAAGAAAACTCTCTCGTTGCAATACCCTCGGTCGTCGTTTTATGTGGGCCCTACATCCTACTTGTTCGACGTCAATCTCTTGGATGTAGTGATTGGATCTCAGGAAGATAAATCGCGTGCACCCCGGGGCAAGCGCATCAACAAGCTCGAACAAGTCAATTTGAGCGAGTCCATTTCCCTCCGAAAAGTCGAGAATAAGACCCAGTTTGTGTTGAAGGATGACCAGTCCAAGATGTCGTTCCAGAACATGTCCAATGATGTGGATGCCATTGAGAAGTTCATAGCTCCGCATGGCCAGATCTTGATTGATTTATATTTCCGCATTATCCACCCTTCTTACCCTATTTTGCACAAGAAGGTGTTCTTGGAGAAGTACTCGCGCACCCACAGGGAGTTCAGTGCTCCTTTGCTTGGGGCAGTGTATGTTCTCGCTATCCAATGGTGGGACTACGACCCACAGCTCTCGCGGTTCCCCAAGCCAAACGTGGAGTTGATTCTCAAAATCGCCTTAAACAACTACATCCTTGAGATCCTCAAGCGGCCCAAGCTCAGTGCGGTCCAGGCTGGCTTATTGCTTCTTCAGTGCAAGCACATCCTTACGGACATCAGTGTGCACAACGATACACAGACATCTTCCTCGTCACTTGCGTCAGCATCACTTTCGTCTTCTTTCAACGAGTCCGATTTCAACGACTGGGTCTTGTGTTCCCAGGTGGTGGCTCTTTCCGAGGAGCTCGGCTTGGGGCTCGATTGCGATACGTGGAAGTTGCCCAAATGGGAAAGGGGTCTCCGGAAACGGCTTGCGTGGGCGGTGTACCTTGAAGAGAAATGGCTTTCGTTGAAGAACTCACGTCCGTCTCATATGCACGACGTCAATTGGGTGGTTTCCAACTTGGCGGAGGAAGACTTCCCGGAGAAACACGGCGACGGAGACCTCAAGGAGGGTTCTTCCGATATCACCAACGGCAAGAAGAACTTCATGAACCTAATTGAATTGCTGAAGATCCTCTCGGAGATCTGCAGCCTGCTATTCTCCATGAAAGCCATGAAAGACGTGACCGATATCAACGATGTTCTCCGCATTGCCAAGCCCATCCAGCTCAAGCTCCGGACTTGGTATCATTCGTTGCCTGCAGAACTCCAGATGAACTCTGTGCAGCCCCGCAAGTTGTGTTCCAATGGGTACCTTCAGTTGGCGTACTTTGCAGCGGAGTTGACGCTCCACCGAAAGATCATCACCACGTTGTACCAACAAGGAAGCAACGGCTCCAATGTGCCGGACGAGCTACTAAACGTTTGTCGGTCAGCAGCAAGGTCCCGGTTATTGGCGTCCATGGAGTTTGTGAGAGACTTGAAGCCCGAACATATCCATTCGTTCTGGCACTCTTCAGCCTCAGCAAATTTCACCCTAATTGGCACATTTGCAACGCTCCTCTTCATCTCTTCTACCAGTAAAGAAGAGGCTGATTTCTACAAGGAGCACATCTTTAATTACCGGTGGATCTTAAAGATCTCGTCCAAAGGCTTTGCGCAGGTGTGTGACTCGTTGAGGAAACTCGACCTTGTTCTTAATCACATTCCAGGACTTTCTAACGAATCTGCCGACCAAGGGTTGATAATCCCGGATGCTCTGGACTATGGCAAACCATACCAGATGCCCAACCAGATGCCCAACCAAATGCCTCCTCAGCAACAACCTCACAACCAGCCGGACGTTCAGGCCAGTCTGCCGCATCAAAGCCAAAGACTGCCTCAGGTCCAGCAGATGCAAGGACACCAGCCACAAGTGACCAGTTACTCGCCCGTGCCTTCGGACCATGGTGCCTACCAATACAATGCCAATGGTCACGTGAAGCTGTACATGAACAGTGGGCAGAACTTGACGCCCAAGGACTCCAACCGGCCCAGCCCTGTGCTGCACTTCCGAACGTCCAATCCGAACGTGCAATCGCCCTATGGATCGCCGCAAAGCTTCCAGAACCAAATGTATACTAGCGGAAGTGGCAGCGGCAGCGGCAGCAAGAGTGTGGACCTGCCGCAGTCGTCGCAGGGCTACTCGCCCAAAAATGGCACCCGGCAGAAGAAGCTGGTGTTGTCGGGAGCAGCCCAGAGTGCATATGACGGCAGCCAAGGTGGAAGTGTCAGTGGAGCCAGCAACCAGGCCAGTCCTATCATGGAGAAACAAGATACAAAGAATACTTAACAGAGACTTGAAGGGAGACACTTAAGAATTTATCTAGATAATCGATAAGGTCAGGTAATAAGAGAAGGCTTAATAGCACTACGTATAAATGTTCTTATGCCTATACGGCACACTCTAACATTTTCATATGATCCTGTACATAGCAGACTTACTGCCAACGACGCCTGGTCATGACAGCACCTCAAATAGTCAAGCACTAGTCAAAGGGCGTCAAGAAAGCCTCGGCAATGACTCTGGCACGGGCATTCAAAAACAACTTCATCTCACTGATCTCCTTGTCCACCTCCTCCATAAACTCAATAATAAAGTCCACCAACTTATCCTTCAACATCTGCTCGGTGTGGAAATTGGTAATCAAGAAAGAAATATCGTAGCCCTTCACAGGAACACGGCGCAAAATGAAAAAACTCTCCGCCCTCTGTGTTAGGAACCGGGTGAACTGGCGCACGAGGATGTGCTCGATCTCGTCCGCCTGCTTGATGGATATGGACATTCTAATGGAGTTGATGGATGGCTCGATAAACACCTTTTCATGTTCATTCCGGGCAATGGTCACCGGGTTCAACAAGAGCTCGGGACTGTGCGAGTTGTCGACTTCGATCTCCGGTCTGTTGTGTCTCTCCACCAATTGCGACGAGAAGTCTTCTAAGCAAATAGCGGCGGTCAACGATGTTCTCACCGCGGTCAAGTATGGCTTAAGGGATTGAGACTGGCGTTAGTATAGGGTTTTTGGCCAAGTCAATGAAGTCATTAAGTATCGTATCTTTGGCTGTCATATCATTGGCGGTGAGTCTTAATGGGGACTGATGTAGGCTTAGCCCAATACCGAGACATGAACATATTCTTAGTGAACATATTCTTAGGATAGTGAATTTGTTTCAATGCAGTCGTATGATTGAGTCTCTCTTGATATGGTGACTCTTAAAGACTCTTTGATTGTTTTGGGGGTACATACCATTTTGGCAGGGAAGACTGGAGACTGACATTTAGTTTGGTTGGTGCGTGAAGTGTGGGTGCGGCCGTGTTGTGTGCAGGATCCATGAATGATTCTTGCTTAAGACCAAGGGAATATAGTCTAAAGGTTTGATTTTTGTTTTTGTTTTGTTTTTCTGGTTCTATATTAGTGTGGGAATCTAGGGGTGTCTTTTGGAGTTGATTAAGATGAATCCTGATTTTTACGGTCCTTCCGAATCTTTCTCTTCCGCACTCTTTGTCAGATTTATGTAAGACTGAGAAATTGTATTAACCATCACTCCAGAACACACCACTATACTAGAAGATCAGGACACCACTAACAACCAACTTACCACTCTACTGTCTACTATATGCTACTGTACTGTCTACTATATACTATATACTATATACTATACTACTATATACTATACTACTATATACTATATACTATACTACTATATACTATATACTATACTACTATACCACTACTAGTGTGGTAGTCAGTCCCTGATACATGATCGGTAGTATTGGATAGAGTGGCTAGTTAAGATAGTAGATGAGGGGAAGTGCTAGAGTGTTGTTTGTCTTGACTATTTTTAAGCATTTCTAGAGAACATTGGAGGTCTTGTCCAGCTACTGTAGTCAATGAACTACAGACTGCCGATAAAGTCTACTAGATACACTACCCTATAGATTGTCTAGCTGTACTAAACTATAGACTGTTTAGACTTATTATTGACTAGACTACTATCAATAATATCGGACTTTTATGAAGAACGATAGGTTGGACAAAGTGGTAGTGTAGTGTATATAGACTGTCCACTCATTCTACTTCTATGTCCAGCTGAAGACCATGTTACTAGAATAGAACATAGTGGTAGAATAGAACATAGTGGTGGAATATCTATTACTGTATGTCCAGTATGGGAGTGTGTGATATATTCTCATTCAACATGATGCCACTAATTACATCAGAAAATTGAATTCACAAATACCTAGTAGTTCATCAACACTGGGGCCTTCTCCTCTGGGCGGGCTCTTTTGGCTGGTGCTGGCCCCGAACCCCCCGAGTCTGGAGTGGGTCTCTTTCTCAGAGCCCGTTTGCGTAGCTGCTCAATGGCATGGCGTAAAGACTTCTCTAGAGCCATGACCACGTGTTTATCCTTTTCTTCCCCATGATGGAATCTTTCAACTTCTTGCAGGAGACTTTGGTAAGCTGGCACTGCACGTAAATGTTCCTCCCACTCATTAACCTGAATGTTTAAAGCCACGATCTTTGCATCTTTCCCAATATCAATGACCGTTGCTCCCAGACCATCTTTGGGTGTTTCCTTGGTTTCATTAACCTCACCAACCTGCGTTAGAATCTCACTCAAACTGGAGAGGTTATTTAGGATCCAATCTCCCAAAGAAGTCTGGTACGTCTTGAGAGTTTCCTCATGACTTGCCAATAATTTCTTTCTCTGAGCTTCCACATCGCTTCGTAGCATATCCTGAATGACCTTTGCTTCATCTGCTCCATCTGCACTGGAGAGATCGATCATGGAGATTCTATTGTCTGCAGTCAGCTTCAACACGTCTATCAATTGGTCACCTGTAACAATCTCCTCATATGCCATCTGGATCTTGCCCTGGTCAATGGCATCCTTCAAAGTCTGCTCCACAAGATCCTTTTTCACCTTCAACTGCTGCTTCTTTTCCTCCACAATGTCCCAGAACAACTGCATGGGGTTGGACCCATTACGGCCACACAACTCCATGAACGCATCCTCGTTGTCTAAGCCCAAGTCGCCAAACTTGGTATTGGCCTTGATGTTTTTTAGCTGTAACAATGTACGGAACTGGTCACGGGCCCTCATATCGGCCCGCCTGTTTTTCGTGGTCACCTCTGCGATCTTGTTCTTGATGCGACTTTCGATCTGGGGGTACACTTTGGATGCGTAGAGGTCCACAATGTCCACTTTGGTAAGCACACGGAAATGCTTGTTTGCTTTAAAACGGGCATCGCTCTGGAGCTTTTCATAAAGCGAGGCCCATTTCGTGCCGTCGTGCTCGTCTCCACTGGTGATCTGTATGAGGTATCCCTCTAGCTCGGCCAAGGCTTGGTTCTTTTCGCCTTGCAATTTCTCCTTCTTCTGCTGCACTACCTCCTCAAAGTACTCATTATAGATGTTCTCGAGCTCTGTATCGGGGAGAATGGAGTTCTTGAAGATGGCATTCTCTTCCTTGATGAGTTTGTTCTTCACACTGCTCCAGCGAGTGGTTTCCTTGATCTCGTTGTTGGTGTAGTAGCGCTTGATTTCCCGCCGGAAGTTGCTCTTGAAGGTATCAATCATCTCTACCTCGTTGGATGACTCGAGCTCGAGTTTCTTGACGAGATACTCTTCGTAGAGGTCTCTACGGACCACAGCATCGTCAATCAGCCAGTAAACGGGATTCTGGATGAACTTTTGGATCACGTTTTCAAACGACCACGTGGAGTCCACGCCGGCATCCTTGAGCATTCGAAAATACGCTTCTTCTTTCAGATTTTGGCCTTGGTCTGGCTCTTCCTTGGTATTCAGACCATTTTTAGCCGATTCCACTCCGTTCTGAGCAGTTTCTTCACCGTTTTTGACCCTTTCCAGTAGAAAGTGAACTATAGGCTGTGCTGCTAGCTTCTTGTCTGTTTCACTAAAGACTGGCTGGGTGGTTTTGGCCTCGGGCTTGTCTTGTGGGTCCTCAACTGGCTCAGTCTCTGGTACAGCAGCACCCAAATCTTGGGGTTTTTCCCATGTGGTCTCGCCCGTGGTCTCATTGTAGTAATATTCCTTTCCATCTTCAGTGGTGAAAGTCTTCCATTGCCCAGACTCCTCAGGGTTCTGCCAGCTGGTTTCCTGGGTGCTGGGGTTGTAGTAGTACGTCCTGCCTTGGTCGTCCTGCACCTGCTGCCAACTCATTAAAAAGGATCGAGTGACTCTTCTAGTAGTATTTATAGTGGACAGTATGTAGTGGTTTGGGCGTAGGTGGAGTAGGAGCTGGGGTGGTTTATATGGGTCTAGAGTAGTTGTATAGGATGAGAGTTCGGCTGCGATGTGCGCGGTCATTTGGGTGCGAACTGCACCAATAATGGAGTACTGAAGAGTACTGAAGAGTGCTTCAGATTTGGAATTCTTTTGTTTCAGATTTGGAATGCATTTGTTTCAGAAATGTTTTAGATTTGCATCTGTTGGTGTTTCAGAATATGACAAGGAATTTGGTGCAGTCCTTGTGGATTGTAGCCGATCCTCGTGCACAGGACAATGAGTACTTATGCACGTCTTCGACCGAGAAGAACTTATGTGCAGCACACGAATATTAACATGATATATCTATTCTCTGATAAACCCCTTTTTATGTCTTTCTGTTATATATAGCTATGACTACAGGGGATATTCTTCTAGAATTCTAAAAAAATTGTATATCGGCAACTTGTCCGAGCGGTTAAGGAGAAAGACTCGAAATCTTTTGGGCTTTGCCCGCGCAGGTTCGAGTCCTGCAGTTGTCGATTTTTTTTACACTTTCCCCGTAGGAAAGGTTTTTTCAAAAGACCATATCTTTGAAACTGCCCATTTTTCAGGTACTTAGAGAGGCAGAATTTGGTAGAGTATAAAGATGTAACTTCTATTGGCCATTACGTACGAGACGTGTTGGTACTGGGTCTGAGAAGATATGGACCAAAGAGGAAGATATGAATTATCTAGTATATAGACTAAAAAGTCTTGCCCCTTATACTCCATATAAACCTCTATTAACTAGGAAGTTCTTTTTAGGAAAGAACAAGCTATAGTTTCTACAGAGCTTATTCCTTCTCAGTTAGGTCATGATCGCACCACTCAGGGTCTGTCCATATACAGTCCTGGCCAATATCTAACGGGTCCTCACTACGTACTTTTCTATAGTAATCCTCTCTACCTCCCTCTACTCTATACAGGACTACTATACTACCATACTACTCAGTACTCTACAGTACTACTCAGTACTCAGTACTCAGTACTATTACTACTCTACAGTATCCTTAGAATAAAATAAGGTTGAGTTTTGAACAGGATGGATTGAGTTTAGGTTGAGTTGGGGTGTAATTTGCAGCAATAGGACCCCCGTGCACCAAAAAAAACAAAAAAAAGACATATCAAATTTCACTCTAGATTAAATCTTATACAAAATATCAAAAGTGGACTAGACTCTTCAATTAACCAGTTCAAGATGGCATGGAGCTGAATGAGATATATTGAGTTGACTTGCGGGTTCTGACATAGTCAAGGTGAACATCCATGATTTCTGGGGATTTCGCCAATAACAAACCATTTTTAAACGTTTTAGAAAATCATTCAATTGTGATATTTTTTTCAAAAGTGAATATGTTACATTCCAAATACAATGTATGGTGGATTGTCAGTTGCGTGCTCATAACCAAAAATGCGTGCTCATAACCAGAAATGCGTGCTCATAACCATAATCATAAACATGACTTCTTTCTTTTACCAATTACTTAAGATACATTATAATATTGTTTCTACCTTTTAAGCCTTTTCTTACTGATCATAATAATCTGTGGTATGCAGGACAAGTCACTATAGAGTATAGTAGGAATAATGCTATTCCTACACCAGACTATTGTATAGTAGAGTGTAACATACTACCATGAACAAGACTGTATGTTGGCCCAGAACAGTTTTTAAAGTAATCAATGGTCAAAGTATACGGAGTGACTAAAACACTCAAACGGTCTAGGGCTGGGTTTATCTGGGGTGAGTATAATTGGTCCTTTATTAGGAACAGGAACAATTGGAGCGCACGGCTGGCCATTTTCAAAAAAAAAAAAAAAAGGAATAATAAAAGAAAGATAAGAGACAAATAGAATAACAGAAATACAATACTTTGGAGCATTATGAGCTCTGCAATTCGTGGTGGTATATTGTCTTGTATTAGTTAGGAGACAGTGAGTATTCTCACACTCCAGCACTTCAAACCACTGGCCCGAGAGAAACCCGTACACCACCCTCCATAGTGTCCCCTTCCTTACGAAGCAGATAACAAAAAAAGTAACTTTTCTCTGAAATGTCCCTTCCAAGATTCCTACTATACAGTCCACTATACTCTACTATACAGTCCACTGTACAGTCCACTATACTCTACTATACAGTCCACTGTAAGTATGGACTATGGACTAACTTGGCTATTATGACGGGCTATAGAGCACTTGTTGTTCTTGCTAGAGAAGAGACCATTTTCTGCTCTCTACTCTACTCTATACTGTACTACTCAGATTAATCTTAGTCCCAGAGACTACATAAGTGATTACCTGTGCTTGGTGACTGCATACTGCATACCAGACCTATTCTAGATTCTAGACGGTTGGTGCTCTGGATATGACTCTAGCAGAGTTGAAGAGATTAATAGTGGAGTATACTAGTCCATTACTATGCACTCTATACTCCTTGCCCTTCCTATTAGACTCTAGTAGGACTGGGGGTGGGGCTCATTAGTATGGTGGTAAGTACTGCATGAATGTCTAGTATGCTATTTTTACTGTATACTAGATGTTATAATTTGAGCACTTATACTATGGAGTACAGAGTGTCAAATTGGGAAGGTTAGGGGTGAGTCTGTGAAAAAGGTATTGTTGCTTTTGATAGGCCAGAATGGACTATGAAGAATTGCGATTAGAGTACCGTGGGAACAACCTGCATATTTTCCTCAGAATACAGTACTGGATATATCTAATAGTTGGACTTCGAGTCAAACCAATCATTTTTTATATTTTTATATTTTCATTTTTATATTTTTATTTTATTTATATATTTTTTTATTGCTTAATGGGTTGGTAAGAAGATGTGGATGTGTCCTGCATTTTGTGTATAAAAATAATCCTTCTCTCAAAGTGTATGTTATAGAGACCACTCGTTAATTTAATTTTTTATATTTTCCATCGAAAGGCAACTTGTCCGAGCGGTTAAGGAGAAAGACTTGAAATCTTTTGGGCTTTGCCCGCGCAGGTTCGAGTCCTGCAGTTGTCGTTATTTTTTCGCATTTCACGTTTTTTCATTTTTTTGCAGCATGCCACTCGAAAAAAAGTAAAAAAAATAGTTTTGAGAAGATCAAAAAACATGAAACGAAAGCCAAATCTGTTGGTCTGTTTCTGTTTGTGGCCATACGCAAGCACGAGGTGCGTCCCACAAATCCTGGCCCCCCTCCCCCCACATACATATAAATACCGCGCAAGACACTGGCCCTTTTGCAACCACCACCATGAAACAAGTATACTCACACAAACAGCTACTAGAACTCAGGCACGAGTGCCAAAACGTTGAGGTCAAACATTTCAACTTCAACCGGAAAGCAGTCTCGGCCTCCACCACCTCCAATGCAGTCACCACCAAGCTCAAACACAATGTATGGGCGTCATACCCCGTGATAGCAGCCAACCACAACTACACCAAGTTGCCACTCGGGCTTAAAAACCGGTCGGATCGCCACCGGCGCCAGGAACGCAACCATAAAATCGAGGCCATGACTTCTTTGTTGGCTCGGCCAATTGGCATTCTGGAATTGCCGGTGGGGGCCAAAATCATCAAGGCCGCGCCAGGAACTCCCATCCCCATGAATGCTATCAGGGTGTCACTTGACGGGAAGTTTACGGATGAAAACGCGGGCGTGGCACGGGAGGCCGTTCGATTCCGCGACCCGGAAATGCGCCACGACCAGTACAAGTACGGGTTTGACGAGGTGTTCTGGGAACTTCCGGGGAATGTGGATACGGCAGCTGAAGTGGAGCCATCGCATGAGTACATGAGAAGTCCGCAGGTGGAGCTTGTGGCTAGTGCGGAAGTGCCCAGTGAGCGGCCGCTCATGCATGGGTTCTACGCTCCGTACTTTGAGCAATACATCCGGAAACAGCAGGAGCCGGGGGTGCCGGAGAAGGTTGTAGTGGAGCGGGAAGCCCACGACGACGAGGGCCGCAATGTTTATGACTCGGAGAGTTTTGGTGAAGATTCCAGCGACAGCTCCAATGTCCAGATCCAGCTTCCTGACTTGCGGGTGTGAAGTTTGCAAAAGGAATTGTCAAAGGTTAAAAAATGTGAAAAAAATGTTAAAATGTTAAAAAGTTGAAAAAGGTTTAAAAAGGGTTGGGTTGAAAGGTTGAGAAGGTTCGCTGGTTTTGAAAAGGATATGAAAGAAATGAGACATGGTCTGAGGTGGTTGAAGGAATAGGGCGAGAAGAGAGAAGTGGAGGGTGAAGAAGAAAGAAGCTAAGGGCTGGGCTGAGGGTTTTGATGAAAAGCAAATTGGTCAATGACTATGGTTCAAGATTTGCCATGATGAGAGTTTTCAATGGGTTGCCAATGGTTGAGTGAAGATGGTCAATGGTTGAGGTGTGGTCAATGGTTTAGTAATGAGTGGTGAGACTGTGCGATGTAATCTACAGAGCGCGATGCTTTTGGTTCATCACATACACCATCATCACAATCTCAGACTAGACTTGAGCGTCACCCAGCCCTACTGAAAAACCCCACATTCAACATGGATTGGTACTATCTCCGACTCAAGCTACATGTGGACCCCATCTTGGAAGATGTCCACAAGGACAAGTACTCCAGCATAGGCATCGATCTTCTCACGTGGCGCTTCATCATAACCAAGAGTTTGAATGAGCTCTATGGCATTTCTGGAGAGTCTAGGCACTGCGATATACTTGTCAAGCAGACGCAGAAACCAGCCATCGAGGCGGTTCTTCGTATTCAGGCTGAGGACGTGGAGATGTTCAAGAATAGCTTCTCCAACTTTAGTGGGTCTTTGAGCGATTACATCGGACAGGAATACGAGTATGGATTTTTTGTGCGGGTGATTGATGAACTGCCGTTTTTGGGTGCTCTTTCAGACGAGAAGCTCATTGGAACCAAATGATCAACCCAAAGAACGAGAAGACACAATTAATCATCAGATCAGGTCGGATCAGATCAGATCAGATCAGATCAAATCAGGTCAGGATCAAACGAGGATCAGATCAGGTCAAACAAGAGTCAGATAAGGATCAAACCAGGATCAGATCAGACAGCAATCACGAGTGATGAGTGAAGTCAACCAGCTGAAATCCATCCTATCATTGTGAGGTCAAGATGGTCTACGATAATAACTTGGTGAGCAATCCAACGCAAAGTTGTTCACTATGTCTTTTTCAGCAGTGTGGGAAAGATGGCACCAATTCCAGTCCAGCCCCTCGTGGCCATTAAGACTCGGGACTAGAGTCGTTGATTATACTCGACTATGTTGACTATCAGCCTTTCTATGTTGACTATCAGTCTTTTAAAAATCCAGTCTGGCTGCTACACTGAAATTCATGAAGTCAGACAAATCCTACAGTTGCACAGCACTTTGGTGAACCTAGCACTGGCCTATTACCAGAGATAACCATCTCAATGCCACAATGCCACAATGCCACATTACCTTACCTCATTACCTTACCTCATTACCTCATTGCCTTCTTTCTAATTGTTTCCAATACTTTACTACTCTATTATCATCTCATCCTATTCCCATTGTCTTTGGCTCTGGATCTTATCGGTGAGTAAAGTAAGATTGCTCCTGCACACTGGCCCGACCGCACCAGTCTCCAACAACTCAAGCTTATCACTTACTAATTATACCACTCCACATCCAGCACATCCACTCGTGGCACTATTTAAACATATAAAATAACAACGTGGTTTGACATTGTGATCTTGGCTTTGACATTGATATCGTGATGCGTGCGTCTGGTTCCTCAGTGCTTCTATTGGCATGCCTCTTTTTCCAGGCCCTCTACGTCGCCGCTGACTTCGCCCCAGACATTAAATCCGCCAAGATCTCTGATGAGCTTTTTGACTTGATCATCATTGGTGATGAGACTCTCCTTGCATTGGGCCATCATGCACATATTTCCTATGATAACGGAAACTCGTGGGGGTCGGTGGATGCGTTCAAGGGTTCTGAAATCGGCGAGGTGTTCCCAAACCCGTACCTCAAGGGTATGGCTGTGGCTGCAAGAACAGAAGGCAATGAGCACTTTATTACTGTGGACCTGGGGAAAACGTGGTCCAAGTTTGCCGTATATACCTATGACAAGAAACCTCTCCATGATTGGGTCGCACTGAGTGTGCAGTTCAACAGTGCGTCTTCTGATTACATTGAGCTTGAATTTATGGTGTGCAGCGAGGAATTTTGTTCGTGGCAATCGTTTGTGTCGAAAGATGGGCTTAAAACTATCAAGGCTTTACCCCAGGGTTATACCAATTGCATTTTTGCCCGGGCAAACCCGGACTTTGACCCGTCCATTAAGCCTGAAACGCTTGTATGCAGAAAGGAGGAGACCAATTCGTATGGAGATATTTTGAGGACGTCGCTTCATCGCAGTGATGACTTTTTCGACAAATCCGATACTGTCATTGACTTCCCGGGGCTGAAGGATAAAGTGATAGTGTGGCTTCACTTGGAGTCGACGTTTTTCATGATTTATTTGAAGGGCGATCGGTTTGGCAAGGCGGCCAAGAACACTATGGTTGTTTCCAAAGACCTCAAGACGTTTGACACGGCCAACTTTGAGTTCCAAAATAACCAAGAGGATGGCCAAATGTGGATTATCTCCGCTACTCCCTCTCGTATTGTGTTTGCAGTGCCTCCAAAGGGTTCAGATTTCCTTGGCTCAGACTTGTACATGACGGACTCCACCGGGCTCAAGGTGTCTCGTCTTGCTGATGCTGGAACCGGTGCTTTCAGTGTATCTCCTGCAGCAGATTCCATCTTCTACTCGGTAAAACAGGTGTCCAAGAGTTTGTTCAAGGCGTCCAAATATAGCAGTCTGATGTCCTTCGATAGTGGGAGCACGTGGCAGAAGTTGGAGGTGCTCAATGACCCCGAGTGTCAGCTCAAGGCGGGGTGCTCTTTCCATCGTCTTCCACAGGACTTCTTCAAGACCCCCAATATCATTGGTGCCAACGGAGTCAAAGGTGAAAATGCAGACTTCCTTGACTGGAAGGATGACAACTTGTATGTGTCACGGGACGGTGGTGCCACGTGGACTTTTGCTCTTGAAGGTGCACATGTCATCAACTACCTTGACCAGGGCAACATCCTTGTGGCATGGAGAGAACATATGGACTTCCCGGTACTGGAACTCAAATTTTCGTTGGACCAGGGCCTCTCTTGGTCGCCGGTTAAGTTTGAGAAACCCATGGCTGGTGCATTCTCCTTCACAAAACTCAACTCTTCCGACACCAAACTCTACATGTGCGGATTATTGGATACTAAGGAGAGCTCTATCAAAGTCATCGACTTCAAGAATGTGTTTGATGGAGCAAAGTGCTCTGAACAAGACCTAGAGGTCGTGCAGGTGCATACTCCAAAGGGGTTCGATGAGTTTTGTTCCAATGGACACAAGGATAAGTTTACACGCCGAAAGCAGGACGCCAAGTGTCTAGTACGTCATCCAGAAGAAGCGGTATCTTTGACTGAGGAACCCTGCGAGTGTTCTGCTTTTGACTACGAATGCTCTCCCAACTTCGAGCTCTCCGCCAAGGACGTATGTGTTCCTATCGTGTCCAAGATTGCCGAAGCCTGCAAAGGCTCAAACAAAAAAATCAAGTTGCCCCTGCACCAGAAGAAAGCAGGCAACCAGTGTGCGATGAACAAGAAGAAGGAGTCTGAATTTGTACAAGACGTGGAGTTCAACTGCAAAGATATCAAAAACGACCACCAGAATGAGGAGGCCAAGCCCAAGATTGATGTGAGTGTTGCAAAACTCGATGGTATCTTGGAGCAGTACTCATATGTGAGCAGCTCGAACTTCTCCGACAACATCTTGGTTCTTACGAGCGAAAAGACCATGTTTGCTTCCAACAACGGCGGCCAGTCGTTTGTGACTGTTCCCTTGCCTGATGACGTGTTGTTCTTTTTGGTGGGAGCAGTTGAGTCCACGGCCATCATTGTTACTGAAAAGCACCTTTACTACTCCGAAAATGGTGGTAATACCTTCCTGCAGCTTATGGCTCCCGATAGGCCCAATAGTCGAGGCCTTCCCATTGTATTCGACCCTTCGGACCGAAAGAAGTTTGTGTTCATCTCCAACGATGCCACAACAGGAGGCCTTTCAGGGTCCAAGGCATACTACACTGAAGATGCAGGTCTCACGTTCACTAAACTCCTCGATAACGTGCTGACCTGTGGGTACGTGGACAAATCGCTTGGCTTGGAGGAAAACTTGCTCTACTGTACGGTGATTGATGGCCCCAAAATCAAGCTTGTGTCGTCCAAAAACTACTTCAAGGACTCCACGGAGCTTTTTGACAATGTGCTTGCATTCGCCTTGAAACCAGGTTTCGTGTTTGTTGCCTTGGTTGGTGAAGGCTCACAGAGCTTACTGGCCAAGGTCACCGTGGATGGCCAGACGTTTGCCGATGCAGACTTCCCCAACAACTTCCAGCTCGACAAGCAAACCGCCTACACCATCTTGGACTCGTCTTCTCATTCCATCCTCATGCACGTGACCACTCACCGTAACAGAGGTGAAGAGAGAGGCGCCCTTCTCAAGTCCAACTCCAACGGTACGTCGTACGTGTTGGCCTTGGAAGAGGTCAACCGAAACGAGATTGGCTTTGTTGATTTTGACCGCATTGATATCTTGGAGGGAAGTTACATTGCCAATACGGTACTGGAGGTGAAGTCAGCCGGAGCAAAGAAACTCAAGACACGCATATCTCATAATGATGGTGGACTCTGGGAGTACTTGGTACCACCACAGAAGGATTTAGCAGGAAAAGATTACGAGTGTGTTAAGCGCACCAAGGGCAAGAAGAATGCTTTGCAGAAGTGTTCGTTGAACTTGCGCAGTTTCACCGAAAGACCCGACTTCAAGGACACCTTCTCATCCACGTCAGCTGCAGGATACTTGTTTGGCGTGGGCAATGTGGGCGAGGCCCTTGAAAACAAGGACTTGGCCACGTTCATGACGTCCGATGGAGGAGTCACGTGGAAGGAGGTGGCCAAGGGGGCATACATGTGGGAGTTTGGAGACCGGGGCAGCATCTTCGTCATGGTGCAGGAAAAAGAACCCACCACCGACCTCTTATACTCCACGGATGCCGGAAAGACATGGAACACGTTCCAGTTCAGCGACACGCCCATGCGTGTGCTTGATTTGGCCACGGTTCCCTCAGACACCTCTCGGCAGTTCATCATCTTGGGCGAGTCCAAACAAGACCCTCGCAAGACCTTGGTGGTATCCATCGACTTCTCCAACTACTTTCCCAGACAATGCCAGCTTGACTTGGACCACCCCATGGACGACGACTACGAGTACTGGACCGCCAAGCTCCCGGGCTCCTCCGACAACTGTATCTTTGGCCATGTGTCGCAGTACTTGCGGAGAGCAGAAGGACATACGGACTGTTTCATTGGAGCAGCCCCATTGGAAAATGGAAACAAGAAAACCCAAAACTGTGCATGTACCGTGAAGGACTACGAGTGTGACTACAACTACTACAGAGATGGTGATGGCACGTGCAAGTTGGTGCCCGGGCTCAGTCCACAGGACCACAAGAAGCAGATGTGCAGCAAGCCAGACACATTCCAATTCTTCGAGCCCACCGGGTACAGGAAGTTACCGTCTTCCACATGTGTGGGAGGAAAGGAACTTGATTCCTTCGACCCCCAGGCGTGTCCTGGCCACGAGAAGGAGTTCAACGAGAAGTACGGCCGCAACCTCAACTTCGGCAAGCTCTTG
Source organism: Metschnikowia kamakouana (assembly GCA_002374535.1). Taxonomy (NCBI): domain Eukaryota; kingdom Fungi; phylum Ascomycota; class Pichiomycetes; order Serinales; family Metschnikowiaceae; genus Metschnikowia; species Metschnikowia kamakouana. The sequence continues at coordinate 27,174 of NKZX01000747.1, forward strand.
GTGCTTTTGGTGGTTCCCCTTGCAGCATTTTTTGGGGCCACGTGGTTTGTCTACGAAAGAGGCGTCAAGCGCAATGGAGGACTCCAGAGACTCGGCCAGATCCGATTGGAGGAGGCCAACGACTTTGACCCCATTGAGGAAAATAACATCGATAAGGTGGTCAATGTTATTGTCAAGGGGGGCATTTTGGTTGTTGCTGGAACCATAGCCACGGTGAAAACCTTACGCAAGTTGGACCGGAAGATGCTTGAAAACATCACTGGGCTTCTCTTTGGGCGCCGTCCCGGCCGGAGAAACTACGTGCGCGTACCGGACGACGAAGACGAGTTGTTTGGGGATTACGAAGACAACTACAATGACGAAGAGGATTTGGGCGATGTGGATTTCCGGGTTGACGATGACCCTACGGATTTGGGCGACGACTTTGCGGTGCCTCTGGCTGCAGTGGATGCAAATCTTTTTGACATAGACGATGAGAATACGGCTGAGTCTGGTACTTCGGACTCCGAGCGCTAGACTCCCGTATTCTTGAATATATGAAAGTACTAGGATAATTTAGATTCTTCATGTATAGAGATATGAGAGAAACGGTAAAAAATGCGAGAAGGTGAAAAAAAGATGACACGGACAGGAATCGAACCTGCAACCCTTTGATTTGGAATCAAAAGCTCTGCCATTGAGCCACCGCATCATTCGTTAAATTTTAAAATTTTGCTGGTGAAGAAACAAACTACAATGAAAGACAAGACAAATAACTATAACTATACCCTTAAGGAACTATTGCTTTAACTTTATTATAACCATCGGATCTTCTACGTTGGTTCATACGGTCTCTATTAATCTGTCATTATTTACTACTTACATCCTTTTCTGCGCATCCATCTCATGGAACAAGTCCCCCGGGTTGACGGCATTCAACATCTCATCCTCATGTGTCCTGCGGTTCAACTGGGTGCTCCTCTTCTTCTTGAACAAAAAGAAAAACGGAATTATGAACAAAAGCCCAAGCAATGCCGTGGACCCAAGAGCGCATGCAAACGACACCCCCACCACTTGCCCGGTGGTCATTTGGTGAATTGAGCGTTTGAGGTCATTGGACGACTGGTACCTGTAGACATCCTCGAACAAGGTCGAGTAGATGGCACCGGCACCGGGGCCCTGCATGGCAAACACATATGGAATCCATGAAGACCCATCGTACATGGCCGAGTTCACCAATCCATAGTTGGTCAAGTTGAATCTGCCCGATAACAAGAGCACATTGTCGTTGCTGAAGAAGCTCTGAGCCGAGTTGGTGGTGCTTGTTTTGGAGAGCTTGATGAGCTTGAGATCCAATAATAGCGTTTCATCGCTATAGTCTATGCTGTCATCGATGCGGGTCCAAGCTGATGTGTTGTATGCAATCACAGAGCTATTAGTAAGGGCGGCCATTTTGTTGTCGACATGGCCTTGCGCTTCCTGATTGATGATAAACTTGGTGATGTAGTCACTAACGCCAATATTATTGATTTTGTCTCCGGCCCCGGCAAACTCCCCGGTGGAGAAGTCGTACACCACAAAGCTGGAGCGCGTACCGTTGAGCGTCAAGTTTCCACTGGCCAAAACAACGTTGGAGTCAAGAAACTTTGCATCCGTCACCTCTCCTTCAATGCTGGTGGAGTCAGACCCGGACATCGGACTAGTCCATCTGGTGGCAGCAATGTCAAAGAAACAAAGCGACGGGCAAGACAAAGAGCCCGCACTATCAAATCGACCCCCCACGAGTAACTGTTGAGAATCGTCATTGAAGGCCATGGCATTCACCGAGATCTGCGAGCCATCAGAGTTAGAGAGATCTGCAGGCTGCACGGTTGAAAAGCTGGAGTTCCGCAAATCGTATATCGCGAGCCCAGTAGTGTTTGATCCGTCAAAGTTCATCCAGCTGTGGCTTCCAATAAACAACCGTTCGGCATTGTTGTCCACGTATAAGGAAGACACGAATGCATCCTCAGCCCAGGTCAAGTCCGAATTAAGAGGATTGGCCTTGCCATTCTGGATGAGCACGATATTCTGAATGGTGCTGTTATCTTGGAATTTTCCGCCGAAAACACTGAAAGATGAGTTGAAGTAGTAAGAGTTGGTGATACTACCATTCACGAGCTGCAAGTCATAAGCACTGAAGGAACTATCGTTCAGGAAAAAGGCTTGGTCGGTCAGAAAGAACTGCATAGTTCCAAACGATGGGCCTGCAATCACCTGCTGGTCTCTTTTGCCGAGTTCAACGCTGGCAGTAATATCCATCTTATTATTCAGCGTGGACCAGTTTTTGCGCTTATTGTCCCAGGTCTGGAAATCGCCGTTGACTGTCGAGAAGATGAAGTATTGCGTGTCTCCGATATCGATGGATGCAAACTGGGAATACTCATCATCCCGATATGGGTTGCCAAACGAATACCATTGGCCGTCTTCATTGAGCGCAAAGTTGTTGAGCGATGAAACCGTACTGTTATCACCAGAAAGGTTCTTGATGTTGTCACCAGTGGCGGAGAACCGCCCCAAAACAACATACCCATTGTCTATATTTGACACTGACGTGATGGTGTCGTTGAAGTCGAGGCCTCGGAAGTCGGCACGCTTGAAAAGACTTCTTTTCTCAAGTTTTGTTTCGATCTCATTGGAGGTGGTGTTATATTCTGATACCTGCATGGTCAACAAGTTGTTGTTGGAAAGCGAGATGCTAGACGAATTGAAGTCGCCAAGAAGCAAGAGCTGTTTCGAGCCCTCACTATAGGAAATCTGTCTGATGACAGAAGACTTTGCCAAATCGCCACTGAGAACATTGATGGACGAGTTTCCCACGTAAGTATTCGACAGCTTGATGATTTTATCATCGCCATCCTTTTCATACACCTTGTCCAAATCGAACAGAGAAAAGTTTGCCAACGAGTACTCGAACAAGCCGTTGAGTTTGGTGGTGGTGAGCATGGAGTCCTTTCTGCTACGTCTCCTGGACGAGTTCGTCAGGTTCTGGGAGTCGTAGTTGTCCAAAGAAACAATGTTGGCAACCACCTTATCAACCACAACCCAAGGATCCGTGACCGAGGAATCTATAGCCGAATCGAAATCGATAGTCACTCTGTTTCTGCCTTCATTCTCGGACGAGCCATTGAAATGCCCATAGTGTAAGTAATCAAACTTATCATCGGGATTGTTTTGATGGATGTTGACACTGGAGAGTGTGTTATCGTCAGTGTCGATGACCGAAACTTTGACAATGGATCTCTTGGAACACGATCCATCTGCAGAGCACCCAGGCGTGTAGAACAAGAGAGAGTAGTCACCTGCGTATGAGATGTTTGGGTAAAGAGTGATAGATGCTCCGGTATTCCCCACAGAGACCATGTATTCGTTGGATTTGATGTCAGACAACTCCGACACAGGTTTCCAATTGCCACTCTTGATCACCGCCAGGTTGGAGTCTTGGTTAGACTCAGAGCCACAGTTCGATTCGTTCAAGGTGTCATTACCGTAGACTGCTATACTGTTCAGGTACAACTCAAAGCCGGAAAACTCAGCTTTTGAGCCGTACCAAGCAGTTGCAGTGAGCCCAATCTTCTCCATGCTCACCAGGTTGATGAGAGCAAACTCCTGGAAGTTGCGCCCGTAACCCAAGTTTCTTGTTTTCGTGTCTGGGTTATAATACAGAAAATATGACCCATCTTCATCCAAAAAGACCAGGTCCTCCTCCAAATAAAGGTCTTCGTCTTTAAGATTAGACTGGGTCCTCGAGCTCAAAGTGGAGCCCAATTGTAAAGGACAAGAGGCATCACAGTATGCCATTTTGTTGGTTTGAGGATCGATGTATGTCAAGTTCATAATACCGTTGTTAGGGTAGGTATAGATCCGGAAATTTTTAATCCCATCCAGCCCATCTGCAGGCACGTATATTCTGACCTTGGTGGGAACAATGCCCTGAATTTCCAAGGGCAATTGCATATTCCACTGGCCGCCAGAGTTGTCTTGGAGAGCCCAAGTATTGGCAGAATTAGGACAGATGACACTTGAGTCCTTATTGGAAGAAACACCGTTCACATTGCCGAAAGTAGCATGTTTAAGAGAAACAACCTGCTCTGCGGAGATGAAGGTAGTATTTGTGGAGTTCGACGAGTTGCGGCTATGGAACAGGTGCAGGGAGTTGTGAGAAAGCAACTCCGGCAAGCCCAAGGAGTGAAAGGAGCCACCGAAAATAATAGACACATCGTCATTGTCGTTGCCCGAAACCTTCGTGATGGCGTTGACGGAGGAGTTTTCACCAAAACCCTCGAACGGTAACGACCGGAGCGTCCGAGCCGAGACATCGTAGACGGCTGCAGCATTAGTATTGTTGAACAGGAAGTCTCCACCAAGGTAGATGAGGTCTCCATCGACAAAAGTGGTAAGCACATTGCCGGTAAGAGTGTCGTCTTCTGCTCTTTTTGAGGAGAAAATTGAGTAGAAGTCGCCGGAAGTGATATTATAGATCACAGGCAGCAGGTACTCGTTCCCGTTGAGCGAGGAGAAGTTGCCCGATAACAAAACACTGTCATCGTTTAGCTGCTGCAACAGAGACACAGAACCACCGACAACGGTGGCTATAGTCTCACTGGAGCCATCAGAAGCGTTCCGAAGGTAAAGGAACAGCGAGTTGGACAGCAACAGACCCACAAATGACGAGCCGTTGGCATAGTTATAGAAGGACAAGGCGTCAAAGTCTCCCAAAAGGGTAATGGTGCCACCCATCAGGTTAAAGTCCACAGCCGGGTGCTGGACCCGAGACACAGCACCCAAAGCAGCCAGTAGTAGTAGTAGATGTGCTAGTAGTATTCGCAACATGGGATATGGAGTAGGGGAGTTGATGGATAGGTGGGTGGTTGGAGGAGGGTCTGTTTGGAGGGTCTGTTTGGAGGGTCTGTTTGGAGGGTAGACCTGGTGGGGAGGAGGCTTTGTCGGGCTAAGGCGGCTACCCGGACAGTAAGGAGAGATGCCTGGAGCTGAAGGAAACAAGCGAAGGAAAGCGGATCGGAAAGGAAGCCGTGGAAGAGTGTTGTCTGGCAGAGTGGGAAAAAAGGAAAATAAACAGGATACTCCGCCGCGAAAAACCACTGCGCGAGAACAAACACTGCAAGAGCACGCCATGAGTGGACACAACAGCCGGGAAAACAAACACGGTCATGAATTCCCAAAGGGGCAATTGAACCGGACAGAATTAGTGGGCAATTAGACAAGTGATCAAATGACTGGACAAAAAGACAGAATCTTTGGACAAAAAGCCAGAATCTTTGGACAAGGAGGGGAGTTTATGGAGGAGACTAAATATAGAGATCATTTGCTTATATGCAGTGCCAGAATGGACACTCGAGGTTCTGATTCAGCAGAACAAGCGCATGTAGTGGGCGGCTAGCGGAGATGGTTGCATAAGAGGGAGAAAAATGGGCCTGTATATAGAGTCTTTTGGCTGGCTAGAAATCATTTTTTTTAATGTGGACAGATTTAGGAGTGGTTGCTTGAGGTGAAAAGATCAATAGAGGCGTTGTGTGCAGGATACATTCTACGTTGCGACAGCATGTGGTCACGTGAACGATACATTCCCCAATACTCCTGCAGTGGATTTCCCAAAAAACCGGCTTTTCTTCTACTAGATCAATCCTCCATATAAACCAAACCAGTACCCATGGCCCCAGATCCTCCGCCCCTGTTTCCGATTTTTGGTGGTTATTTTCTCGCACATTTTGCACCCATTGTCAGAGTGCATAAAAGAATGAGAACTAACCCACAATGACTCCATACTAGATCAACAAGAAAACAAGAAAAAGACCAGGCAAAAAGACCAAGTAAAAGAATAGGTACTAGAATTACTACCATTCTGAGATTTACTATATCGAAGCATTATTCTACTTTACGTACCCAGATGGACGGGACAGACGGGACAGGCTGGGTGCTATGCACTGGTGTTTAACGTGGCCGCGCCCATTCTACTGCACACTATAACCAGCCAGAAAGCACAATCCACTTCTCGACAATAGACTATAATGTATCAATTGGTCTATTAATAGAACATGATCATTCCCATTTGAGCCTCGATTTCCTCTTTTAGTACTTCTCTCCAATTCCTCGGTTTTACTTGGCAGACAGACAGGCAGACAGACAGGCAGACAGACAGACAGAGGATTAGTTGACTAGACAGACGGACAGACGGACAGGAATCGTTTTAGAGACTACTTTCTCGATTTGGTGTCACCAGTGGCCTTGTGATGTCAATGCTTAATTGTCAAGAGTAAAGGTGATAGGATGGGAGATGATTACTGCTTCAAGTATGGTCCAGAACTTGTCCAACAAGTGTATTAGAAATGGACAAACGGACAAACGGACAAACGGACAAACGGACAAACGGACAAATGGACAAACGGATACTTTTTGTAGAAGAGGGAAAACTGCATATCTGCGCGTATATGCAGTACACGGTCCAGAAAGCAGCATAGTACTACTATAGTATAGTCTACAATCATATTTTTGATAATGGAAGTAGCCCACTCCATAGACAGGACCACACCTCTTCTAGATCTTCACCGTCCATAACCATATACAGGACCATACCTTCATAACCATCTGCACTCATACTAGAATATCCTAATAATACCACCAGATCGAATACTTCGTACAGTAAAACAGTCAGTAAAAGACAGACCAATCATAGTGTAGTGGTGGTTCTAGGTTGGTCAGTCAGAGAACAGAAACAGCCCCACTAACTTACTCTACCATCTATACACTACCTTACATTGACCCGAGTAACAGCATGAAGACCAATACTGACAACTCCTGTCACCACATAGTAATCTACTACTCTACTACTGTACTACTGTACTACTGTACTCTACTCTACTACTACTCTACTACTCTACTACTCTACTACTCTACTACTACTCTACTGTATTCTACTACTCTACTACTCTACTATAGTACTATATACTCTACTCTAGTACCCTACTGTAGTACTGTAGTACCCTACTGTAGTACTGTAGTACTATACTACTCCACTGTAGTACTCTACTACTCTACTACTCTACTGTAGTACTCTACTACTCTACTGTAGTACTCTACTATACTATAGTACTCTACTGTACTACTCCACTGTAGTACTCTACTCTAGTACTACTATATACTCTATTACTACTCTACTATACTACTGTAGTACTCTACTGTAGTACTCTACTGTAGTACTCTACTACTCTACTGTAGTACTCTACTATACTATAGTACTCTAGTACTCTACTGTACTACTCCACTGAAGTACTCTACCACTCCATTGAAGTACTACTGTAGTACTCTACTATGACTATACTATGACTATGACTATACTATGACTATGACTATACAGCTATACTCCAGTAGAGCCGGTCCCATAGCCAAAGATTGAAGAGGTAGATTCACAGGAGTTGTGAAAGCCTTCAAGACGCCACGACTATATCCACACTGATAAGTCAACATCGAGTGCTAGTCCCAGAGTCAAAACAGTCATGAAACAAGGATAGGTAAGAGCCAAAGAGAAAAGAATGGGAAAGAGAAATGAGGGCGATCTCAGGTTTAAATGGTCAAGGACTGGGGCGAGCGGCGTCTCCTGCATGCACCTCTTGTATACTCTTCTTTACTCTACTAAACAGTGAGAGTGAGTGAGAGTGAGTGAGAGTGAGTGAGAGTGAGTGAGTGAGAGTGAGTGAGTGAGAGTGAGAGTGAGGAGTAGGAGTAGTGAGGAGTAACTTTTCTACCCTCACTATTTCTATACTACTTTCTACCCTCACTATTTCTACCCATTATTTCTACCCATTAATCCACACATTATTTCTACTCCATCCGAATTCCACCAATAAAAGTGGATCAAGTGGATCATGATCATAGAATGGTCTAAAATGGTCTGAAATGGTCTGAAATGGTCTGAAATGGTCTAAAATGATCATAAAATGATCAAAAGTGGATCAGAAACTATCTCCAATTTCCCCAAAGACACTATTTCGGCCGTATTCTGCTAATGCTTATACTAGTCTCATGTCTAGATCATATTACCCAGACTTTAATGGTGTAGACTCAAGACAGAGTAGTATAGTTTAGTAGAGAGAAGAGGCTCTGTGTCTTGGATACTAAACTGGACTAACAGGAGAAATCTAGGACCTCGAGCAAAGTTGGGTTCCTGACTTGGTCCAGCCAGAGTGTATGTAGATCAAGCTTAGGCTAGAACTAGACTAGAAGAGTGAATAGAATTGCCATTCTTCTGCATATAATACGTATGACTGTTGAGTAGATCCAGCAGTGTACAGCACGGTAGACTAGTCATTTGAACCAAAAAGAACCAAAAGAAGGAACCAAAAGAAGGAACCAAAAGAAGGAACCAAAAGAAGGAACCAAAAGAAGGAACCAAAAGAAATAGTATACTTAATTCTCTTACCATCAGATTCTTCACGGCAAGTACCTTCAGTTCCTTGGAGTCATGCTGTGGTCAATAGACTTGTCATTTCCTCTCCATGGTGCAGTCTTGATAATAGTAGTAGAAGCCAATCCCACATTATGTGTATTATTGTGTTAGTAGATGAAGCAGCCATCATAGAACAGTTCAATTGTCTAAACTAGAAAGTCAGTAGTCAGTAGTCAGTAGTCAGTAGTCAGTAGTCAGTAGTCAGTAGTAGTCAGTAGTAGTCCGTAGTAGTAAGCCTCTATAATCAGCAGCAGCAGCAGCAGTAGTAAGCCTCTATAATCACTAGTAACCAGTAATAGTAGTATAAAATAGTATCAACATCCTCTATTATAGTAAAGTATGGCGGGTAGTCTAGTATAGAAGAATGAGTAGTAGTAAAGCGTTGGGTAGCGTGCGAGTACTGGTGCGTAGGATCAAGAGATACACCCAAGTGACGCGCACTACTCCCCCTCTATACGCCATGAACATTGACGGCATCGACCCGTCGGGAGTCCGCCAGCTTCTCCTCCAACACTCGCTCCTGCCGCTAGTATCCATTGCCTCATCCCATAATGCAGACCGGGCCTTCCAGACCCAATGCAATAATCCGCTGGTGTCGTGTCTCCAGATCATCAAGCCTTATGGCAACAATGCCTTGTACCCGGCGTACCACCAGGGGTATAGGATCACCAATACGTCGTTGATCACGAAAAACTATCTGCTGTTTCCTGTTCGCTTTGAGCTGCCGTTGACCGACCTCTTGGTTCTCCATGGCCAGAGTGACGAGAAGATCAAGTCGCTCTTTAGCATCTCGTCGCTTGAGTTGGTGATGCAGTCGCTTAGCAACTCTCAAACTGATGTCTATGCCGAGATGTTCCAGAAAATCATTTCCTCCAACCGCATTGTGCTGTTCGATACATTCAACCACCCGGTGCTGCAGGTGTTTGTGGTGGATCTGCGTACGGATTCCTTGGACTCGGTGCGGTCTATGATTGTGGAATTCCGGAATTACCGTTTTCCCAAATACTTTCAGATCTCCGATTTGTTGATCCATGTGTTTGTTTTGTATGATGCTACGCTGGCCCTGTCTCATGTGGCCGACTACCAGGAACTGCTCCGCACTGAGCTTTCCGTGTACTCCACGGCCATACCGCTTCCAAAGGTAGATTCAGAGAGATCTGAAAATCAGGATCCTGATTCGGTTTTTAGGTTGCCTCAGGACGAAAACATGACCATAGAGCAGGAGGTGCAGGCCATCACGCTCCAGAAAAGCCATGATGAGCCCAAATGGCTCGATCTCCCCAAGGATTTGGATACGGCGCTCAGATCAAAGATACACGAGTTTCTCTCCTACCAGTTGATTCCACACATGGAGCGCAAGATCCGCACATGGGACGACTCAGTGCTCTCGCCCAAGAAGTCGATCACTGGCCGCTTTTTCTCGGTCTCCAGAAAGCTTTTCAACAACGACCATAGCCCCAGCAGCAACAGCACAACCCCCGGCTCCTATAGTACGCAGGGCAACTTTTATCATCGCTCAGCACCCGAGCAGATCATCCGCAAACTAGCAGACTGGTCGTTGATGCTCAAGGACTTCAAGTACGCATACTCCACGTATGACTTCATCAAGAAAACCTTCACCAACGACAAGGCTTGGGTTTACGTGGCAGCCAGCCAGGAAATGTGCATCATGTCACTTCTCTTGGCCCAGACCCAGCAGCTCACTTCAGACACTCTTCCTCTGCGACCAGACAAGAACTTGCTCCGAAAAATCCGCCACGATATCATCGAGCCCTACATCGACAACCTATCGTATACGTTCAAGCTGCGATATAACATCAAGACCTATGCCATCCGAACATATATCATCGTGGCGGAGTTGCTCATGCACATGAGCATCATGTTCAACATTCCGTGGTGGTGGAGCGACTTGATCGAGACGTATTTCTTGAAAATCGTCTATGAAATGGATACCCATGCATCATATGGCAATGACGAGCCCAAGGCCACACGAGCCATTCTCTACGAAAGACTTGGTTATGCAAAGCTCAACAGCAATACGGTGCCCACGCCGTATATGCAGAGCATCATCGATATCTTTGAAAAAGGCATAGTTCCCGCCAAATTGCCCGATCTAGAAGAAGGTTTCTATAAAAACCCCAACAAGTTGTTACCCAATAACGATGCAGGTATAGAGGGCTTGACGCGGTTCCGCAAGAGTGCATTGTGGTATATTCTCTCGATGAGAGAATGGGCAGCCATGGCCAACATACGGGAAGTGCAGAGGTTGGCGAAGAGCATAAAGATTCCGTATGATTCGGAGAGTGTGAAAGATCAAGAATCCTGGTTCAAGCGTGACGATCTTGTATTGAGCAGATTACAAGATTTGAGTCATTCCTGAAAGAAAATCGAAACGGGAAAATCTTAAAAAGGGGAAAGGGCAAAAGGGGAAGACAGAAGTCTAGAAAGAAGTCGAAGTCGAGAGTTTGACAAGGTGATTTTTGGGCTGTACCTTTCTCATTGTGGAGATTCCATCCCGAGGTGGCATCAAAAGAGGATATCCAGAAAAACAGAAAAGAATGAAAATCTGAATTTAATGGAAAACCTAAGAAAATGATTTTTTCAGCTGAATGGGATTCTGGGCGAATGGAGAATCTGGGAATATATTGGTTGATGTATTGGGACCACGGAAATCCTGCATACACCACAGGCCAATGCACATGGATCAATGCGCTCGACGTGACTAAAAACCACACCATGTTCAGCAGATACCATACCATTTCCAGCAGGCTCCATAGCCTTTCTTACAAATTGAATTCCTGCAGATTGAATTCTCTTCTCAGCAAATCAAATGCCGCCAAATTTGATACAACTCCCAAAAGACTATATTCGGTGAAAGCCAAGAAAACACCCTCTTTCCGGGACCTCTTCCATACCCCAGTGTTCAAAACACTCTTCCTCACCCTAGTCATGGGGTCGGTGGTGGTGGAGTGCACCAAGAATAGAAAGGAGATCGAGAGCTTGCAGGCGGCGTACGGGGCCAAGAACAGAGTGCTTCGAGAAGTTACCCACAAGATCATCACCAAGGAGCCGGTGGACGTGGCTCTGGAGCTTAATGTGGCCAACTCCGTGACCAGAAACAAGTACCATTCGGTGACTGACGTTCAGCTAGACCAGAGCTTCGATGACTTTTTGAAGATGGCCGACGATGACCTTGAGAAGGCTTTTGAAGTGGAGGAGCAGGGTTATATGCCGGAACCGGTGCTTGCTTCCCCTCTGGAGAGAAGGAACACCTCCAAGTTTCTTTAATGACAGGCCAAGAAGAAATCAGGAATTGCCAATCATGATTACGCAGAGGTGGAAGCTTATCTCCTATACTAATGATTAATAGAGAATACTGAAGACCAGTTGCACCACGTGATGTGTGATTGACCATATATTCTGAATACTAACTCTTCTGTTTGCTTTGGAGATTTGAAGTTTTTGGGGGATTAAGACTAAGTTAGAGGCCGGAATTGGAGACGGTCACGTGCAAATCACGTGCAAAACGTTTTCCTCTTAAACCACCTCCACACACAAGACCACACGATCAAAGATAGATATATTCATCCTGGAACTTATACAAAATCATTACATTCTCAAATGCTTCATAATAGGTTTTAGGGAGGAAGATTCAATGGCCTAAGTCAATAGGTCGGAACTGTACATAAGCCCCGGAACTGCATACAAGCACAGTTTATCATCAACTCAGAAATGTCCCAGTAGTGGCCTCTTAACATGGAGATAAATTACACTGAACATTAGAGAAGAGTCTAAAAGATGTTGTTTATTAAGAGTATCCCTGTCCTTTAGTAATCGTGGATCCTAGAAGAGCCACTTGCTTCGAAGAATGTATTATGTCTCTCTGTCTCTGTCTCTGTCTCTGTCAGTCTATTACACGAGAGCCACCTTTTTGATCAGACGACGGTGCAAATCTCCGGACTCCTGCACCTTGCCCTCGACCACCAAGCGTCGGATACTCTCGTTCAAATCGTGGTTCTCCACCCGGACACTCAGCTTCTCGTTGATTCTCGTCATCAAATCCGTATACCGTACCGGCACGCCGTTTTCGAGAAGCAGCATTACCTCGTGGTCCAAGTCCTCACGCATTCTTCTCTGCGCCGACGTCGTACCGGTTTGGACCATATCCATATCGATACGTCCGGTGATTGGATCCGTAGCATAGTCCTTGATGGCGGACTTGATAAGCCGCACGGCCTCCTTGACGTCGATGAGCTCCACGTGCTGGCTGAGTCTCATTTTGGCATGTGCCTCAGCCAACCGGATCATCGACTCGAGCTGTCTGGTGGTGGCTGTGATTCTCTTCTCCGACGACCTCAGATCGTCTCCCAACTTCCTCATGTCCACATAAGCACGCACCAACTCGTTCTTGCTCTCGTTGGTGAGCACTGGGTTCATGTTCTCCTTGGCGTACTGGATATAAGCACTCAAGAGCTCCACGGGTAGAATGGTGTATGCAGACACTGACTCCGGCACGTCCTCCAAGTACATGTCAGTGATGTGACTAGCCAATTGCCGGTCGATGGTTTCGTCCACCTTGTCCAAAATCAAGTACACAAGGTCGAACCGGGAAAGCAATGGTGGGGGCAAGTCGATGTTGGACGTCACTGGTAGGTTGGGGTCGTACCTGGAGTTGATGGGGTTGGCTGAAGCCAAGATGGACGTCCGGGCATTCAACGTGGTAATAATACCTGCCTTGGCGATGGAAATGGTCTGCTGTTCCATGACTTCATGCAATACTGACCGTGTGGTATCGCTCATCTTGTCAAACTCATCAATACAACACACACCACCATCGGAAAGAACCAATGCTCCTGATTCCAACACCAACTGCTTGGTGTCCACATCACGTGTGATGTATGCGGTCAAACCCACTGCAGAGGATCCTTTTCCTGAAGTGTACACTCCACGGGGAGCAATCTTGTGCACGTACTGCAAGATCTGCGACTTGGAAGTGGAAGGGTCTCCGCAAAGAAGAATGTTGACGTCTCCTCTGTAGCGACCACCTTTCTTGAACTGCTTATTGGTGCCTCCAAACAATTGCAAGAGAATCCCCTTCTTGACGTCGTCCATCTCGTAAATGGACGGAGCCAAAGACCGGGCCAACACCTCGTACACGTCATCTCGCTGGGAGACCTCCTGCACTTTGGCAATGGTTTCTGCTGAAAGCTTTCTTGTCTGCTCCACCTCCTCACTTTCGGTGGCCTGTTGCTGAAGCGTGGATGCATCTGCTCCCAAACGCTTGGCATCAATTTTCTTGATGTGCACCACGTCCAAGTACGTCTTGTACAAGTTCTTAAGTGCCCTTTGCCGGGTGTTCACACGCACAGGAAGAGACCGGAAGATTCCACATACCTCCACACGGTCTCCGGCTCGACACGTGTCCACCAACTCGTCATAGGCACAGAGATTGATGGAATGTGGGGTTTGTCCATCGGGAACCAAGTCGGGAGTTTCCTGTAACTTGATCACCTGCTTGTCAGCAAAAGACGAGCGGTTGTGCACAATGGCCATGGAGTTCAGCTGGCCACACACTTGACGGGGACACTTTGTGGGTTCGGAAATGACTCCACGGTCGATTTCCACGGCAATGGTATGGTCACAAGCACTGCACTTGAAGAAAGCCACCTTCATATCGGGAATAATGGCACTGGCCCGCAACACAAGGCCCTTGACACTCACCAACTTATCAATATCGTTGGGGTTCAACTCACGCATCCCCTTCTTGACGGCATTAATGTTGAAGGGTCTGATGGTGTAGATATTTGTTTCGATATCGTCGATGGATGCAGGAACTGCCAGCGTATCCGAGAACAACGACACCAAGCAGTCCTTGACGGTTTGGTCCATGATAGGAATCACTTCTTGTGGGTAATTGATGAGCTGGTAGTACAATTTGCGGGTTCCACCGTAAGCCAAAAGATTAGCAGCGTCCAAGTTGAGGTTGGTGGTGCCCAAGTCCTTCATGAGGTTCAATTGGCCAACATAGTAAAGCTGCAGGTCCTCTGGGTCCACGGGCTGATTGTCAGCAATTTTGCGGTACTTCATCTTGAACAGCATCAAAAAGTCCCGGAATGCATTGGTGCACTCCTGGATGGACACGTTGGTTCCCCAGATCACACGGACAGGTTCATTGGAGGCAAAGGCATCCGACTGAGGCTGCGAGGAGTCCAGCGAAAGGTTCCGGGCGGAGGAGGAAAGATTATGGCCAGCGGAAGACGAAAGGTTGTGACCTGCAGAAGACGAGAGCCGGTGGTCGAACATCCTGCGTCTCATAGGAGACGACGACACGTCAGCATTGATATCGGAACGGATGGGCCGGCGCACGATTCTCTCCACCTCCGAGTTCAAGTTATCGGAGCGGGGCGCCGACATATCCGAAGGCTGGTGGCGGCTAGACGACGTGTAGTGAAGAGGAGACGAGACATCTCTGCGCTGGGAAGAAGGGTTATTATCGGAGCCCGGATTTGAGGAACTGGAGGCGAAAAAAAGGGGCGATGACGGCACTGCCGTTTGTGACTGTGATTGAGACTGACTATTGGACGATTTGGTCCTCAGGTTGGAGTCTGTGGCCTGCGCCAGGCTTCTGACTGGTGACAGCGACATAATGGGTTAATAAGATAGGGAAAAGTCCGAGAGTCCGAGAGTCCGAAAGTCCGAGAAAGGTCCGAATTAGGAAATCGATAAGTCCGAAAGAAATCTGAGTCCAAGAAATCTGAATCCAAGGGAGATTGATTGTGATTGGCAATGGATGGTGGACAGGTAGAAGATGGGAGTAGGAGGGAAAAAAAGCGGGCAGGCGCGTCATTAGGTTTCTGTTTCGGGAATAAATGGCGCGCGTCCATGCAGGACCGCAGGTTGCGCCAGAGACAGACAGATTAGACAATTAGACAATTAGACAATTAGACAGATAGACAGATAGACAAACAGACAGATAGACAAACAGACAGAAAGTGAGACAGAGACAGAGAACTAAACAGAGAGATTAGACAATTAGACAATTAGACAGATTCCTCCCCACCCTCACTCACTCCTCTCACTCACTCCTCACACCCACTCCTCACACTCTACACGATGTAAATAGTATCCAACAACCAGTCAATATTGCCGACTTTTAAGATACAAATCATCTCCTGTACATGCAAATCATCTCCTGTATACAAACCATTTCCTGTATACACGACTGGATGAACGGTGGCATTACACTGTCATCTTTATGACCATACTAACACTTCTACAATTAGTGCTGATTACTCGCCAGTTATTACCACGTTAATAATACTGGAATAGCACTAGAAAATGACCCATACCAGTATGACGAGAAAGAAAATGAGTGACGGAAAATGAGTGGAAGCTAGAGTGTCATATTTGGAAAGAGAACGAATAGGAACTGAAATGACGTGGAATCCACGGAAATGAGCGAGGAAAAAGAATCAGTGTATCATTCAGTATCAGAGTTTCATAAACTGCATAAACTACTGCAGAGTGGAATCTATTCCCGGTGAACCTAGGGTAAGAATAGCCAAGGGCTTCAAGCACTCAAGAAGTGTATGGAAGTGCTAGTCAGTGCTTATGCATTTTTTGACATAGATTCTTTGGCATAGATTCTTTGGCATAGATTCTTTGACTTTGGCATTGACTCTTTGACTTTGACTCTTTGACTTTGACTCTTTGACATTGACTCTTTTGAGTGGCCAGAAAGACTATTGAGCTCAAAACTGACGTATCTACGACTCGTGAGTCATTACAAGAATGGTTCTCTTCAAAAAAAAGAATTGACTAGGGTGTGGTCCTGCATGTCTCCATCAGTAAGCGAATCATGTCTCCAAGTGAAGTTCGGCTTGGTCCTGGTGCTATGGGTTTCTGTACCGAACAAATGGTTCAAAGCACGTTTTCTGGAGAAAAGCGCTACATCTTCCTTGAAAGCTCCTCATGGGATACCCTTGGTGAACCAATAGAAGCTCGAAATCCTCCATACAATTGGCTTTATCCATCCAAGGAGCTTTCATTTTGGTCGAGAAAACTCATCATCAACGTCATTTGCATAAACGTTCACCCCAGACCAATTCAGACCTACCAGTCTAGTTCTACCAGTACATATTCACACATGTCTGATGGAACATGAAGTGGCGGTCTGACCAGTACTAATGATTACTGATGTACTCAGTCAGCAGTCAGTCAGTCAGCAGTCAGTCAGTCAGCAGTCAGTAGTGTTGACTGGTGATTGTGGATAGTGGAATACCAATAGTCGTCAAAGTGGTTGGAGAAAGATGGAGAGATGGAGAGATGGAGAGATGGAGAGATGGAGAGATGGAGAGATGGGGACTCTAGTGTGCACTAGATTTAAAGTAAGAGAACAGTACTAAGTAACAGTCGAAAAGAGTTGGAAGCCTGGTATAGTCCGGTACTGCATAGTAGTGTATATACTATGGTGGCTATAGACGTTTGGCCAGACTGGATGATGGAATTTCCTCATTAGGATAATAGCCCACCTAATCCTTGGTTCTTAATCTCCATAATACTCATACCAGTAAGGTGCTCGTACGACCGGAGACATCCATTACTCTTATCTTAGACATGCTTGGTCTGTCCAATAAAGTGTCAGTCCAATGGAGTTGCTGTCCAATAAAGTGTCAGTCCAATGAAGTGCCTGTCCAATAAAGTGTCAGTCCAATAAAGTGTCTGTCCAATAAAGTGTCTGTCCAATAAAGTGTCTGTCCAATGGAGTACCTGTCCAATAAAGTGTCAGTCCAATGAAGTGCCTGTCCAATAAAGTGTCTGTCCAATAAAGTGTCTGTCCAATAAAGTGTCTGTCCAATAAACTGTCTGTCCAATGGAGTACCTGTCCAATAAAGTGTCTGTCCAATAAAGTGGTAGGTATAGTGGTCTGCAAGAATTCTCAAGGAAAGCCTAGTAGTCAATGTTCTTTGTAGTCAGCTTTTCCTCTTCCTCCTCCTCCACAGGAATGCCCCAGTCTTCGATTTCAAACTTCTTGCGCCCATTCTTGAAAGCATACTCACCATGAGCCTCCATCATCATGCCTCGTTCGGAAAGCACGGGGAGTTTGATGATATTCACAAACCCCTGCTGGATCTTACCCGGCTCGTTCTTATATGCCCTCTCTATTAAAGCAGTCATGTCTGCATTGAATGGCTGCAAATGTAAGACTCCATCCATCAACTGTTCGGCCATATGCGTGATGAACCCATCTCGTGGGTATAATTCCACGGGCAACGATGCCATGAGTGTGGCTGTGGGGCTCAGACTAAGTATGGTCTTGAGTCCATGGAGAAAGGGCACGATGTAGGTGGATAATGTGCACTCGTAGGGGTAAATTGAAGGATTAAGGAGCCCGGGAACCACAATACGGACCATCCGCCCTTGCTTGGAATGCATCTCCACAATCTTGGCCACATTGTCTATTGTTTGGCCTAGACTTGCCGTGGGGCCTGCATTCAGCCCCCCGACCCCAACAAACGTCATTTCCTGGGCACTGGCTCCCGGAACCAAGCGTTGGGTAATATCAAACTGGGCCGAGTAGAATTCCAGAGGATCATCCTGATCTTCTATTGGTGCAGATTTGTCATTTGCTCGAAGCCCATATCGCCAAGCTATCTTTAAGTCCTTTTCCACCACATTGGACACGTTGACCTTCTGCAGGTCTTTGGCCAACTGGGCCTTTTTCTGCTCCTTGCTATTACCTTTATACTCACCCGGAAGATCCTTGGCCCATGCAGCAGGGGGCCCCACCACAACCACATGGCACGTGACTTTCTTTTCCCGCCGGTTATGGAGCACTCCCTGGGCAGCAAACGCCCGGAGAAGAACCAGCGAAAAGTCCGTAGTACCAGATTCCTCCACTAGAAGCGACTGGCCAAGCGGCAAGCCCTGGTGCACCAAAATGCGGTCTAGATCGCCGGTTCCTGTGGATACAGTAGGCTGAGAGGTCACGGAGGAGGGCCTAACGGCACGATTGACGAAGATCTTGGAGTTCTCTTGATCAAGGTGGTTTTCTGGATCCAGCACCGTTTTTTTCCCAGGCAAAACGGGTGGATTTCCGTTTCTGGAGCCCACTAGAGGTCGACCACCTAACCCAAGTCTAGGTGCACCCATAGGTGCCCTCCCAAGCGCACCACCAAGCGAACCACCAGGCGAACCACCAAGCGGTTCATTTCTCTTTCTAAACGACATCTGATTTCCAAGATCTGACTGTTATTCTAATATGGCGATTTAGATTGTGGGTGTGGGTGTGGGTGTAATAGTATGCTCTGCTTTAATGGATTGGAGTGTGTGGAGATGCGATGGATGCGCGCACTCACCCCAAACGACTCCACCATCGTCACTCCCTACTCCGCCACTACTTTCTCCACCACCTTCTCCACCACCGTCTCCACCACCGTCTCCACCACCGTCTCCACCACACCGATTTTCGGGACCATCCAATCATCTAAAGAGTCCAGGTACAAATACAGCTGAACTCGGATATTTCCACCTATTGATTGTCACTTAGCATTCCTGATTGCTACGTTTGACTGTCGCTATAAGATAAGGCTTGTGGGTGAATTTGCTGCACTGAGAGAAAGAGAGAGTTTGACTAATAGAGAATTGACTGAGACTTACAGCAAGACTTTTGATTCAGACTCACTGACTGAGAGAGATCATTGATTAAGGCCAACAGTCTGAGAGTAAGAGAGAATCGACTGAGACTTACATTTGGATTGACTGATTAACAGAGACCAAAAGACAGTGACTGACTGACTGACTGACTGACTGACTGACTGACTGACTGACTGACTGACTGACTGACTGACTGACTGAATATCTGATAGACAGAGACTACAGTTGATATGGGCTTCGTGGCATCTATACCCGTGACGTTACTCAGCACCGGAGCATCGTGCTGTGGAGCAGCCACATGCCTGGCGTTCTGCTCATCTATTGGAGGCACTTTCCAGTCGTCCACCATGACGCGTGTGGCATATGCCATGCTTCTTCTCATTAATTCACTAATCTCGTGGATCGCCCTTTCGCCGTTTGTTATCCACCGCTTGGAGAAGATCACCTTTGGCTACGTCAACAACCGGTGTGGCCCGGATGGAAAGGAGTGCATTAGCTTTTCATCGGTTTACCGGATCAACTTGGCCCTTGGCGCAATGCACTTGATGTTGGCCGGGTTGCTAGTCAATGTTAAGACTACACTGAACCCTCGGAATGTGATCCAGAACGGTGGGTGGAAGTTGAAGCTCTTGACGTGGCTTGGCTTGATGGCCATTAATTTCTTTGTCATTCCTGATGACTTTTTTGTTTTCTACGGGAACAACATAGCCATTATATTTTCCACCATCTTCTTGGGCATTGGCTTGATTCTCTTGGTGGACTTTGCCCATGCATGGGCCGAAAAGTGCCTCGAGAAAATTGAGCT
This sequence comes from Metschnikowia kamakouana, assembly GCA_002374535.1. Taxonomy (NCBI): domain Eukaryota; kingdom Fungi; phylum Ascomycota; class Pichiomycetes; order Serinales; family Metschnikowiaceae; genus Metschnikowia; species Metschnikowia kamakouana. The sequence continues at coordinate 47,117 of NKZX01000747.1, forward strand.
CGAGGAGTTGACGGGTGAGGACGAGTATAATGCTGGGTTCTGGAAGAAACTTTTGATTGGAGGCACCTTGGCCATGTACGTCAGCAGTATTGTGTTGACGGTGGTGATGTACTGCTTTTTCGCCGGCGGAGGGTGCAGCATGAACCAGGCGGCCATCTCCATCAATTTGGTGTTGTCGGTGATCATCTCGGCCATCTCCGTCAATCAGAACATCCAGGAATCTAACCCTAATGCCGGCTTGGCCCAGGCCTCCATGGTGGTGTTCTACTGCACGTACCTCGTGCTTAGTGCCGTTGTGTCGGAGCCTGACGATAAGATGTGCAACCCATTAGTTCGGTCCAAGGGAACACGAACCCTATCGGTGATCTTGGGAGCATTCTTCACGTTTCTTGCTTTGGCATATACAACCACCAGGGCTGCCAACCTGTCCTTCTACGACACTTCTGCCACGTCCACGACGCCCGCTCCGGTGACGACTGGTCAGCCCAGCGAGCGGACGCAAATGAGGTACGAGGCCATCAAGCAGGCCGTCAGCGAAGGCTCGTTACCGGAGAGTGCTCTTCGCCAAGTGGATCTCTACGACGAGGAAGACTTCGAAACGGGAACTCCGGTAAAGTACAACTACACGTTGTTCCACGTGATCTTCTTCTTGGCCACGCAGTACATCTCCACGCTTCTCACCATCAACGTTACCCAGGACAACGTGGGCGACTTTATACCTGTGGGCAGGACATACTTCTCCAGCTGGGTGAAGATCATCAGCTCGTGGGTCTGTTTCTTGCTCTACGGTTGGAGCTTGGTGGCTCCCATGATCTGGCCCGACCGCTTCACAGTATCCCTTTGATCTGCCAAGTTGGCTGGACTAAAGGCTGGCTGAAATCAATGATTAGTGAGAGATTATGCGATCAATTGAGAAGCTACTGAAATGTTATGAATCTCTGTTATGGGATTGATTTACCAACTAGCGAGTGACATAATGCATTGGCATAGTTGGAAGTGAAACTACTGAAATGTCTTGAGTCTGACATCATGGAAATGACCAAGTTGTTTGTCTAATACTTTCCGACTGATACATTGATCTATTTGGCGAAGCGTGAGTTTCAGATTATACTCATTAGTCTGATTGACTGACTATTGCGTCTCTACTGACCAGTCTAACTCCACAGACTATTGGGTCTTTACTGACCAAGTGGGTGTGATCATTGACTAGCGTGACTCTGAGATTATACTGACTAAGTTAAGACTTGTCCTTAATCGTGTCTTCATTACCATACTGACTATTGAGAATGTTTCAGAAACTGGCTAATCCTGAGTATGACTGCAGTGATTCAGGTGGATTGGAACTGATAGCACTGGCTGCGAATCACGTGCGTGTGCGGTGCAAGAGTTGAAGAAAGACTGGGGTACACTTGGAGACGCGATTGCGACTGTGCTCTTTGCCAAAACCAAACCAACTCAAACCAGCCCAAATCCCAAGCGAAATTCAAAGCCAACCATTCATTTGCTTCTGGTGCTGTGTTCCAGGTGTGGTTGGGTCTCCTGCATACACCAGGCGCACTCGTCATTGGTTCCCGGAAAAATCGCACTTGAAAAAACTACTTCTTCAAGACTCCAACTCCCACCATGTCTGCTATCATCAACAAGGCCACTTGCCTCGTCAACAACGCCGTTGCTAAGTCTACTCAGCTCACCCATGCTGCCATCTACTGGGGTAAGGTCGGCGCCGAGCTCGGCAAAACCGTCTACAAGAGCGAGGGCTTGGCTCCTCCATCGCAGGCACAATTCAAACAAGTCTACGAGCAGTGCTTGAAGCTTGTCAAGTCGCCTAGCGAGCAGAAGGCCTTGTTACAGAAGATCACAACGTTCCAGCCCTCCAAGGAGGCTGCAGCCAAGGCTGCCGTGTACGGTATCCACGGCTTGGCGTTCTTCTCCGTGGGAGAGATCATTGGCAGAAGGTCCTTTTTCGGCTACCCCTCCGTTGGCCACGAGCACCATTAAGCAGCTCCTCCACTAGACGTGGGCGCCTGCTTCCATGTCCGTTGATGTTCATGGTTGTCTCGGTATATATAGCAGACTCAATACAGGTAGAATACAAAGTAGACAAGCCTAGATTAAAAGGTGCTATGTGTATGCAATATGAGCTTATCTATTCACTTCAGTATTACTTACTGTAAGCTGAAAGAGATCAGAGCCAATCAGAGCCAATCAGAGCCCGATTACAGACCAATCAGACACGATTATTCCAGAGCTTTGGCCTGAGCCTTCTCCTTTCTCCTCTTGGAAGCCTCGATCATCTCCTGTTTCTGCTTCCGGTTGCGCTTCATCACCTTGGGCTCCGTACTGATCTGTTTCCTCTCAATCTCCTTGGTCCGGATCCGTTTCCTCTGCAGTCCGCTAAGATGACTGGTATTCTCCATCCACAGACTATAGCCCGTGGAGCCGGATTGCTTCATGACATTAATGATGGGCTTGACTCCCATCTGGTCCTCTTTGGTAAAGAAGGTCACCGCTTTTCCGATCTTACCTCCTCTTCCCGTTCTTCCAATCCGGTGAACATATGCCTGAGCCGTTTGGGGAACATCGTAATTAATCACAAGATTGACCCCTTTAAAATCCACACCTCTTGCAAGCACATCGGTGGTTATGAGCACCCAGATGTCTCCGTTTTTGAACCGTTTGATCACGTCATCTCTCTGTTTGGGTGTTTTTTCAGCATGAATCACGTCCACATTCAATTTATCGTAGAGTAATTCATGGAAAAGAGCCTTGGCTCGAATAATCGACTGCAAAAAGATAATCACCGGTGGCTTGAATTCACCTTGCTGGAGCATTTGACGAATAGCCACGAGCTTCCCCTCTTCAGAACCTGTGAACACCAATTTCTGGTCAATGGTGGAAGATGCAGAATCCTTAAGACCAACCACAATCCTAACATTATCTCTCATGATCGACCGGGCGAGTTCTTCCACACCTGAAGGAATGGTGGCCGAGTAGATGGACTTTCTCAAGCCCGGGTGTTTGAGTTCGGCCAAAATGGAGTCGGTCTGTTCCACGAAGCCCTTGTCAAAGAGTCGGTCTGCTTCATCGATCACAAGCTCTTCCACGTGTGACAAGTCAATGTGGCCAGTTTTGACCAACTCAAGAAGCCGTAAAGGTGTGGACACGAGAATGGCATATTTGGACGCATTGACGATATTCTGCTGGAGCCTTGAGGCTAGAGGTCTAGATAAGATGGCACTGGGAAGAGCCTTAAGGCCTTTAGTAAGAGTCTCGAGTTGCTGGTGAATCTGCAGGGCCAATTCATTGGTTGGGGCAATAATGAGGCCTCTGACGGCGGAGTTTTTGGCCAGACCCCTTTTTTCCGCTGAATTTAGCAACGTCTGGATCATGGGAATCACAAAAGCAAGCGTTTTTCCCGATCCCGTGGGTGCACATGCAATCAAGTCTCTTTGGCTGAGCGAAACGGGAATAGCTTCACATTGGATGGGCGTGGGCTCGACAAATTCCGCCTCGAGCAAGTTGTGCCGGAGTTTTTTGCTGAGGTTGAACCGGGAAACCAAATCCTGGAATGAAGCTATGGGTAACGGCACGTCTTCGCCAGTCACCGTGGTCCTGCACTTTTGACGGAACCTCTGTGCATCCTCCGGGGAGGAAATGGTAAGAGAAGGGTTTTCGTCGTCACTATCATTTTCTTCCTCACTATCATGTTCTTCTTTTTCTGCTTCCTCGGCTCCTTCTCTCTTTTCCTGGCTTCTCTTTCTATTGGTCTTGAAGAAATCAGTCTCTCGGTCCACCTCGTCCTGTATAGACTTGTGCTTGGGCTTTTCTGCCTTCGGGAGAGTGAAGTCCGACGTGGCCTTTTTAGTATTCTTGAGAGCGGCTCCTCTCGATAAGATCCTGAAAATGTCCATGAGTAGAGTTCAGTAGTGAAGTTGGCTCGCGATGGGCCGCGAGATGAGATCACCCGGCGTCCTGCACACAAGCAAACAAATCCTTTCAAAAAGTAGCCATCAAACAAACCGAATAGAAAACGACATAATCCCAATCGAAATATTGCTAGAGGTTGGGGATCTATATATATTGAATGTCTGGTGTACGGGTGTACGGGTCTTCCGCGAGGCACCTGGAGTGCACTGAAAAAAAGTGAAAAATCTCACCATCACTAACCAAACGACAGTCTAGGTTGGCATTCCCACCCCCAAAACACCCGTTAAAAACCCAGCTCCAAGATCCAATTTCCTTAAACCCGTACACCCGTCTTCAACCCTTTTTACAGCCAAGTCCAGCATCGGTATCATGACCACAGTATTCAAAAGAAGCATCTTCGTCCAGGCGAAAGCAGGACTCCGCAAAGACCCCGCCCACGTCCTTACTACATTCAGTGGCAAGAAGTACGAGCAGAGTGAAGCCAACTTAAAGCAGGTGAAGCAGTTTTTGGCCGGCAAATACGCCATTCCTGACGACTTGGCCCTACAGGTGCTCACACACAAGTCGTTTGCCAATGGCATCAAGCCGTACAACGAGAAGTTGAGTGTCATGGGGTCCAAGTTGGTCAATCTCTTTTCGGCCAAGCATGTGGCAGGAGATAAGTGTCAAGGAGACATGACCATCAACGGCAAAAACATGGACGTATTGGGATCGCCCATGGCCAAGGAGTTGGGAGGCCGTATGGCTTTGGGAGTGTTTGCCAAGAACTCCAAGTTGAACGACACCATGTTCTGGAAATCGTACAACCACCTGTTGAGTTTTGAAGACAGTGGCGAGTTGAAGGTCAGTGCACAGATGATGTATGCCTTGGTAGGTGCGGTGACTTTTGTCCATGGCAAAAAGACAGCAGAGGACTTTGTCAGGGAGAAGTTGATGGCTCTGGAGAATGGCATCGAGGCCCTCGCCGCAAAGTACGTCCTGTAACTAAAGGAGAAAGAATAGAAGAGAGAAGAGAGAAGAGAGAAGGGAATAGAGGGGGATAGAAGAGAGAAGGGAATAGAAGAGTGATAGTGGCCCATTATGTCAGATCAAGAGTTTACCTACACATGGGTCCATAGACAGGAAGTCAAATTGGTTGAGACAGACATGATACTCTTAAGACCCAAAGGCTTGACTTCAGAGGCAGACTACGTTGAGACATACGTCCGCCATGAGATGTATAAGACTTAGAGACTCGACTCTGAACACAATGACAGTTCATGAGTCCAAGAGTGACTTCTGACTCGAACCAAAGATGGATAAACACAGATTCATGTTTCAACAGACTTATTCATGAGGCACATTCAAATGAGTTTCGAGAGAGAGAGTTTCTTTGTTCAATTCATGACTGACTGAGACTGAGACTGAGACTGAGACTGAGACTGAGACTGAGACTATGGATTTCTTTGGTTTCTTTGGATTCTTTGGATTCTTTGGTTTCTTTGGTTTCTTTGGATTCTTTGGATTCTTTGGATTCTTTGGATTCTTTGGACTTTGAAGACTATGGACTTATTGAGTGACATTTTTTAAGAGACTGACATTTTGGATGGAGATAGAAAGACCATTGAGAGAATCGATCCGTGGCCTTGAGGAATGACTGACTCTTTTTGAGACTGTTTTATTTTTTCGGAGTGTTTTTTCGGAGTGTTTTTTGAGACACTTTTTTTCGGTGCACCAAAAAATGAGTATCAATTGACTTTTTTTCTGAGTCTGAGATTCTGAGGTTTTGAAATTTTGAGATTATGAGGTTTTGAGATTTTGAGATTTTGAGTTTATGCGATTTTGAGACTCAACCCCACAGTTTTTTCTGAGCCTACCACAACAAATTGACTGAATTTTCAATTGACTGAATTTTCAATTTTCATGAATTTTCAATTGATTGGAATTGCAATTGACTCGGTTCTCACATGACTCCATTTTTAAAATTCGAATGGGTTCAGTTTTGACTACTGAATTCACTGACAATTGAGAATCAACCCGAATCGAGCCTTGGATGAACCCAAAGTTCTTTGAAACAATGAAAGATTAGGGACTCAATCCCGATCTGAAACTTGGTTATCAAATCCAGCTCTTCTATTGCATTGCAGACTCAATTGCCCTGCATTCGTCTTTCCGAGTGACCATACTCTAGCCCACGTGTCATTAGACCATGTATATACAAACATCTAACCATTGTACTATTGTACCATCAGAAACCATTTTGGGTGTTTTCACTATCATGGCGGTCCTGCACATAGTGCCACCTCCAGCCGGAGCTGACAGTCATCCAAATACCCTCTACCACTACCCATACTAAATTATCAACCATTTTCAATCCCATACAATATACCCGTTAGACCATACAGTTCTATCCCAGTACTAGACTGAACTACTAAGACCCGTGCACCAGGCGAGCAGAAAAAGGACCAATGCAAACGCCCTTTTTTTGCTGAAAGCTAGAAATTGGGTTCATTAGAATGCTGGAGTTTCCCACATCATCACCAGTTTTTTTCAAGTATACATCTTTTCTGTGTATGGTTTTACAGTAGTATATCTAGTGAGGCCCGTCCACACATTCTTCTATGCACTACTGCAAAGGATCATACTAATACGACTTCCATATTACACACCTATACTAATCTATTAAAGAGTCCAAACAATTCTCTTTTCCACTTAATCTTACGATTAATATACACTACGATTATTAGACACTATTGTTATATGCACTACTATTATTAGACACTACTATGATAGACACTACTATCAATATACTCTACTATCAATATACTCTACTATCAATATACTCTACTATCAATATACTCTACTATCAATATACTCTTTTAGAAATTAGGTCTTTAGTATCACGTTTGAGTGAATCAACAGTGGAATCGTACTTCAACTCAACCAACAATCCCTTGCTCTTGTATACTGAGAATATGTGGTGTAAATACACAAGCTTTGTGACAGCTAGTAATGAGGCTTTTGAGTTGGGTTGAGTTGGTTTTGTTATGATGGTATGAAGGTATGGGAGATAAAGGAAGGAAGTGACCACACACCCGTACACCAGACAAGGTCAGCAGAAAACGGCCCAATGTAAAACCACCTTTGATGCATTTTTGGTTTATATAATTATATTTTTGGAAAGCGTGCGTTCTGGAAATCAAAAGGCGTTTTTCTGAAGAATCAAAAATCTTCTATATTTCCCATTTCCACTACCAGAATTGCCATACTATACCTCTACCAGACTATTCTGCCAGACTAGTCTGCCAGATCAAGAAATGAGCCAAATCCCAGCTGTGTTTATGCAGTGTAATGATTCTGTTTATTATAGTGGATCATTACACTTTTTTGTTTTGTAGTCAAAGCATCAACCAAGGGTTCCATGTGATGTTCCTGCATCCTGGCATTCTCAGGAACAGTGGTACTTAAAAGACTTACTGAACCACCAAAAGAGACACCAAAAGAGACACCAAAAGAGACACCAAAAGAGACACCAAAAGAGACACTACTTACTACTGTTAAATGTACTACTACATTATTTACTACTACATTATTTACTACTACATTATTTACTACTCTACTCTACTCTACACCGGATGGCTTGTTGATGGATTGCTTGTTAGCCAAAAAAGCCAAATCAGTCAAATCAGCCAAATCAGCCAAATCAGCCAAATCAGCCAAATCACAACATTCATCCTTTAAATTATATATATACGTTAAATACACTTTAAAGCCCCCTAGGTTGCTAGTCAAGAGTGGTGTCAAGAGTGGTGTCAATAATGGTGTCAATAATGGTGTCAGTATAATATGAGCATCCACAATGCACAAGTCAATGTTCAGAAGTCGAGTGCGACTCAGAAATGTGTCAGTGAGAACGTGACAAAGTATAGTATCAGTATCAGTATCAGTATAGAGTAGAGTAGAGTATCAGTATAGTATCAGTATATTATAGTATAGTATAGACTAAATATGCTATAAGTATAAGAATAGAGAATGAGTATAGAGTGAGTATAGTATAGAGAGTGAGTGACTGACTGAGTATCAGTATGAGTATGAGTATAGTAGAGTATAGTAGTATAGTATAGTATATAGAATAAGTGGAGTATAAAATGAGTATAGTATAGTATAGTAGAGTACAGAGAATAAGTCGACGATCAGTATCAGTATAGTATAGAATAGTATAGACTAAATATAGTATAGTATAGAGAATGAGTATAGTATAGTATAGTATAGTATAGTATAGTATAGTATAAGTATAGTAGAGTATAGTATAGTATCAGTATGAGTATCAGTATAGTATAGAGAATAAGTATAGTATCAGTATAGTAGAGTAGAGTATAGAGAATAGTATAGAGTGTGTAGTAGAGTATAGTATAGAGAATAGTATAGTAGTGTATAGTAGTGTATAGTATAGAGAATAAGTATAGTATTAGTATAGTAGAGTAGAGTATAGAGAATAGTATAGAGTGTGTAGTAGAGTACTAACCATCAAACTCTGACATTTATTATACTGTCAATGAACCACCAGTTGTAAATTTAGAAACTCAGTGCCAGTCTAAAAATGCCGCTAGTGGACATGAGTCTTGGTCGAGTCTAACTGCAGCATCTGCAGAAAGGGTTCTGAACATCTTGGAGAAAGAGTAGTAGTAGTATGTGGGGATTGGATCTTGTAGAGCGCACGGGCGCGGGCTCCTAACGCAATAGCTGCGAAATGTCACTACGCAACACACCAAATACCAGACATCTTCATACTAATCCTTAACTACCACGCAAACAAAGTCTTTAGAATCAGCTACTGGGAGTCATACCTATATATTATGCTAAGAATATATTATCTCATAGTATAGAGCAAGTATTCTATAGTGGGTCAATTACATTGGTGAGTAGTAGACAGTCTAAAAAAGATTCCTTCTGTAGTGTATAGTAGTGTAGTGTATGAGTGTAGTATAGTATAGTATAGTTAGTATAGAGAATAAGCGATCAGTATAAGTTTGAGAATAGTATACTAAATATAGTATAGTATAGTATGAGAATAATTAGGGTATCAGTATATTATAGTATGGCATGAGAATGGTATAGTATGGCATGATTATCAGTATCAGTATCAGTATGAGAAGAAGTAGAGAATAAGTATAGTGTCAGTATAGAGTAGAGTAGAGTAGAGTAGAGTAGAGTATAAGAAACACCGATACATTATGCTTTTTTTTCTTTTCTTTTCTTTTTTTTTTTTTTTTTTTAATCATCTGCTCCAGGTCTATAGATGTTTTCAATAGTCCTATCACTTCTCTCAGATCTAGGTCTCTCAGATCTAGGTCTCTCAGATCTAGGAACTCTAGTCCTGTATGGTGCTCTCTCAGTTCTAGGTATATACTGTATAGTGCGCAGTCCTACAACTCTAGTCTATTCTTTTTGTCTAGTCACTTTTCTAGTGACTTTACTAGTGACTTTTCTAGTGACTTTTCTCGTCACTTTTCTCGTCACTTTTCTCGTCTGAGTACTTAACAGTGTGGATTGGACACGTGATCTATTCTTATTGAACAGGGCCGTAGGTTCCAGTGATATGCAGTCCGTCAGGTGATACGAAATGGAGTCTACGAGCGAGTCTATAGTCCACCATCCAGACATCACTAAGAAATTAACAATAGCTATTTTACAAACGAGTATGACTATAATTTACAACCATGACTACAGACTGTTGCTACTGTACAGAAGAGACTGTTGCTACTGTATAGAAGAGACTGTTACTACTGTTGCTACTGTTGCTACTGTTGCTACTGTGTAGCGTACAATACATTAGCCATGGCCTTAGGTGTATTGCCGTATAAGAGTTGGAATGGAGTATATTCTGGAGCCCACAAAAGACGTGTCCCAACCATCTTTACGCTAACTAAATTATCATGTGCATCCACACGGCTAGTCCAGCACGCGCACGCGGTACCCCACACATGTGATTTGGACCACGGTTCCGAGCACTCACTACTCACTACAACAACTCACCACTACTCACCACAACCACACAATCACAACCACACAATCACAATCACAGAATACACAAAAACAATACACAAAAACAATGTCTGATAACGAGTTTGCTCATGCGCTTGCTGGGGCAGGAGGTGGAGCCCTTTCCATGGTAGTCACTTACCCATTGGTGACATTGTCTACGCTAGCACAAACCACGCAAAAAAAGAAGGAGGCGGAGGCCAAAACAATTGACCAATCAGACGAGTCCAATTCAGACGAGCTGTCTACTATGCAGGCACTCAAGGGTATTTTACAGCAAAAAGGAGTGCTGGGGCTCTACTCGGGGCTTGAGAGTGCGTTATATGGAATCACGTTGCTGAACTTCATCTACTACTACTTCTATGAATTCACCACCAATGTGTTTTTACGGGCCAACATTGCCGCCAAGCGGAAAAGGGGCTTGTCTACCATGCAGTCCATCGTCACGGGTGCCATTGCTGGTGCTATTACTGTGGTGGGCACCAATCCGTTCTGGGTAGCCAATACTCGCATGATGACCCGTGCCAAGGAGAATGGTGAACGCAGCCACTCCACCATCAAGTCTATTCTTGAAATCATTGAAAATGACGGTGCTGCCACGCTTTTTGCTGGCGTTTTTCCTGCTCTCGTGCTTGTCATCAACCCCATCATCCAGTACACCATTTTCGAGCAGGCCAAGAATGTAATTGTGGCTGGCGGAGGCGTCCAGAGCTTCAATGCAGCCAAGGCCTTTTTGATTGGTGCATTCGGCAAGTTGGTGGCCACAACCCTTACTTATCCGTACATCACCCTTAAGTCCCGCATGCACGTGAAGAAAAAGAAGCTTGGTTCGGAAAAACTCTCCATGTACCAGGAAATCCGCAAGATCATCCGTGAGGAGGGCTTGGAGGGCTTGTACCGTGGCTTGGCCATCAAGTTGTTCCAGTCCATTACCACCGCTGCGTTCTTGTTCTACTTCAAGGAAGAGTTGTTGAGTGGAAGTATTACCTTGGTGAGCATTCTCCGTGGTAACAGGCTCAAGAAGCTGGTCATTAGAGGGTGAATTAGAAGGGTTTGAGTGGGGAAAGAACTGAATCTGAATCTTTAGTGAAATGGATCCGAAAGGAAATGACTGGGGACAGTCTGAGAACATGAGAATCGGGAATCTGGAATCTGAGATGAGAATCTGGAATCTGAAAACTTGAAGCTGAGCTCAGGATTATGGTTGAGTTGTGAGGTATGCTCATGATAAACTATCTGATGTCATGATATGATTTACGCATGATATTTTACTTTATGGGATCCAAGTTCATGATATGAGTATAACATATATCATGATCCAGAGTGATTCATGAAAGGTTATGGTTTGGCTTATAAGCATGGTGCAAACGTCTCATCATTCCTGAATTATCATCCACAATTGTTATTATATGATCATACCAAATCTTGTTATGATGCATATAATATCTCCATGTTGAGTTCTATGATATTCCACGGTCATGGATTGTGAATGATTGAACCACTGTTGACTATACGATCATTACAATCTTGAATAATTTCTATGTGTTGAAGGTATAAGTTCTGGTGATGACATGAATTATACTTTATTTTATGGTTATGACATGCAGATAAAGCTATTATACGAGATGATAGTTCAAGACCAACTCAGACCAACTCAGACCAACTCAGACCAACTCAGACCAAACTCAAAATACAAACCATCATTAGAGGAAATCATTGGTCAATCATTGGTCAATTATTGATCAATTATTGGTCAATTGTTAGGGTCTCAGTTCGCATCACTGCAGCCAAGTTCTGGGGTAAGCGCGACGCACCTCTTCTTCCACTCACTCACTCATTCTCACGATCTACTCCACTTTCTTTCCACTTTCTTTCCACTTTCTACTCCACTTTCTTTCCAAACACAAATTATTACAGACTATTACCCACTGTATACACTACCATACACTACATACACTCCGGTTTCTAATACAGTGATTTGTTAGACATTAGGGATGTCCCGAGACTCTCTGCCGACACCAATGGACTCACCCATGGATATGCCGGATGCAGGTGGACGGACCCATGTGCTCCATTCCTCGCAACATACCCGCCTACCGAATCCCCAGGGGCCACAAAATAAAGAGACGGATTCACGAAACGGGGAAAATAGAGTTGGAGTTGATGCAGTGATTGGCGATGCGTCTGGTGATACCAATGACCATGGGAGTGACGGCACGGAACAGGAAGCTACCCGGAACACCAGTGCATCTCCCGATGGCGAATTTGAAACGGCCATCAAACGAGCCGTGGCCCGAAGGGCGTGTCTTTCGTGTCGGGAAAAGAAGATCAAGTGTGATGGAGAGGCCCTTACTCGAAAGGACCCTCCGTCACTTCCTGCACCCATTTGTTCCAACTGCAAGTTCTTTGGCATCGAGTGTGTATTTGTGCAGAGCATGAGGGGTGGACGACGCCGAAAACGGCTCCTGGATGTGCCGGCCATGGATAGCGAGTCGAAGTATATGAAGTACGGGGGGCGAGATGGGAATATGGGCGGATCCTCAAGGGATGAGTTCCGGGATGCAGGTCATGGCGGTTATATGACTTGTGGAAATGGCCCTGGAAATGGTCTTACCCCTGGAAATGGCCTGGGGACTGGTCCCGGACTAAACCATATGGCTTTGTCCACTACCCCGTCCACATCCTTCTCCCAGAAATCGTCGTTTGGAGACTTTGCCGGTCTCAAGCTCCCGTCGCCTACACTTCTGTACGCATCGACATATTATGACCTCCCGTCTGGAGAAAGTGGCATGGCCGACCTGGAGTATCTGGGCCCGTTCCGCCTGCATAGAGCCCACCGTTGGAAGGCTTACTACGATGAAGCCAAGTATGGCCACTGGAGACACGGCCACCATAATTTCACAGGCCCAAGTCATCGGCACCGTTGGAAACACCATGGAGGGTATGGCCCACCGTTTGGGCCCCCTTTTGGCCACTTTGGGCCTCCGCCTCCGCCTCATCCACCATTCGGACCACCTCCTTCTTTTGGGCCTCCTCCTCCTCATTATGGCCCTTACCATTCAGGCCCTCCGTTCCCTTACTACCCGTACCTGCATCCAATGGAAGCCTACGGGCCACATGAACACCGAGGAAAGGCCCATCGCAGAGACCGTGAGCCTGAGTATGGAAGTGAGCCTGAATATGCCCGTGAGTCTGAATATGCCCGTGAGTCTGAGTATGGGCCGGGCATGGCTTCTTCAGAGCCCTTTGGCTCTCCTCCTGCAGATGGGGCCGAAATGGCCAGTGCTCTGCGTGGTTTGGGCAATCTCGAAGGCCTGAGCTCGTCTCGTCCACAGTCAGATTCGCCCAGGGACGCTAATTACCATGATGACGAGTATTGGCGCAAGCTGAAGCATGACTACGGGCCTCCCAGACCCTATGAGTATGCATATGGGCCTCCGGCACTGCACAAATACGACGGTCCATATGAAGGTCATCGGTACGGGCCAGGTGCTCCGTTTGAGGGTAATTATAGACCCCCTGCTCCTGGCCCCCATGGACCCGGATCACGTGGACCAGAACCCCGTGGACCTCCAACTCATAGACCTCCAGATGACCATGGGCCTCACTTTAAAAGGTCCCACCGGTGTGGCCCTGGACCAGGCAGTTGCCGAGACCAAGACTTCGACGATGAGCCACACAATTATGCTAAAGACCGGCCAGAAAGTGTTTACAGTTATGACGACTCTCGGGGCATGGACCGTGAAAAATGGTACAACCGGTTTGGTTTGAAAACAGAAACCATGGACTCCCCCAAAGATATCGAGTCCGGTTCGGAAACTTACCTGCAGTCAGAAAAATGGAAGCCAGAATCTTCTATGTCAGAAAGATGGGATAAAAAAGATGAGGCTCTGCAGTCTCTGATCGACCGTCAAATCGGTATACGGAATCTCACAGTCAACGGTGCACAGAAAACCTACAGTGACACCTTATCCGTCCAATCAGGGATTAGAGAGGGTAAAAGAGAAATCACGGGCGGAAGTGCATTTAGTAGTATCCATTTGGATACATATGAGCTTGAGGAAAACGACTTACCCTGCCAAAGAGGTATGCAGGAGGTCCTTGACTTTTACTACGAGTACATCCAGCCCCGGGAATTTTTTCTACCTCCCAAGAACCTTTTCCTCAAGTGGGTTCCGCTCAGCTCAGACAGTTCGGTGTACCATGCATTGATAGCTACAGTTTGTGAGCGAAAGGTATGGAATTTTAACCGAAATCCCCAGCATTGGATCGACAAAATGCACAAGTTCTGGGACAACTTATCAGACTACGGCATGGTGCTCTGCACCTTCTTGATGTACCATACGAGAGACGTTTTCCGGGCCCCACAGGCTCTTTTGTCCAACATGGCCCAGTGCTGGCGCTATGTACAGGAAAACCGTTATATGGAGGCCTTAAACAAGGAAACCACTTCAAATGCCCGGAAACTGTTTGAGCGAGAATCCATACTTCATATTATATGGTCGTTAAGCGTGGGATGTCTCTACTACCGGGTTGCTGGAGGATACCCATACACTCCTGCACATATCGGGGACTCGGGGCCCATAACCGTGGAATATTTAAAGGAGAAGATCCCATTTCCCTTACCCAGTGCCGGAATCGACCCTGCCAAAACGAAACAACTCTCTCGGATTTCCTTGGACGAGTATGAGAAAAAGCAGCTTGATAATATTAGTTGTGTGATATTAGCAGTGGAGCATTCTCTGCAGGTCCTTGACCAAATAGGAAAGGGAACTGACCCGATTGGGAAAGGGCCACAATTCTTGGAATGTGAGACTCTTGAGAAGTACTTTTCCTTATACACATACCGGATTGAAAAAGACCTTTTGATCATCGACTCTTGTGTGGTGAAGGCACAATTGATCAAGCTCAGAACAGACCTCATGCAGTACGAGCATTTATTAAAGGCTGGACTTTTCGGATGCTTTTCCCGGCCTGTCACAGACCATACTGTTCCTGAATACAATGCATCGGACTTGAAACAGATCCAAAGTGCTTCCAATTTGGACTTTATTGGGGGCTTGGTGCGTGTGTGCCGGAAAACCGTTGGTATTTTCCACATGTACCAAGGTTATACACAGGACAATAATTATAAGCTTTCGGTGGGTCTTTGTGCGTCCGAAAAACCATTGCCCGAATTGGATTCTTGGGCAGGAATGCCTCTTCATGCTAGCTTATGTGCTCACTCGCTCGCTCGAGCCATACCTATATTGATACTCTTTTGGGAAAGTCTTAGCGAGCAGAGAAAGGAATTCTTTGGCGACGTTGACGTCGAAGACCTCCAGCAATGGCGGGATAAAACGCTAGAGTATCTCCAGCAGGAAACAAAGTCCGGGGACCCGGATGGCTTACATGCAGGACTTGTTAAGATCTCCCGGAATCTCCAGCTGTTTCGGACACTAGCACGTGAAGTATCCAGATAAGTGACGGATATAGTGAAGCGAGACTGAAGGCCGTGAAAGTGAGTTGAAGAAGGAAGATGAATGGGAGAATGAGTTGATTGAATTGAATCACGTGAAAAAGTCATGTGACCTTATCACTTCCCCAGAGTCACATGGTGATAATGCGACTTTCACTGAATTGACATCATTGCTCACCAACAACATGATCAGTATCTTCAAGCCCCCCGTGTGCTCTCAGTTCCCCTCGGTCGAAACGCTCAATCGGGATGTAACGCCGATAGCCGTGCACTCGCATAACGACTATTGGCGCAAGAAGCCGCTTGTGGATGCACTTCTGCTTGGGTGTATCAGTGTGGAGGCCGATATTTGGAAGTTTCCAAAGCCGTATGTGGTCACTGACACGTATACCAAAAGCACGGCGCAATTCGAAGCCAACGAGCTCTACGTGGGCCACAATCAGATGCAATTGGAGCCCCAGGGCACGTTGGAGAAGATGTACTTGGAGCCCCTCCAGGCGTTTTTGGAGTCATCCAATAAGCACTTTTCATTTGCAAAAAGCCCGGGAAAAAACGGCCAGGATCCCGTGCTTATAGGTGGAGATTTCGTGCATGGAGTCTTCTATGATGACCCCGAGCAAACGCTCGATTTATGGTTGGATATCAAAACAGAAGCCAACGAGACGTATTTGTTTTTACAAAAGCAACTCCAGCCGCTCATTGAAAAGGGGTACTTGACTTCGTACATTGAAGGCAAAGGAATGGAACGTGGACCCATTACCGTGACTCTCACCGGAAACGTTCCATGGGCACTCATCGAGGCCGAACACACTCCCACACGCTATGTTTTCCTCGACTGTCCTCTTTATGATCTAGAACAAGCTTCAAAAGAGACCTTGGCCAAGTACACCAAGTTGTGTATCTATGCAAGCACATCATACCAACGAGAGAAGCAGGAACATAGAGTCCCAGGTACTCAATCGTCTAAGTCCATGGTCCAAGCGGCCCATTATAATGGACTCAAAGCCCGCATCTGGGGTGGTCCCGAGTGGCCCCGTCGTGTACAAGCAGACTATTGGAGAAGACTATTAGACGATGGATATGATCTTGTCAATACGGATTATATTCGGGCTGCTAGTGAATACTAGTATGAAGCAGTCCAACGGTTGAGCAGTTGAAACTGCAAAGACAAATCGACTCAGAGAAAACAAATTAGAGGACTGTTAAAACAGAACCACGGAAGAGGTACGAAAAGAATCCGACTGCGAGAGAATTTAGAGGACTTGAACGACTACGAGAAGGAAAATTAAAGGGAAAAAGGGAAAATTAAAGAAGATGGTTGAGAAAGAAGTTTAAGAAAAATGCTTCAGAGGGAAAATAAAGGACTGGGGAGGTACTCAAGAAACCATTGTTCAAGTGGGACGGAAGTGCTGGCCTTGGATACACTCCTCTTCCTGGAGGACGAGATTCGGTCCAAATACAAATTAGAGACTGCAACATTACAGCAGTCATAAGTACATATACCAAGAAACTCATATTGATATTTTTCCCCTATGTTATAGTGTGGACTGTGGTTGACCCTGGAATTGGAGGGTGGACCCCGGAATTCGAATGCTGCATGCCAAAAACACCCGTACACCATGCTACCTCAGCATAACAAGGACCAACGCAAAGCACCCTTTTTGGTCTTGAGTCTTTGGAAAAGGGTATGTGTGAAAAGCTGGAATTCCGGACATCATACGGATCTTTTTTTGGTTTAAAATAATCGCCGGGTGGCTTAGAAACGTGATGAAGCTTATCAATTCCGGGCGCGACCCCCGGTTCTGGCCGCCAGATCCGGCCGCCAACAATTAAAGTACCATTTCCACCGTCAGCTAGAAATAAAATATTATTCCATTATTAATCTATATTCAGGTATCTATAATAATCTATATTGGTCTCACACATTCTCCTTCAACCACTCGTACACATAGAAAATGGTGGCATTGGCCGGAATACACCGGACCAACGTGATCCCCAAGCCATTGTACAAGTTCCGGGCACCGCCAGGAGTAGCCAAAATGGACGCTAGGACTGAGCGAATGGAAAGACTCTGGTAGGTCCGGCCCGAGGTGTGAGAGGTCTGGATGTTGGACTTGATGGTGTCCACAGGGTAAATGGACAAGTTAAAGAAAAACCCAGCAGCAGCACCACTCACTAGGTTATTTGTATTTTTGGAGTCAGGGTAAAAGGAACAGAGCGTGGCGTTTGTTTTCTCATACGTGGCAAACCAAATGGCCGTGCCCACCAGTTCTCGGAGCACCGTCAGAGAGAGCCCCAGCCAGAGGCCCGAAACCCCGTTTTTGCCAACAATCAGCCGCATGACTGAAGTGTAACTATGGTTTCCATGGCCAGTTCCGTGGCCAGAAGCATTTTTCTTTGGTGTGGTATTGGCAATCTGTAAATTACACTTGACCAACTCCACCGGAGTCAAGACAAATGACGCAGCAAGACCAGAAAACGCCCCGGAAGTACACACGCAAAGCATCGACGTCAGAGAGAAGCCCATTTTCTGGAACCCGCTTTTGCATTGTTCATATGCTCCAAAGATCACCGCCGTCTCGAGGCATGCACCCACTAGTGGAGCCTTGAGGCCCTTGTAGAAGCCATTGACTATGCCCTCACGTGAATAGATGTGACGGAGCACAGCCACGGTAGAAGGAGAACCTGACGCTGACTGGAGTCGTACCTTGACGGTATCAAAAGGGAACTCGATGATCTTGGCCAAACACCCGGCCACCGCGCCATAGGCGATTTCTTTACTGGCATCCATGTGGTGGAGGTGATGATTGTGCGCGAGTGCACACCAGAAGACCAGAATACAGTCCTACAGATAATTGACTATGAAATTTTTATACTTTGGCTTTACTTTTATTGATTAATTATATGTTGATTTTTTGATGCAGGGTATTTTCTTGACTGTTGATGGAGTTGTAGATCCCAGTACTGAAGTCTGACCAGGTGGTACTGCATCTAAGCGGTCCCACTCCACTCCACTCCACTCCACTCTACTCTACTCTACTGAATTGAATATTTCCCAATTAGTACTATTAAAATTTACTATAAGAAGTAATGGCTTAACTGGTTTGTTTTCATGGCTCATGGCTCTGATGTGCCAAAAGACTGTCCCCTACTATTTCCTATTTCGGACCATGGATGAATATAATTGGATAGAATACTAAAAGAGGTGACTCCAGAAATCCAACAATTGGTTCCACAGTCTCACTGAATGTAGAGGAATAAAAAAAAGTGGTGCAATCCAGTATATACTGTATCATATCATTGTAGTTCGCGATATTGGTGAGCCTTGCCAGATGCTCGAAGAAGGTGAATGGCCACAGAAAATCAGAAAAGCACTATCAAAGCTTAATACGGTATTCCAATATACCACAGTATGCTAGGAATACAATAGGGTAAGTTTTATACTGGATGTCAGAAGAGGTAGTCTGCCGGAGCAGTATCCCAATAAGACACTGTGGTGTAGTGCATACAGCACTCTACTGAACAAGACTAGAGTAGAATACAGGAATGTCACGCTGGTGCATTATCACTACACTATTCTATGTTACCCCGTATCCTGTATCTAGACCACCTAGACCAACATTACTGTCTTGTCTAGTACTGGATATTGCATAGAAGTGGAGTAGTAGTAGCTACGTCCATGGTGATAGTAGTAACTTCTAGTACTGGGCATCTTATCTCTAGACAATACCACATCTAGGTCCAGTCTAGGTCCAGTCTATGGTAATTGGTCTAGAGAAACCAGCCAAGCCGATACTATACCACAAATGATACTATTACTCTTAGTACTCCTATTCCTCCACTCCTTCTACAGACTAGTGCTGTTCCAGGTTATACAATATAGGAGAGTAGTGTAGGTGTAGAGATTAGTACTGGTAGAATTGAACCAACACTTACAGAACCATCTACTCCTACCCTATACTAGTACAGTGGCTGAGTGAGCAAGAGCTACTGACCCACTACGGCCAGGCACTGATGGATATACTAGATAGACTGGGCATCCATTAGACAGGAAGTGACCCCAGCCTTCACTCTAGCACCAGTGCATGCTTTAAACGGTAGACTGGTCCACTGTAGGGAATAGTAGGGAAGAAGTGACACCATAGACCATACCAACTATACTAGCATGAAAGACCAACCCAGCCATTAGTCCATCAGTACTCCACTGCTCTACACTACACACTTGTACTATACTCTACCACTCTACTACTCTACTACTCTACTCCACCACTCTAAACTACTACTACTCCACTACTCCACTACTCTAGTACTGGGTAGTACGGCTTCAACAGGGTGTTTTCCCTATGAACCTGCGCATCAAGAGGGCAAAGTACACTGCTACAAGAACCACTTAGACTATTCCAAGGCCCCCATGCCTCTACTACTCCACTCACTCTACACTACTCCTCGTCTCTATTAGTAGTCACTCTACTTTACTATTACTTATACTACTCTATGCCCTAGACGTCAGTATCTGACTTGATAGTAGTACTAGTGATCTTGACTGTGATCTTGACTGTGATCTTGACTGTGATCTTGACTGTGAGACTTTACTTGATGCACACTATGCTCACTTTTCTCTCCACTTCTACACTCGCACCCATTCTCTTATCTAACTCTATTCGCCCGCACTCTACACTACTCTTCTACACTACTCTTCTACATATTATTACTTTATATTATTACACACTTATTACACACTTATTACACACTTATTACACACTTATTACACACTTATTACACACTTATTACACACTTTATTACACTACACTACTGTTCATTATATTTAAATGCTCCCTTGACTCGTTACCGCCAAGTAGTAATTTGGGTAGTGAATTTGGTGGAGTTTAGAATTCGGTAGAGTGTAGTGTGTAGAGTGTTGTTAGAGTGTTGTTAGAGAGTAGTGAGGTGAGGGGTACGGTATTTGGTGAATAGTGCGACTAGAACGTGTGGGTGTGACTACTGGTGCGAGTAAGGAGTAGTGTATAGTGTGTCATGATAGTACCACAAGTGTAGTGTAAGGTAGAAGGTAGAGTGTAATAGTTGCCTCGGAATACGTCTGAATGGCCCCCGGACAGTCATTTAGTCCACCAACGCCAAAGATTGAACAAATGCTGGGGCGCATTTACGTTTGGGCATTACAGTGCAGAGTTCCGATGATTATTATACTATTTATGGCAACACTTATCTCAAAGGCATGAATCTGGAAGAAGAGTTACCAGCTCTACCGTGTCTAACAGGAGTGTAAGTGATGGAGAATTCACCCAAGTAGTGGCCAACCATCTCTGGTCTAACCTCAACGGTGTTGAACACCTTACCGTTGTAAACACCAACCACGGAACCGATCATCTCTGGGACAATGATCATGTTTCTCAAGTGGGTCTTGACCACAGCAGGCTTCTCGTTCTCTGGGGTGGCCAACTTGGCGGCTCTCAACTTGGCAATCAAACCCATTGGCTTGGATCCCAATCCTCTGGAGAATCTTCTTCTGACTCTGGCTCCACAGAGCTTGGTGAATTCCTCGGTCTCCAATTCGACCAACTTGGTAAGGTCAACTCCCTTGAACGAGAAGGTTTTGAAGGTTCTCTTCCTCTTGTCAGCTATTGGTTAGTATCAATGAAAATAAAGAAAGATGTGCGAAAAATGAACAATGGGAATGAATAGATATTAAGGACAAGGTGGATACTGGATTGGTGAATTGGGGAGAATTTGGAACGGGGAAAAATGGATTTTCGGTAAGCATTCTATATTTAATCTGGAAAGGGTTTGCTGTGATTTGGTTTGATTGGTTTAATTGGTTTCATTGAGTTGGTTTGGGTAGTTTGGGTTCTTGGACTTGACTGGTTGGTGGTGGACACTTGTTTCATAATGGTTTGGAATGTTCCATAATAGTTTCATGATTTATTCATCTATCGTTCATTCGTGGTTCGCTTCACTTGTTCATTTCATTTCTTGGTTTGTTGGATCACATACTAGTCTCAGCCATGATGAATATCGAATGTGGTTGTTGTAGAGTCTGGGAGAAAAGTGAGTTTGGGAGATATGAAAATTTTGCGTGAGAGTGCAGGGCTGGTGCGCGGCCAGTCACGTGCACATAGGACTGGGGCCTAAGACTGCTGCGTGTATTACGTGCGCTGGACGATACTAGTGCGGCATTCACATCACGTGACCCGAGTGACTGCTCACCAATAGAATTATTAATCCATAGTAAAAACAACAAACAGTAGTACCATTAATTAAGAGTGCATAGGGTTGATTTTTTGATTTTAGAGAATATTTGAATTGCTACAA
Source organism: Metschnikowia kamakouana (assembly GCA_002374535.1). NCBI lineage: Eukaryota > Fungi > Ascomycota > Pichiomycetes > Serinales > Metschnikowiaceae > Metschnikowia > Metschnikowia kamakouana. Next base: position 68,853 of record NKZX01000747.1, read on the forward strand.
AGGTGTTTCAGTGGTGTTTCAGTGGTGTTTCAGTGGTGTTTCAGTGGTGTTTCAGTGATGTTTCAGTGGTGTTTCAGTGGTGTTTCATGTGTGTTTCATGGTGTTTCATGATGTGTCCATGTATGCTGTTCGCCTGCCCATTTATAAAAAGACTCTACCCTAAACTGATCTAATCTACTCACTACTACATCTCACCCCGTAACAAAAAAAGGAACGGTGTGGGCTTGGGGATTAACTGAAAGAATATTGATGTTCCTGCATATAGAGCCTCTTGGCTGCAACCACCTTCTTCAACCCTTTCCAAACTTCCGTAGACCTCTATTAAGGCATTTATCTTCCGTAGACCTCTATTAAGACATTTATATATATACATAGTTAGTCCTTTAGATCTAACTCCTTTTGTCGTGTCCTTTGCAGTGTAAAGATTGTGTGAAATACAACGTCCTGTATATAAGCACATGCTCTTTCCAAAGTCAAATACCCCTTCCTAATCGTATAAAACTACTACATAAAATACGGGGATTCAAAGGGATATATATGCCTGTGGTACTATGGAAAGACCCGCGCCTGCATATGGCCCAGATCCGTGCACCCAGTAGTTAATGCGAAAAAAGCGAAAAAAAATTTTCGTAGCATCTTTTCTTTCATATCAAAAGGATAGTCCGCTTTCTCCGCTTAAATTGATTATTCTGAAATGAAGTACTTAGCCGCTTACTTGTTGTTGGTCCAAGGTGGTAACGCCTCCCCATCCGCCGCAGACATCTCCGCTTTGTTGGAGTCTGTTGGAGTTGAGGCCGAGCAGGCCAGAATCTCCTCCTTGTTGTCCGAGTTGGAGGGCAAGACCGTCCAGGAGTTGATTGCCGAGGGTAACACCAAGTTGGCCTCCGTGCCTTCCGGTGGAGCTGCTGCTGCTTCCGGATCTGCTGCTGCTGCTGGAGGTGCTGCTCCTGAGGCTGCTGAGGAGAAGGAGGAAGAGGCCAAGGAGGAGTCTGACGACGACATGGGTTTCGGTTTGTTCGATTAAACGTTAGCATAGTCAATCCACACGTCTTACTGCATATGTTTGTAGTTCAGTCCACGTAAAAAACTGGTTCTTGGTCTGTTATTGGTACTGGTACTGTTATTGGTACTGGTACTGTTATTGGTACTGGTACTGTAGATATTGCACGTTCCTGCACACCGGCGCATAAGCAGTAATTAAAATACTAGTTCATAGTGTACTAGTTTGGTCGGTGGTGAAATGTAGCTTCTCGACGAGGATGCCGAACCGGCTCATGTGAGCAGCTAGATCCGTGCCGGAGACTTGGGAAGCGTGCAGACTCTGAAACTGGAGCTTATGGCCCATGGCTCTTAGGTACAGCAGTTTGTCCTGGTTGTATAAGATTTCTTCGTTGAGAGCCAAGAGTTGGGACCGGAGCACCTCATACTGGTCTCGAAGTTCCGCCCGTGTGTGTGCTTGCTGCATCACTCTTGTCTGAACTTCATCTGCCACTTCCCTCTGGTACCTCTCCATATCCTGAGTATCTCCCTCTCCCCCACCCTCTCCCTCACCCTCTTCATGTCCTTGTGGTTGGGGTTCATTGTCGTGAATAGAAGTAACCAGAGAAGTACCTCCAGTCACGTTAACATCCACTATAGTATTTCCATCCACTATAGTATTTCCATCCACTATAGTGTTTCCACCTCCACGGTCTCCACGAACTGGTCCATCTTCCTGGAGATGATTTGTTCCATGATGACCCCTAGAGTCACCCTGTGTTTCCATTAAGTGAGCTTCATTAACCAAGTCTTCCTGGCCATCTGTCTTTTCCATAGAACTGTTGATTCCAGTACTCTTAGCCGTAGTAGCCGTAGTAGAACTATTAATTCCAGAACCTCTGTCTGTTCCAGAACCTCTGTCTGTTCCAGAACCTCTGTCTGTTCCAGAACCTCTGTCTGTTCCAGAACCTCTGTCTGTTCCTAAATCTCCGTCTCTTCCAGAACCTCCGTCTCTTCCCTTATCGTTGTCTCTTCCCTTATCGTTGTCTGTCCCTAAATCTCCTCCCTCATCATCCAAAGCAAAAAGATGCCTTGGTTCGGGGAGTTCGGCGGCCATACGTGAAATGGCGTGGATGGAGCCCAAGGTGTTGGAGCCCAAGGTGTTAAGAGTGAGAGGCCGCATCATGCGATAAAGTCGCGCCACTTGGCCGTTGACTTGACGCACTTTTTCCTGCTCGCTTTTTAGTAGTTGTTGGGCGATTTGATGAACCACTTGTTTGTTGTAAACATTTCTGTTGTGGCGTTTGAGGGCGAGGTTGCACTTGAGGAGAATGGCGGCGATTTTCTTTTCGGGGAGTTGGTGCTTATGTGCAAACCGCCGTATTTCATCATCCACCTGCACTGGCGTATTGAGCTTCTTGATATGTTCTTCGACCAATCGCTTGATCTGGATGTATGACATGGTGAAGGTGTAGTTACTCTAGTGCGCACCACACCAATGGTGACTGGACAATGATTAGACAATGGTTAGACAATGATTAGACAGACAGACACTTGTTTTTTGGTGTACGGGTTGGGATTGGCTGTATAGTCTTAGTCAGGGGCTTTTACATATTCTGAATTTGGAATGAAGATTTTAGAAGGTTATATTGCTCAGGGCTCTATGGGTGCGGGCTCGAAACCTTAAAACGCGGGCTCACAACCATCATAATACACTGCATACAATAGAACCTTATTAATGAATATGATTATCACATGGTTTTCTGAATCCACCAAGAATTCGGTCCTATATACACACCTCTTTACCATGACTATTGGGAGAGCAGATATTGATGATCTTGAAATGTAGCTATGCTAGAGTGCATATAGTGGTGCCAGTAGCCTAGCAGAGCTGATCCTGGATATAAAAGTTATGATGGAGGATTAGACGACTTGTAGAAAGTGGTCACTGTCTAACACTAACCAATGGTATTCTTAAGTAATGTTTGAGGTCACCCCGGAATGGCCCTCGGGATGAACCCTCGGAATGGTCACGTGACCAGGTCTGACCTCTTTATAACTCTTCACACAAACAATAGAAAGACTTCTCCACAAGATATAGTATTGACGAAATTGATGCGATTCCAGAAATACAAACCATTTTTGAAAAAATTTTTTTGTGTGGAGGATGAAACGACCCAAGTCAATACGTCGGAACTGAATATAAGCCCCGGAACTGCCTCTTTGGGCACGCACCCTCGGAACTGATCAACTACAATGAATGTCTACATATCTATGTACCTAACTTTAATTGATCTATAGACGTTTAAGGTAATTTGTTTTGTCTTCTAGAGATGGTGGGTCAGACATTGGCTTTTAGGTACTAAGGTTCTTGTATGCAGTCCTTTAAGGCAGTCATCGTTTTTTGATCGCCGTTGAGTCATGATTCAACGATCCATTTCGTATCAATCCATTTCTTTAAAGACTTTGAAGCTTAAATTTACTGTGGGCTGAGTATCGTTAATGTGAGTCTTATAGTGGATCTGTATGTATATGATCTCCTCTTGTATAATTCACACGATAGATGAGAGCAATTGATCGAAAGGTGGCTGGTGGAGGATTCAGAGATCTCATTGTAGATGTCAATATACTCAATATTGGGTGGGTGTTCTAGATATGGAAACACCTCTGCAGGAAATCCAGGGGTCCTCCATAGTCCATTGTAGTTTCCATTGTAGTTTCCATTGTAGTTTCCATTCTAGTAGTCTGAGTAGTACCTTCAAATTATATAGGAATTGAACCTTTGTCTCAGTTGTGAAGAACCGTGATTTCACCACTAATATAATAACTTCATCAATACATGACATTTCGTAATGTCATATATATATTCTTCATACACGTCCCATTAACATAATAGCTTTCTATCCATATGAAAAGTGAAGACCGTTAATGAAAAAATGAAGACCGTTAATGAAAGTGCAATATGCTTTGTGTGTGATTAGGGAATGATTCCGATTTTTGAAAAGACTTTGGCCTGTCCATTTCCCTTGGAAAAACTTGTTCTTGTTCTTCTCCCCTTTTCTAGCGATACTGTCATGGAGAACTGGGCCATGATCACTGTCATCAGAAATATCGTTCTCCTCGACGAAAACACGGTTTCTGAAGAGAAGAAGATGCAATTCAGGTGCTTATTGCCCATCAATTGACCCATCAATGGATTGGAAACTTGGTTAATTCACTAAAACAAAAGGTGAATGGTCAAGGAGAAGGGAACACCCAATGAAAAGATGTATAGAATCGAACGTCATGGAATTCTTCGAATATTGATATAATATTTTAGGATGAGCTCAATTGGTTTAGACAAAGGAATGGACTAAGTATAGATCGGAAGCATCACAATTAGTACCAGAAGCACTAGAAGTACCAGAATCAGGACAAGATCAGAATGAGACCAGAATGAGACCAGAATGAAACACTAGTTTATTGGTGGAGAAGAAAATTCTTGAGGGGGGAAGGGTGCTATTTATATTCTTCGCGAGTTCACCCCTAGATCTGCTCGATTTGCAACCACCCCCGCACCGCGACATATATAAGGACGCCGCCGCCCACTTTTGAAAGCAGCATTTTTTCCCATCATCCTCTAGAAATATCCTAAGTCACAACATTTTTAAACTCCCATATGTTTTTTTCCATTATTTTTTATAATTGAAGTACCAATTTTTAAGGATGTTATTGACGAGATATATTTGCTGAAAACTAACTGGGACTTTATAGACTCTGAATTCGTGGATTCCAGGGGCTTTTTTGAATCATTGATATCGATTATATCAAGGGAAATTGTGGATGTGATTGGATGGAACGTCATGCAATTCGTCAAATCTTGATATATAATATTTTAGGATGAGCTCAATTGGAATTGAACCAATATGGATTACTTAAAGGGAAAGGTCTTAACCATTAGACTCTTGGCTCATTATGCCTTGGGAGAATACGTGTTCGAGTCACGTTTGTCAGAAAATAACAGTCCATCTTTGAAGGGAATAGTGGGCATTTATCAGAAAATAATAACATCTTTGGAAGGGAATAGTGGGCATTTATCAGAAAATAATAACATCTTTGGAAGGGAATAGTGGGCATTTATCAGAAAATAATAACATCTTTGAAGGGAATAGTGGGCATTTATAAACTCATGCACATTTTTATTCTATATTACATGAGTACAGTATCATATTGTGGATCTGCAGGAAGTCTGATTGGGTGCGAAAAAGCAATGCGTGTGTTGCACTTGTTATTACACTAGATGACACTACAAACCTAGAAACACTTGAGACATGGAGTTAGTATTGATTCAATTGCTGGCGTGATTAGACAATTGGACAATATGCAGGTTTAATGGTACAGAGTTGTATAAATGGGATGATTGGATTACCAGACAGACAGACAGAAAGACAGAAAGACAGAAAGACAGAAAGAATGAATGAATGAATGAATGAAAGTGGACAGACAGTAGGTCGAGACAATATTAGACAGTCGACAGTGGACAGTGGACAGCACTAGACAGAATAATGGACAGAATTGTGGACAGTAGTAAAAGTATAGAACTATACACTACTCAAAACTATACTCAGAATAGTAATTAGTACTAGGGAAGAGATATTAGTAACAACCAGTCTTTACTTTGACCATCTCTCTGTTCCTGCATATAAGCCGGGTCTGCATGTGGTGATAAGACGCACACCGCAACTCCATACACCCCATGACAAGCTCTTTCTCTGGCCAGAACCTGACCAGCCCCATCTATGACCCGATCCGAGGCGGTAATGGGTACCGGGCCGGCGCCCGCATAGCACGGGTGCAGATCCTCATAGCGCTGTTCTTCGGCGTTTCGGCGTTTGGCCTCTTTTGTATGCTCCGGAAAAAGTACCCTCGGATCTACGTGGCCAACTTCAATCTCCAGAACGAAAACTATATCCATAGCTTGAGCCGCCGTAACTTGCCCCGCTTACCCCGCTCGCTTTTGGGCTGGATTCCCACGGTTTACCGAATCACAGAGGACCAGGTGCTTGAACATGCAGGACTCGATGCTGTGGTGTTCCTTGGGTTTTTTAAGATGGCCATTAAGGCTTTGTCTGTGTGTGTTCTTTTTGCCTTCACCATTATTTCGCCCGTCCGTTATTGGTATACGGGAAGAGTGGACTATCCTGACCCGGACTCTTCTATGCAGGCCACCCGGTCCATTTTCCTGGCCAATCCATTTATTTCACCCTCTGTTTCTTCCCAAAAGGAGTACCAGCTGTTTATTTGGATGTACACGGTGTTCACGTATGTCTTTACGTTTGTGGTGTTGTTTTTTCTATGGAGGCAGACCACCAAGTTTATTGCCATGAGACAGCATTACTTGGGGAAACAAGCTTCCATCACTGACCGCACCATCAAGCTCCTGGGCATTCCGCCGGTGCTCCGGGAGGACGAGACGCTTCGCCGGCATATAAACTCGTTGGGTGTGGGCGATGTGGCGGACGTGTGCATAGTGAAGGAGTGGAATGTGCTAAACTCACTCTTCCAGACCCGGAGAAAGGTGCTCCACCAGCTTGAGACCTATTGGGTGCAGTACTTCAGCGAGAATGCCATTTCCGACCTTACTGACTTGTCGAATCTGCGGTTCAATGGCACTTTGGGTGATGTTTTTGGGCTCCAAAAGAGTGCAAATGAGGAGAGAGTGCCGATTCTTTCTGAAAGTCGGTCTAGCGCTGCAGATAATCAGTCATCTTCTGCACACAGCTCCCCGGATACTTCCAACAATTTGAATGATCGGTACTTTGATGACCCCGGCTCCAATGAATCTAATGCACAGGAAACAGACTCTGGGTCGCCACGTGACTCAATCATTGACCAGATTTCCGAGCATTTGGACGAAATCGCCCATTCCGACTCGCCGGTGCCCATTCTCCCTGGAGAACGCAAAAGACCCCATTTCCGAAAAGGCCTTTTTGGACTCTGGGGCCCCGAGGTCGATGCCATCGACTACTACAACTCGCAGCTCGAGACCATCGACAAGGAGATCCGGAGATACCGCCAAAAAGAGTTTCCTCCGAGCTCCACAGCCTTTGTCACCATGAAGTCCGTGGCCCAGGCCCAGATGCTAGCGCAGGCTGTTCTTGACCCCAAGATCAACCATCTCATCACCAGCTTGGCCCCATCGCCCCATGATATCATCTGGGAAAACCTCTGTTTGACCCGAAAAGAGAGAAACACTCGTATTATCTTGGTGATGGTGTTCATTGGGCTAGTTTCCGTGCTTTTGGTGTTTCCCGTGCGTTTTTTGTCGAATTTCCTCAACATCAAGTCCATTTCTAAGATCTCCCCCCAATTGGCCCGGTTTTTGAAGACCCATAAATGGGCAGAGAACCTTATAACGGGCATTTTGCCTCCATATGTGTTCACCATCTTCAACATAGTGATGCCATACTTCTATATTTGGATCACCAAACGCCAGGGCTATACGTCCCGAGGAGACGAGGAACTCTCAGCCATCTCCAAGAACTTCTTCTATACCTTTGTCAACTTGTTCTTGGTGTTTACGCTCTTTGGAACGGCCATTCTCACCGATACTGCGCAGTTGGCGTACCAGTTGGCGGACTCGCTCCAGAAACTCAGTTTGTTCTATGTGGACTTGATCATCCTCCAAGGAATCGGCATTTTCCCCTATAAATTGCTTCTTTTGGGCAACCTCATCAAGTACCCCATCAAGAACTTCTTCTGGTGCAAGACTCCCCGCAATTACCTTGACTTGTACAAGCCTCCGGTGTTCAATTTCGGGTTACAACTCCCCCAACCCATTCTTATCTTGATCATCATCGTCACCTACTCGGTGATCTCCACCAAGATCTTGACTGCAGGCCTTGTGTACTTCATCATCGGTTACTTTGTCTTTAAGTACCAGCTCTTGTATGCATGCGTGCACCCACCACACAATACGGGCAAGATCTGGCCGTTGATTGTCAGGAGAGTCATGATGGGCTTGCTTATTTTCCACACCATGATGTTTGGAACTCTTGCATCCGAAAAGGCATATGCATGTGCATCGTTTATCATTCCATTGCCCATCTTCACCATATACCTTTTTTGGTATTACCATAAGAATTACATTCCGCTTTCAAACTTCATTGCTTTGAGAGCCATCGAATCGAACCATCTTCCTTATCATGATGAAGAGTCCAGAGAAGATGGCCGTTCCCGCACATTGGACGAGCGCAGAGAAGTTGATCAGACCTATGAGTACCCTAACTTGGTGTGTGATATTGACGGGCCTTTGATAGCCGTGGACTATAAAGAAGCATTATACATTGAGCCAGACGGAACCACCATCAAAAAACCCGTGCCCAGTTTCCATTAACCAGATGAAAACAAGAGATCAGAATGCGAGTTCAAACACCCGGGCGATTCTCATCACCGACATCCGGTACTCTTCCTTAAACAAACTCACCAGTGAGTGGCTGGAAGAAAGCTGTCCCACAAGAAGACACACGACCATCTGCTGGGTTAGAAGCAGCACGACGTTGGAGGTCAACACAACTGCACAGATGGACCCATAGGAGTGGTGGGTGATCACTCGAAGCGCCTCGATGGTATTGAACATGCCGAGAATGCTCACCACGGTATTGGCAATGGTGGCATTGTCATAGGGCCAGATGAGCATGATAATGGGAAGCGACTTGACGGCTAGAGACAAGAGGATGGTCACAATAAGCACACATCGGTGATAGCTGAGGTTCCATTCTGAGGGTAGGTTTGAGTTGCGGACCGTGCCCCATCGCAACACCTTGGTGAAGAGACTCACCAACACCACGCAAAACGTGAGTTTCCGCATACACAGCTGGAGAATGAAGAAGCAGTATTGCCAGAGAGGCAGGGTCTGGAGAACTTGGCTGATCAACGGCGTGTTCCACGTGCTTTTTTCCTCATAGGCCCATTCGAGGTACACTTCAAAGAGGATGGTGAGCACAAAGTACCGGCGGAGCTTGCTGTACCGGGTGGAAAACAGGACTGCAGAAGAATTGGTTTCGGACTCTTCAGTATTCTTGACATCCTTGAAGATCTCCTCCTCGACCATATTATAAGCAGCATGACGATACGCCTGGGGCTTCAACAAAAGCACGTCCAAAAAGAGAATCACCTTGTCGTATTCAATATACTTGTCGACGACATTGTTGCACGTCCTGCACACAGTCAACTGGATGAACTTACTTTTGAAATCCGAATAGAGGCATTTGACGTCCGGGTTGGAGCACTCGATGCAGATCATGGAGGATGATACGGTCGCACTCATGATGAAGGTGCGTAAGTGTGCTTATATGCAGGACGCACACCTTCCCATGGTCTTTGATTGTTTTTTAACTTCCACTGACAATTTCTAAGACCTTAATAATTAATTCAGACGTATATGATCAATTTCTAGCATTGGTATTTTAGTATTAGCTTTTTTTTGTCTTAATCGTGTTGATTTCACGTGATGTGGGGGACTCATTCGGTCAGACTAATTATAGATATAGACCACCGAATGAGGTTTCTTTCTGGAAAAAGGTTGAGTTTGCTTGAGTTTGAAATTGGCTTTGGAATTTTGAAAAACCGTCGAAATCGGGAGATCCGAGGGCATCCGAGGGCATCCGAGGGTATATCACCATCAAAAACCCACTTCTCTAGAGGTCACTTCTCTAGAAGTCAAAATTTCACCAACATTTGCTTTCTAAAAAGACCAAACCTGGAAAATCAGATAGATGAACTGATACTTACCCTCGGAATGGTCACGTGACATGCACCTCCAAAACCATTCCCCCTGTATTATCCCACACACACGATATTAAAGATTCAAAATACCAGAATCTCTTCTTGGGACTAGGACAAACCCCAAATAGTTTTAAAAATGGCAAATCTATTTTTGGTGGACAAGATGAAACGACCCAAGTCAATAGGTCGGAACTGTATATAAGGGCCGGGTATTGCATATAAGCCCCGGAACTCATTTCCCATTCCGACCCCCACCCAACACTTCCACCCCAACGACTCCAACTGCATTAAAATCAGCTTGTTAACTGTAAAAGATGTCAGTAACTCAAAAAACTGTCTTTTTTTAAGGCTTTAGTGATTGGCTCTTATATGCAGTCCAGCAGAAGATAATACAGTCTAATGTAACTTTCACCATCATAACCTACCGTAAATAATTCCGTCATTCCGTAATTCCATAATATTAAAATAATACAAATAACTGGATCTAAATAATGAGAGGCTTTTGGTCAGGTCGGGAAGACGCCTCAGGATTTTCCCTCTGATTAATGTTTCTTTATACAAGGCCTTGGATCCTTTCATCTGATTTCTTAACTTGAATTCTTAACCTGAATTCTTAAGACCATCAGATCAGGTTTTCCACTTACTCAGCTTCATTGAGTAAACCAACTGAACATAAAGATGATGATTTATCTTCATCTCATCTCATCCCATCTCATCCCATTTCATCCCATTTCATCCCATTTCATCCCATTTCATCCCATTTCATCCCATTTCATCCCATTTCATCATCTCCATATGGAATTGATTCAGATCCCTAGATAAATAGGATTGTGACGGGTCAAATGCCAGACACCCATAAATTCGTAAATTGCTTCATCAATCTCCGGAACTGTTGATGGATGAACAAGATGGATAAAGGTCTTGGTCTGTAGCTGATCTGTAGCTGGTCAGTTAACAGATTTCATCTGGTGGGGCTATTTCAGGTACCAAGCCAAGTTTGAAAGCTGGGCCCATGAAAGCTGTTTCAACTTCAGGATCGAGATCGGCAAAGAATGCCTTTAACGATTCCGTAAGGGGAATTTTGGGGGCTTGGCCAAAAACTCCGCCAGACTGTTGGTTAGACGAACTTGCGTTTTGTCCAAAAGGAGTCGTATTCTGTCCAGATGAACCGCTTTGTCCAAATGGAGTCGTGTTCTGCCCAAACGAACTGGTATTTTGTCCAAACGCTTGACTTTGTGTGGGTGCAGTATTTTGTCCAAATGGGTTGGCAGTTCCCGTTGCAGCTCCCGTGGCATTTCCAAAACCTGAGGTTCCAAATCCGGAAGCCAGAAAGCCTCCAAAACCTGATGTTCCAGAAGTTGTTGTTCCGGGTGCTGTTGCGGAAGGTGTGGTTCCTGCAGTAGGAGTCTTTCCGAAGGGATTATTTCCAAAAGCTGATGTGGTTCCTGCAGAGGGAGTTGCTCCAAAAGCTGATGTGGTTCCTGTAGAAGGTGGAGCCCCGAAAGCAGATGTGATTCCTGAAGAATTGGTTGCAGTTCCAGTGTTGGTTGCTGTATTTGTTGCTGCAGATGTGGTTGCAGTCGGATTTCCGAATGCACTCTTAACTGGCTCTGTTCCTGTAGCCTGGCCAAAGGCACTTTGCGGCTGCAGTCCGAAACTAGAGCCTCCAAATCCAGTGTTCCCAAATGCAGACGAGGTTCCAGACCCGGTCGAGGCTTGGCCAAATCCAGTCTTGCCAAATCCGCTTGCTGATGCATTTGATCCAAATCCACTTGCCTGTTCAGACCCGGTCTTTGCCTGTCCGAATCCACTTGCTGTTCCTGCCTGTCCGAATCCGCTCGTTCCGAATCCACTCGTCTGTCCCGAACTGATGCTTGCCTGTCCAAATCCATTCGTCTGTCCCGAACTAACATTTGCTTGTCCGAATGCAGAGTTTTGTTGACCAGGTGTAGAAGATGTACCAAAAGCAGAGCCTGTGTTTGTTGAGGATCCAAAGCCTGTTGAGCCGAATCCGGCGTTTCCAAATCCGGAATTGGAGGCTATTCCGGACCCATTACCAGCATTGGCCGCTCCAAAGCCTGAACTTCCAAACCCGACGGTTCCAAATCCGGATTTTCCTCCTGCAGTTGCCGTGTTTCCCAACCCAGTGTTTCCAAAACTACTGGAAGCTCCTGTCTGAGAGCCCCCAAAAGGGTTTGATGCTCCTGTTTGAGAACTTCCAAATGGATTAGCTTTTCCTGCCTGGGAACTTCCAAAAGCATTTGAATTTCCAAAAGTACCTGATCCTCCAAAAGCTCCTGAACTTCCAAAGGCTCCACTTTGTGAACTTCCAAAAGAACTGCTGAGTCCCCCAGTCCCAAACCCACCAGTGCTCTTTTTCAAATCGGCCACACTTTCCTCAAAAGTCTTCTTGATGAACGGCTTCAAGTTTGCAGGATTGGATATGCCCACCTGCTGGTACCTTGCAGCCAAGGCCCGGTTCTTCTCCACCTCGGATATACAGTACTCCATGTCCCGCTTGCGCAACTCGAGATTCTGGGTGTACTGATCCAATGTGTTGTTGGCCACAGCCTCCAAGTACTGGAGTCGGAGTTCCTCGGGAGAAATGTCTCTTCCCTCGATTATGCTATTGACAGGAAAAGACGCTAGGCCGTATGCAGTGAAGGCGGCGCTTGGCCTTAGATTCTTGTACTCCTTAAGGTCTTCTTGGATCTGTACCGATAGCGTTTCCGGATTTGCATTGACAAAGGCGGCAGTCAGAGACATGGCGCCTTGGGGATTTGGGGAGTTGTTGTTGGTGGTGTTGGAATCAATGTGCGCAAAGCGACACTGAGACCCCATTCGACACAGGCCCTTGGCGTAGAATTTGCAGGGCTGTTTCATGGCAAGTAGACTGATATTAACCCAGAATGGATGATCTTTTGTCGCTTGTGTGGGTGGAGAAGATGAGCGCGTCGGGTGTACGGGTGCGAGGCCAGGCAATTTGCACCCATTCTTTGAGCAAGAGAACTCATGGGTTGATGCTTAAAGATCAGAACGAATTGACTTCATGAAATTTGGCCACCACCACGTGACTCTTTTGGTTGCTCTCAAAAAAAGCCTCCTTGTATAACGGCAACAATTGCTGGATCACGCCTTGTCGGTTGATTTCTCCCCGGGAGATTTTCTGGAGAAAGTTCTCGAGTGCCCTGCGCAAGAATGGTTTCAGCAAAGAAACTCTATCCAATAGAATAGCATCAAAGGCTTGGATAAGCGAAATCCCCAAGGATGTGGGGATAAAGAACTCGGACTTGCCCGATTTCTGCCGCACAATGTAATTTCTCAGAAGAATCTTGTCGATGTGTTCGGCAATTGTGGCGTCTGTTCCGATTCCATTAGCATCCATAAGCGCAATGAGTTCTGTTTCCGTCATGTAATTGGGTGGCGACGTCTTTCCTTGCTTGACTTTTGCGCTATGGATTTTGATTGCATCTCCCATTCGGAACTCGGGCAACCGGGCCGATGATTTCCAATCGGAATAGGTGTAAATCTCCAAGAAATTGCGCTCCGTGACTTGAAGTCCACTTGCGGAGAATGTTTCCCCTAACCAAGAAACCTCCACCTTGGTTTGTAGCCCACGTGCGTCTTCTGAGCAGCACGCCAAAAACCGCCGTACAACGAACTCGTACACTTTCTTCTGATCTGCACTTAGCAGCTCCATCGAGTTGAACTTCACGGGGTAAATGGGCGGATGCGCCTTATCGTCGTGTTTCCCGCCACGTGGCTTGTTCATGGCCCCATTCAAAAGCCCTCGGGCATAGTTTCCCCATAAACTGCTGCCTGTTTGTTTCTCCACATACAGGCGCAAGTCCATATTGGCAGGAAAGGTATCAGTTTCCGTACGAGGGTAGGAGATGAACCCGGAAGTGTAGAGCGATTCGGCCGCATCTAGTGCTTGTTTTGCTGACATCCGGAAAAACTTGGAACAACACTTTTGGAGCTCCACGGTAGTCAAAGGTAGTGGTTTCCAGTGGCTGGTGGGCTTGGTGGTCATGTGACTCACGGTAGCAGCATCAGGGCTCCTCATGAGTTGTAGATAGATGAGTGACACCACGGCCTTATCGAAAAGATGGCCCCGTTTCCACGAAAGCGATACGGGTTTTTCTGTTTCATGCGCCACGCTCACGTCGATGAACCAAAACGGCTCCGGCGTGAAGTTCCGGACTCGAACATATCGGTCAACTACAAAACTCAAGGTTGGAAATTGGCATGTGCCATAAGAAACCACGTCTTTTTCACCAATCAAACTCTTGGATTTGAAAAGATTGGTGAGGAAACGCGTGAATGCTAATCCCACGCGGAGGTCAAACTCTTTCCGGCACTCCACCGCCTCCACTAGCTTCATATCGAGCCTCTGTGGGTTTTGGGTGGCCTGTATAATATGTGCTGGCTCCAAGTGGGAGAATTGCGCCCGCCATGTGTTTTCGTAGGTAAGACGGGGGTTCTTCTTCTGGGCTATATGCATGATTTCCCAGCCAATGTGCTCTCCTTCTCGATCACAATCGGTCCAGATCATGAGCTTCTGTGCATTCCTGGCCTCGCGTTCGATGTTGTCGTGGATTTTGGCCAGGCGTTTATCCTTTTCTTGGGCCACTTTTGTCAAAAGCGGGGCGTCAAATAGCCGTCCAGGGAAACACTTTCCCCATGCATACTCGGGGCCGAAATCCGTGGCCAAAATGTGACCCGACACTGCAGTCATAGTGACCTGGCAGACTCCAAGCCCAGGGAAATTGTAGGAGAAGTCGTAGTTTTTGACGTATTTCCAGGGCAGATCTCGAGGCCTCACGTTGCCGCCTGAGAGGATATGTGCCACTTCTTTGGCAATGGAGTTTTTCTCTGCCACACAGAGAATCCTCATGAGTAGTTTGACTTGAGTTGGAGATGATGGCGTGTGTGATGCCCTTGTGCTGTAGGGAGCGTGTCGTATGGTATATAGGAAATGTCTTGGTACTGCAGATAGCTATCTTTGATCCATCCCCAGATCTGATGATCAAGACACCCAAAAAAGTGGACACAGGATTATAGACTCAAACAAGCGTTTTTTTTGCCTTCAAATTTTTATTATTTTTGACTTTTTATATAGCACTGATTTATGTTGTCCTTGAAAATGTTAGTTACACACGACTTTTCACATGAGTCCGATGGTCGTAAATAAGGAGTTGTTGCATTGATGATTCCAGAGGGTATTGAATAGTGCAGGCTAAAGAAAAGGCATTGAAAGAGTGGAAATAGGAGGAAGAAGTCTTTAAAAAAAACTGGCGCAGGCGCTCCTTTTATACCTGGTTTTGTGTTTGTGGTTGCAAATCTGAAACACCCCGCACTGCAAGCCTCTGGGATATAAAAGGACCGGTTCCCCCCAACTTTGAGACATCTTTTTTTGTCTCAATATTCTTGTTTCTCCTATTCCCAACAGACTTAAATTTATATAATCAATTAGTCTGTGTCCATTACAGGTGAATTACTCAAGGTGCAAGCCCTTAATGGTGGTATCATGATTTAGAGTCTAGGGTGGTATTGATCCATTCATGATTGTATTCCTCAATGATCATTACTCAACAATAGTTCCTTTACTACACTTTCTTATTACGTTGAATCCATTGTTATGGATACTTGTTTGGGGTATTATATTCAGACTCTAGGATAAACAAACCATTTCATGGATGTGACTCTATATGAAAAAGCCCGAGTGCTCTTTTTCAAATAATAATTTTGTTGTGTGCAGCTTACCATTAAAGAGCTTACCATTAAAGAGTCTTTTGTTTCGGGTAAAAGTCGTGTTGTTGATTACTCCTACCTGAATCAGCTGTGGCTACTAAACACGCGTGCATCAGATGAAGATTTGCCCAAAAAAAAACCAAAAAAAGTAATTGAATGGAAAAAAAATGCAGCAAGGATTCAAATGCCTTATTTTATGGAGTATTATGACATTCGGTGTACGGGTCTTCCTCGAAGCACTAAGGAAACCCCAGATTGTGCCATGCAGGACATCTCATCCAAAGCCATCGCCACAGTTAACATCGAAACATAACTAACGACATTACTCCATGAAAAACGTCGAGCAGAGAATAGAAGCGCTTCTTGCGTGGATGGGCCATCCGAACACAGCCTCTGATTCAAATTTCCAAATTGTTTCCGGAAAACTCATCGTCAAAGACAATCAAGTATCGGGACGTGGGTTGTACGCCAAAGAAGACATAAAGTCCGGAGAAAGGCTCGTTAACATTCCTCGTTCGTTTCTCCTCAATCACACTACAGTTTTGAAGCATGTTTCAAAACATATTGCATCAAATGGCTCAGAGACCCTTTCAAAAGACCCTAATACGTCTGTCTCTGGAGACTTTATTGATATATTCTATAGTGGGCTTCAGCTTGAGAGTCTTGAGCGGCTCTCGTCTTTCCAGCTAATATCCATGTATTTGGTGCTTGAAAGTACACGGGAGAGTTCATTTTGGGCGCCTTTTATAGCCATGCTTCCCGATTTGGAAGAATTATCAGGCGCTCCAGTTGTGTCCAAAGTCTTGAACCTGGATTCGCCAATTTGGTCTTTTTTGCCTAGATCTGCTCGAAAGCATTCCGAAAAAGTGTTAGCACGATACGAAAAGGATTATGAAGTTGTGTGCAAGATATGGAAAGCCCATGGGATTTGGCTGAAATTGTCCGAATCCATAGATCTCAACCGTCGCTTCCTCTGGGCTTGGATGTGTATCAATTCTCGTTGTTTATACATGGAGATTCCAGGAAAAGAAGGCGCAGATAATTTCACCATGGCACCCTACGTGGATTTCCTAAACCACACGAGTCATGAAGAGTGTGGCATCAAAATCGACGCTGCCGGCTTCCACGTCTATACTACTACTGAGTATGGAGCAACCAACGAATTGTTTTTCTCATACGGGCCTCATTCCAATGAGTTTCTTCTCTGTGAATATGGCTTCGTTTTACCACAGAATAAGTGGAACTATATCGACATTTCCGATTTGATCAGCCCGCTTCTCCGCCCAGCACACGTGCAATACTTAAAAAACAGGGCCTATCATGGCGATTATACGGTCAACAAGGACGGAATGTCGTTTCGGACGGAAATCGCCTTGGCCACAATGCAGGAACCGGAGCCCGAGTCTTCCAAAAGGCTCAACGATTTCATCGATGGGATCTCCGAGGGAAATGAGTATACACGAGCATCGAAGCGCTTGTTGGATCGGATTTTGCAAAAACTTCTTGGCGATTGCATTTCCAAGTTGAGCAGGCCGAATTCCGAGCCTGGCTTCGAAAGCGTCTGCCAATTGTATGAGGACATGAAAGAGATTTGTGAAGCGGTGCTTTCAAACTGTCAAAGCGACTAAAAACGGAAATGGAAAATTGATGATTATAACAATAGTTCCTGGGCCCTGCCTATACCCAATTTGTTCTTCACTAAAGAAACCATGAGATTGTTGGTAGCAGTGGGGATATTATGCTTGCGGCCCAAATAAGAAATGAAACCGTTCATGGAGTCGATTTCCGTGCGGTTCATGCGCCGAATATCTTCTCTCATGGAAGAGCTATTTTTGGCCGTGCTTTGGCACACAGAAAGCACCGACGAGAGGATACGGTCCGGGGCCAAAACCGTGCCTGCTTCAAAAGCAGATCCCAACACTGCATACTCCTGGTTGAGGCACGCCACTCCCTCCAGAATGATCTTCTGCATTGTTCTAGTGACTCCGTTTCCATAGAGGAGTTCTCCGTTCAAACAGTCATAGATGGCCGATAGAGGGTTGATGCAGGAGTTGATGAGGAGTTTCTCCATTTCTTTGAGGAGGAAATCGTTATGCGGAATGTACTGGGCATCTAGGGCGGGCCGGTCCAAAAAGGCCTGAACCAAAGCGTTTTGCTGGCCGTCTTCACCATTGCGGGTGGTATCGTGGGGTACATTGGGCAACTTGGAGATCAACAACTGGCCGATGCCCACGTGATGTACCGTACTGACGTTGGCCTTATAAGCACCATGCGTGCTGATGGCCTTATAGATGTTGGGCATTTTATATGGGTTGGGCCAGAAACTCTGCTGGAGCTTGGGGATGATGCCCATCCCGTTTTGCACGAACAATATGTTCGTTTCCGGCGAGATGGCCGGGAGATAGCGGGCTAGAGCCTTCTCCGTGGAATAGTTCTTGGTGGCCACCACCAAGTTTTCTATTCTTTCTATGTCGTGGACCCGAGACGTACCTGCAATCGGTGTGGTTATGGATATCTTATCGGTGCCATCGGGACGGGCAAGCGTCACCGTAGCCCCACTGTTGGTATAGGAATCGAGGGCATTTTTGGACTTGAAGATGAGGTTGGGCACGAGCCTCAGGCCCTGTACCAATTCATGCGCTATAAGTGACCCCATGGCTCCGGGCCCAAGAATATGAATCGACATAGTTGAGGGGAAGAAATGCAAATGGAGAAAGGGTGGCTCGAAAGATGGCTTGAGTCGGTGACTTGAAATGCTCTTGGAGATGGGCCTGGCGCGCGTCACGTGCCGCACTCCACATCCCAAATCCTCCTTTCATTATCTGTTCTTCCGTTTCATCGTCATCCTTGTTTCATTGGCTCATTGTTGTTTATTGGTTCATTGTTGTTTCATTGTCTCATTACTGTTTCATCTTTTCCCATTTGACATCATTGTTTATTGGCTCATTGTTTTTCTTAGATGCTCGTGGTTGGACTTACTGGCGGGATTGCAGCAGGAAAACTGACTGTGTCAAGTTACTTTTCCCAGCAAAACATCCCTATCATTGATGCAGATCTCATTGCAAAACAGGTGGTGGAGCCCGGGACGCCAGCTTACCGGGGTGTGGTCAAGGCGTTTGGTGATGTGCAGGACCTTGTGAACCAAGACGGGTCGTTGAATCGGCCTATTTTGGGCAAGGCGGTTTTCGGCAACTCCGAGCGACTTGCCACGCTCAACAAAATCGTCCATGGTGCCGTCAAGAAGGAGATCGGGCGCCAGGTGTTGTGGTGCTATTTGAAGGGAAACGTCATGGCCATTTTGGACGTGCCGCTTTTGTTCGAGTCTGGACTCAATTACATCTGCGGTGTCACGTTGACAGTTTCCACGGATGGGAAATTACAGAGGAAACGGCTCTTGGAACGGAACCCAGAGCTCTCGGAAGAAGATGCCGATAAGCGCATTGCCAGCCAGCTCTCCATGGCGGAGCGTGACAAGAGGGCCGACCGCGTCATTACCAATAACGGGGATTTACTGGATCTACAGGCACTGGTTGCTCTGGTGTTGGAGGAGATCCGGCCTGCCAGAGTATGGACCATCCTCGACCTTTTTCCTCCGTTTGGGATCTTGAATGCACTCCTCACAATGATCATCCGGGGCATCAAGTACCGGGCCATTAAGACTCCTCGAAAGGGTGATTAATCAGATTGATGTGGTGGCTCTACTCTAATGAACCAGTTTATGGAGGTAACAGCTGGAATGCATTGTTGAACCAATGGATTTAGAATCATGGGAAGGTGCCGTCTGGTGCTGAATTCTTTGTTGATTCCCTGGAATTTTTAGTGGACAAGAAATGTCATAGGACTGACTGGGCAAGGTCCTGCTTGGTGGTGGTTGTGGAGAAGTACACCATGAGCAAAAGCTACTTCTACGAGGTGTACTACCTAATGACTACTATTGACTACTATTGACTACCTATCGATTACCTATTATGGACAATCTAGTCCCCGATTCTCTAGAAAAGAGATATAATCAATTGCTTATAGTAGTTCACCATCGTAGTATAAGACTTGTACTATGGGAAGAGATGAAAGAATGGCTGCGAACACCCGTACACCACCAGAGCCAAGAGTCGAAAGCAAAGTCCAACGCCAGAATCCCATTTTTAGAGGTATTCAAATTCTAGTTTGTTCATTATATTTTCTCCAACAAATGGTTTTATTTCCATGTGAAATTCCCAAAAAATTCGTATTTTGGGATTTTTGCAATCACTTTGTATTTTCTCCTATCCACGCGTTTCCCCAGATATTTTTAAAAACAAAATAACCAGCCGAAAGAAACAAAAGTTTCTGAAATTTGGAGAATAAATAAATGTGTTTAAAATTAACACAAGGTAAAAATTGGTAGTAATGAAAAGCTCCCAAGGTGGCATTCCATACACTCCTAGTAATCAGTAGGAGTCTCCCAAGCCTTAATGAGGAAATCCACAATATCAAATCGACTCCACTAAAATTCACCAATTCTGCTGTACATTTAGACACTATGTGTTATCATACTAGAGTCCAGATTAGGCCAAAACATACAATAGTAGCAGTAGCAGTAGAAGCCTTAGAATAGTATTAGAATCTGTTACAACGTCAGGCATTAGATGTTGGATTGTTGATTCTGAAGATGGGTTCATTCCGATACGAATGTTTCAGCATCCGTAATAAAAAAAAATATCTCAATGAATTGGGAGTCAGTTTTGAGGGGTAAAGTAGTGGCTGGAAAAAAGGAGTAAATATGGAGTGAGGTTTGCAGGGGATGGAGGGCCTTTTATATTTGTTCTCTCACCCCGCCCTGTTTATTTGCAGCCTTCTAACGTGCAGGAGTGGCGAGGGCGAAATATATAAAGCAGCACATATCCCCTACTTCAAGCCAGTAATTTAGGAAAAAGGCGCGATTAAACATTGCCTCCAGAGAAAAGAAAGAGACGGAGAATCGAAAGACATGTACACATTTAATGCCACACCAAACCAAACTGCTGATACTCACAATACTAGAAATCCTTGATACCTATTCAACTGAACGGTTCAAAATCTTTACAAACGATTGATTTCCTTCTTTTTGTGGTGTATGGAAACCTCCAAAACGTACACTTCGGGCTCATTAATTGCACTACTACTACAAATACTACCAGTACTAGTATACTAATAACTGCTACTGTACACTAGTACTACCTGACTAGCAAGACTAATTGAACTACTGTACTACTACTACTAGTACTACTGGACAAAGATGTCGAGAGGTTTATGAAACAGACCAGAATAAAAATAGCTGAAGTGGCAAGTGAAGTGGCATGCTGAATTAAGTAAGAGTTTCAGCGTATGAACTAGCTAAGCACAAAGTTCAACAAATTGGATTCTTGAGGTGCGAAAGTTTATTTAAGAGGTGATCCATTTCTCTCGCCATAATAGCAGAACAAAAGGATTAAAGAGATGAATGTTAAGAGGATTCGGGGAATTACCAAGAGAAAAATACCAAGAGAAAAATACCAAGAGAAAAATACCAAGAGAGAATTACTAAGACTCTTGGTTATACTAGTCTACAATAAGAGTGTACAGTATAGGGAGGCTTTGGTACAGGAACTGGAGTGAGCTTATTGAATTCTATAATGTACAATGATGATTGGTGATACCTTCCAACCACACCTTTGACCATCGTCCCTAATTGTCTCTCATCAACAGACAGCTCTTATACAGGAAAGACGGACTGATAACTAGTCAGATCTAGACGTTTATGGCTACTCTAGTAGTCTAGACCATAGTCCATATAGGTCCATTATACATCATAGTATCATCTTGATATTCTTGACACTCTGACTAGCTGCACACCACTAGCTTGTGATGTATAAATGAAACTTGAGCAGACCATTCTGGGGTGGCACGTGATCCCCACCACCTAAGCTGCTTCCAAATAAAAGAATACTAGTCTAGTACTCTAGTACCTTAGTATAGTCCAGTAGTTAGTGGTGGATCTGGTTGGGCATGACATGGTCATGGAGAATGTAGTGCATGGTATATATGGACCATGGACCAGCGCTTCAAAGTATAAATGTCACTTCCATGATAGAATCTTTTGTTTTCCACTTCCATTCCTTGGGTATTCTATACCATGGGTGATGGTGCAGCACGGCTGACTGAACAGAACAGAACAGATCTCAGGACAGATCTCTAGCCTATTCCTTCCCCACTAAACACAGCAAAGACCAATGGTGCATCCACGACTTGTCCACTTTAGACCAACAGTGTATGTCTCCATACGGAAGCCCACCAGTCGTCTAGCTCTTAGAGTCGGAGTACATAGAGGGTACTTCCTGTGTATAGGCTTCCACTCATACCTAACACAAGCTTGATACAAGCTCGCATAAGCTCATAATCCAATTGCAGGTACCATTCATCGGTTTATAGCCACCTTTATCTCTTACCTCATCACTTACCTCATCACTTACCTCATCTCTTACCTCATCAATTTACTAGTGTAAAGTGATAGACTAGGACTGTGGTTCAAAGGTAGGAGCTATGCCCGCCAGTACTGGGCCAAACTGTGGAGCGTGTCAATGACCACCGGCAAGAATGCATTGACACTGTCGATGATGAGGTTCTGGAAGTGCAAGATGGCCTCCTCCTCGGTCATGTCCAAGGCAAACTTCTCCTCGACCTTCTCCACGGCCCGCTTGGGATCGATCTGGATATCGGGGATGTTTGCGTTCAACATGAGCTGGAAGAGGTTGAGAATCAAGTTGCTGTTGCGCCGTAACGTGGTGTAGGTGATGAAACAGTAGCTCTTGAAGAGGTTGAAGTTCTCGTGGTTCATGCCTCCCATACCATCGATCACCTGGATGGGCAACTTCATCAAAGGTGGGAATGGCTTGGGGTCTCGGCCCAAGATGTACCCGAAATCCGCATGCCAGAACTTACCGTTGGGCGAAAGAAGCAAGTTGTCCAAGTGTCGGTCGCCAACCCCGAGGATATATGTGATCACACAGTATCCGGCACACAGCTTGACGTAGTTATCCATCACCCACCCCGAGACTCCCAAGTCCGACGTCTGTTTGGAGCTCTGGTCCTGATTGGTGTTATTGATTTGGTTGGTTTGGCTTGAAGCAATTGTAGAGCTCGAAAGGCCATCGGCCTCGTTGTCGTGGTCCTTGCTGTTATGCTGAAGGTACTTGAGAATGCCGTTTTCTCGCGTGCCGTTGGTCTCCAAGTTCTTGGAAAGCACCGAATCGAGCGTTTCATTAGGCACGAACTGGATGAACCCTGCTATGGGGCTGGTGGCCAAGATCTTGTAAGGAGTCAACTTCAAGTCCAAGTTCTCGTTCTTCAAGAGCTGGTCCATGAGGTTGATGATCTGGATCACCAACTGGTCCTGGCGCAAGTCGTCGCCGATCTTGAACATGAGCAGGTACTTGCCGTGTTTCAGACGGGTTCCGAAGATGGATGCCGAGGTCTTGCGCCCGAAATTGGCCACGGTCTTGAACGTGATTTTGAGCGGTGCAAGTGAACTTTTAAACACTGAACACTCGGTTGGGTAACAGCCACAAATCATCACATCTGGATCCAAGGGAAGAGGGAACGGCTCGGGGAACTTAAGCATCCCGTTGGCTGGATCCGACAAGTACTCCTGCAAAAAAGCCACTTTCTTGCCCGTAGCCTCGTTCTTCTTGAATGAGGCCCGTAGGAGCTCCACAAGCCCCGTGAGCTTCTTGACAAACGCAATCTGCCGTTTCAAATGTGTATACTGGGGCAGGTTGGTCTGTGCACAGTGGTTCTTGAGCATGTCAATGTATGTGTTCATGACGATGTTGTAGATGGACCGGGACGATGGCTCCAGCAAATCTGACCTCATGAGCTGGTCCTCGTTCTCCACCTTGACGTACCAGTAGAAGAAATTGCCCAAACGGGCACTTTTAACCGATTTTTCAATGAGGAACCGTGCCAAAGGTGCATCTTCAAGCACATCGTGCGTTGTTCCAGTTCCAGGCCCAGACTCAGGCCCAGGCCGCTTCATGTTCTCGTATTTGAGTGCCTGCACCAACTGGAGAAGATAAAGAAGAAGTTCATCGGCACTGGCCAACGTAAGTCTTTGCACGGCAAAGTGACGGAGACGCCTACAGTAGGCGAAGATCTTGTTGATTTTGGCGTCGTCTGCAGGTGAGACGTCCTTGACGTTGACTGCAATTGTATGGTGTCTGAGCCCGGCCAAAAGAGCATGCGGGTTGAAATTGTTGGAGAGAAGCTCCAAGGCATCACCAATATCAATGCGGTCCACGGACCAATAGGGAAGAATCTCGGCAAACACGTGGTCCAACTCAGACTCGTTTTCCCAGTTCAAGCTCTTGAGGAACTTGGTCAAGAACTGCTTGGTGCTCTGCAGAGGCACTGCTTTCTGCAGGTCATCCGCTTGGTTCTTGGAAAAGTAGAACCGGTACTTCCAGAGGTTTTTCTTTTCGTAGTCCGTGAGGATTGCACTGGAGGGTCTGTTCAAGATCCGCCAGAGCTCGTCACGCATATGAGGCGAAGGTTTGAGTTCGCGGTCGAGGTTGCTGTTGATGTTGATGTTGGATGAGAGTTTCTGGAACTTGAGCTCGATGGGATCGAGGATTTCACCGGCGCTTTGGTCTGCAGACGAGTTGTAGGCGGTGATCTCAGCACACGCGAAGTCGGGGTCGTAGATCTTGGCCACGGAAGGAACTTTTCCTCCGGTTGTGGCGATTTCAATGCTTGTCAAGACTCGTGTCTCGGGCCGTTCCTCAGCCTCGGTGTTGATGTGTGGGGCCAACTGGGGGAGCCGGTACGTGACGTCCAGGTACACGATGGGAAGGGAGAAGTTGGGGAGCTCGATGTGAAGAAACGTGGCGTTTTGTTTGGGGGGTTGAATGGCTGCAAACGCCTGCGTATCGAGCCATTTGACCTTGTGGAAGTGTCCGTTTTCGTACTGGACAATGCGCTGTTCCAAGCCACCATCTCTCAGACCGTTTCCAAGACCTTCGTTTCCAAGACCTTCGTTTCCAAAAGCTCCTCCTTCAGTGCCATAAAAAACCTGTTTCCCAATTGAGTCTTTAATTGTCTCTCCCTTTCCTCCATTGATACAACTGACTTGGCGTATCTTCACCTTGCAGAGCCCCTTCCGTAGCGTACAGTCGGAATGGTCAAATACCGAAAGTGAACCCGAACCAAAAAGAACCGCCTGGGCATCTGTCACCTCATAAATGGCCATATGGAAGTAGCTGGAATAATCAAGCTGGTTGTAGTTGACCGGGAGCCTTACATGCAGGTCCCACTCCCTTTTGTTCCCTGAAAACTCCCGGAATGGCGTCTGAACTTCCTGGCATACGGCGTTGTGGTTGCCATCATACACCTGCACACGTACAAAGAGACTGGAGTTGGCGGAGACGTGGCTAAGCGTCTTGAAGGTGGAGGCCGAGGCAAACTTGTCCAGAGCAGATGCGAGGGCGGGGGTTTGAGGGGTTGTGAGCGACCGGATCTTGATGTAAACGGGGATATTGAGCGTCCGGGCCAACCCGAAGTTGGTGGCGGTCTGGCTTTTGTCCATGGGGTTGAAGTGTTGATGGATGCGTACACCTGTGCACCCAGATATGAGGATCAGTGATGTGATAGCGATAGCGCCGTACACCCGTACACCACAAGATACACTATATCTCTATACTACTTTACATTATAGCACTCTGTTGATACCACGGATATCCGATTTTGATGCTAAGTATTTACATTGCCATACTCCACACAAGCCTCGTGCATGTACTGGAGATGAGCTTGTTTGTGGTCGGAATAAAGTGAGGCTTTAGCCACTCGCTCTTGGAGAACCGAGCAGGCCTTCTCCTATTTTATCCTCCTCTTCTCCCATATTAATATTTCTCTTCTCCCATATTGATATTTCTCTTTTCCCATATTGATATTTCTCTTCTCCAATAGTATTTCCATACTTTTCTCTTCTTTCTCTTTACTTTCCATCGGACCGCACGTTCTGGCCAAACCACATGTACTTCTGATCGGCCGACTCGTCGTCCGAAGAATCGCTGCCCGAACTCGAATTGAGCTGGTAGAATATCGACTTCTTGTTCTTCTTTTCCTTGTCGTGGGAGAGAACTGAGGGCACGAACTTGATGGAGCTCGAGCGCAGAGGCCGAGTGCCGACGGCGCTGCGTGCAGGCACCGACTGACTGGGCGTGGACTCCACCAGCTGGTCGTCGACAAAATGCAAGAAGCTCTTTCCGCTCGGCGGACTGCCTTTTTCGGAAATGGCCCCGAATTTGGGCGTCGACGTTTGTGGCCGTCTTCTTTGGAGCGACCGCACCCGGTTGAGCCGTTGGATCACGTCGTTCATATTAGGAGACAGCTCTGCATACTCCTCCAGCTGGTCTCGGGGCGACATGGACCCATTGGGCGAGAGGCCGGGGAAGATATTGATGCGGCCCAGGTCCACGCTCTTATCGTCGTCGTTGCGCATGTTCATCAAGTTGGCATGACTGTTGACCTTGGAGTTGAGGTGGTGGATGGGTATGCTGGATGTGGATGAGTACCGCAACTTCAACGGATGGTAGATCTCCTCATTGGAGGCCAATTTGGACAAGTCAATAGTGGAGTTGAAACCACTGGGTTCAGATGTGGGCGACACGTCGGGCGAGATGGGGTGCTGAGGCGCATGTACTATGGAAAACGTTCGTTTGAAAGCCTCGTCGTTCATCACCTTGAGCCGGAACTCCGATGCAATCTTGTGCTTATTGGCTTCCAGAGGTGACCAATTTTTGGCAGATGGACATAACGGCATCGGAGGAGGCCGCGATTGGCACTCGCTGGAAGCCTTATTGTCGATCCGGAAAGAAGGCCGTTCCTTGGACTCATCGGTATGGACCCTCGCTAGACCTCCAAAGCCCATGGCTGGGTACTCTTGTTGCTTGTCCAAGTCTTCCTTTTTGACAAAGTTGGTTTTATAGTACACAATATCGGACTCAAGGTTCAAGGTGGCATCGATCGAAGGATCTTTTGTGAGTATGTCCAAGCAGTCCTTCTTGAGCACCCAATTCTCATCTGTTTTCTTTGCAAAGTTGAGCCCCAACTCGGGGATTTCTTCGAAAATTGGGTGGCTGATGAAATGCAGGAGGAAACTGGAGATCACGTAGCCATGGGAGACCACAATGACCACGGTGTCGTTCTTGGAGTTTTGGTACGTGGCCAAGAGTTTCTGGAAGTACACCTTGCAATGCTCCTGGAACTGCTTATGCGAGATATCAGGCTCGTTCCAGGGGCCGAGCTTGGTGGTGGGCCGGAAGTTCAGCACAAACTTGCGGTTCTTCATCAACTGGATATTGGGGGTGTACATCTGGTACGCTTCATTGGAGTCGTAGAACGGCGGCTTGTTCTCCATCTTTTCGTGGCACCATTCCGACAACGCAAAGTCTCCTAGTAGCTGGAACTTGGGCTTGAGATGTGGTGCCTTGGAGGCCAACTGCTCTTGCATATGCGAGATGACCAAGTCTGCGGTTTCACAGCAGCGCAAGTAGGGCGAGAAGTGGATGATGATATTCTTTTTCTGGAGGTCTTTGGTTTCTGTAAGCTCGAGGATCCGTGTGCAAGTCTCCGCCACCCTGGCATCGGCTGCAGCCGTGAGGGACAGGTCATACACTTTGTAGGGAGAATGTAGAGGAGGTTCGTTTGTCTTCAGGTGGTCGGCTCTAGGGCCATGGCGTAAGAAAAAGAGCTCAGCCATGAGTCAGTGACTGAAGAGATTGAATGGAGGAGGTTAAATGGAGGCCGAAGGTTGTAATTGGACAGGCGGTTGCACTTAAACTGGACGGTTTTGGGAGTAGATTGTGACAGTCCTATACGTAGATTCTTTGGGAGTTGGGTATGGCTGTAAATTTGTTCGATCCAGAAGTTGGCGCTAAGCTCTAGATACAGATCGGGATGGATCGATGTTGGTGAGTCTTAGTATGATATGGTATGACCAGTATAAGCTCCCGTATGCAGTATGACTAAGAAGCTCCCGGGTGAGCCGTGGATTAGGAGATCTGTGGAGTGTAGTGATGGTAGGTGGAGCTCTGTGGTGTGGTGGAGGAGCTAAGCCAGGTCAGCGATATGGATGGCTGGGTGCAGGAAAGAACTGGCGGTGCAGGAAGAGCCTGGCGGTGCAGGAAAGGACAGATGTTTCAGAAGGGCCCAATGAAACAGAGATGAAACAGAGATGAAACAAGGCTGGAGGACCAAAAGAAGAAGGACTGGGAAAGGTGCGGGCAAAGAAAAAAGGTGTTGGTGGTGAGAAACGGGTGCGAGAGAGCGCAGGGCCAGGCGGGAATGAGAGAGGACGAGGTGGACCGGACGCAGATCCGGGGGCGTACCGGGGGTATGAGGAGGAAGGATTGGCCCAGAATAGATCCGGGGGCATATGCAGCCGACGGTCCGAGGTGGAACCGTATCTTCGGCTCCACCCGAGTTCCGAGGGTGGGTATTCTTTTACTGTATGTGGACAACTGTTATATTTTTTACCGTCTGGGGTTTGGCGATGTGGCTAAGTGCATATGATGATGAAGCCAGATGGTATGACGTAGAGTCCTGCACACAGCGCGCCCTCGGTTCATGGACTAATGTAAACAACAAAAACGTATACCGTCCTAAAATGGCTTTGAAGCCTTGGTGCATTAATTCTGTATCGGTTTGGGATATCAGCCGGTATGAAATTTACACGAAAACATGTGTGGATGGAGCAGGAGCTTGAAGTGGGGGGGGGGGGGGGGGGGGGGGGGGGGGGGGGGGGGGGAATTCCTGCATGGGACAAGAATCTCGTGATTTTCGTGTAGTGGAACCGGGGGCTTGTCTGCAGTACGGCGAAACGAATTTTTGATACTATGTGCAGTACGCATATTTCTCATTACGATCACGTGCTGGTTCAAAATGCACCGGGCAAACATCAGTTTGGTATAAAACGACGCACCTACACCAATCTCAAGGAGCTTCTCTTTCGTTACATCGTCACCAGGAAGGAGCGCCTATATGCAGGACGCAGCACAAGCCATAAATATAACATCTCCAACCCCCAATTTCTCTCCCCCCACAACTACACCATGAGTCAAATAATCACTCCCCAGCAATCCAATGAATTAGTCCTGAAGGCCCTAGCAGGTATGTAATATACAGGCAATCTTCATCACCCCCAAGTTACTAACTCCAGCTCGTTCCCTTGCCTACTGTCCCTACTCCAACTTCCGGTACGTCCCCCCTCCTTCCACGCTCCTCTCAAAATCGTTCCATTTCAATTCCTCCATAATCTTCTATCGTCCAATGATTCAATGATTCAATGATTTCTTCATTTTTGGCTGTGATTTTTGGCTGTGATTTTGGCTGTGATTTTGGCTGTGATTTTTGGCTGTAATTTTGGCTGTAATTTTTGTGCCCTTCTTCGCATATTTCTTGCCATTGTTCTTTCTCAAAGTGTCATTTTCAATCTTTTTTAGTGTTTTCGCATTGTCCTTTTCGCATTATGCCTAAATTGTGCCTCAATTGTCCTAAATTTGGCCCATTTTTCCAATTCTTCGAGTCATTTCGAGTCATTTCCAGTCATTTCATTGTTTGATTCCGATTTTCCATTTTCTTCTATTCTTTTCTTCTATCCATTTTCCATCTTACTAACTATAGCGTTGGGTGTGCACTTTTGGCGGAGAGTGGGGAAATGGTGGTGGGAGCCAATGTGGAGAATGCGTCGTATGGTGCGGCCATCTGTGCAGAACGCAATGCCATCACTAGGGCTATAATGCAGGGCCACCGGAAATTCACTGCTTTGGCAGTGGCCAGCGACCAGACGGACCCGATTTCCCCATGTGGCATTTGCCGCCAGTTTATCCGGGAATTCGGCTCCGATACGTTGGTGATTATGGTGGCAGCAAATGGGGACACTGTGCTGCGCACCTTAGAGGAATTGTTACCCTTGAGTTTCGGCCCGGGTAACCTCCAGTGAAGTCTCCTTCCATCCACAAAGATATACCATAATGTAGTCGAATAGAGGAATTGGCGTTTCAATTGTATACCCCATAGGATGGTGCTATATGCAGGACACTATACTATACTAGACTGTAATGTTGGACTATATACAGTACACTGTATAATACAGGCACACAGACTGGACCAATAGTGGTGAGGTGGATTCGCTGTTAAATCGTCCAAATACCCGAATCGGAATCCGTATAGACTAGTCCGGCATATAGATAGATCCAGCGAGAGTGGGTGGGGCACTTTTTATAAGCCATAAGGAAATTTAGTAGTAGAACCCGAAACCAGAATGGCCCATTATACAATGAAATGTGTCTTGTTAGAAAATCAAAGTCGTTAGGTTGAACATATGGGCCAAACATTGAGAAGTATTGAGTGTAGTAATATAAATAGTAGTATACACTATAATACACTAAATATTTAGTACTAGGGTTGAACTATTCTAGTACAGAAAAGTGCTCCCTGAATTCAATAGACAGTAATAGACAAGTGGAGACCAAGACTAGTTTGAAATATACATACCAAGACTTTGGAGTAGATCTATGAGTCCCTAAATACTAGTAAGTAGTAAACCTCAAGTACAACAGGTTCGTATTCCGAAAATAACCATGGGTATTCGGATCGCTAGTTAGAGCCCGATAAAAATGCGCTTTTTTTAGGAGGAAAAGGCCTCCTTTTATAGTTCAAGGACCGCGCCTCCTGACACAAATGCACAGTATTCAGGGGCTTGCAGGTGGCTGCGAAAACGTAGCCTCACTAATATATAAAGCCCCCCCTCATCATCAACACTACACTCTATTTCAGTCTACAGTACTAGAATACCACTATAAATCCTTAGCACTCATAAGGTGGTGTATAGTGATTCTGGAAATGCGGGTGATTCAGGTTCTATGACTAAAACAATGTTCTCTTTCCTACTACGACCTTACCACTATATACACCACCTATACTGTATGTATATCTACACTCACTACAGTACAGTACGAGTAGAGTGGGTTATGGGAAGATGCAGTGTATATAGTACGAGGTTACTAGAGGCACTAGGGCGACCTGCATACTTGGAGGGCTGTAATTCTGGGGGGAATATACCGGACTCACAATTGCAGCCATGCGCATCCCCGCTTTCTGGAATATATAAAGGGCCCCTCCCGCTCTTTTCTCGCCCTCCTTTTTTCTGTCCCTACCCTTTGTCAACTCAGAATATCACTGTTTGTCACTGCTTGTCACTGCATGTCACTGTATGTACACTGTACATTTATTATTATCTCCAACCCATTGAATAATAAATACGTATTAGAACATACTAAATGCTTCTAATCATCGAAATTGAATGTGCAGTATGATTTGATCAAGCAAGAGAAATTGAAGTGACAGTATGGAACTAGTACTTCAAAGCAAGAGCAACCAAGCCAGCGCTGAATGAGTGTCGGATGCGGACCAAATTGAAGGTGCAATGTTGACCTCTTTCGAGATCCATGGGAAGCATGTTTTGTTTCCTTACAGTGGCACTCTCACGGTTCATGAGACCATAGTTTACTTGAAACCTGGATCAGATGAGAAACTTGAACAGAAAGTGGGTCGAAAAACTGGTTTAGTTTCCCCTCCTGCATATACATGATGATTAAGAAGATGAGCTTCAAAGGCCCTAAACAATGAAAAAGTTATCATTGATGGTGGCAGTCATTCAGTCAGTTTGTCAGTCTAGATTATTATGTACTAGAATATCTATGGCCAGAATGGCAGAGTATAGGTCCAAGAACACCATATTCGAGAAAGACAGAGTTAGGACTTGCAACTCTTATTTCCAGAAAAGGAAGCCGTATCGATCAGGCTAGTCCTTAAGAAATTTGGGACTTTAAGGAATGAACTAGGTCCTGTCTTGCATACAAGCACCTGCATATAAGCAAGTGTCACCTACACACCCAAGTTCATTATTCTGTCTAATCCTTTGGACTGATCAAATTGTCTTTTTTAAATTGTCTTTGAAATTGCTTTGAAATTGTCTTGTTTAAATAGGCTTGTTTTGTGGCTACAAACAGATTCTGTTCTTGTTTATTGTTCTTGATGTGCATGGTCACGTGACCTTCTTCCCTCATCTTCCATCGCCAAGCATCACTACCGCACCAATGAGTACCGTGTGTTCTTCCACCCAATGCGGGCTTCGAACCGACTCCGTGCTCAAATGCCCCGTTTGTCTCAAGAATGAAGTCACCAGTGTTTTTTGCAACCAAACGTGTTTCCGTTCGGGCTGGGCCTCGCACAAAGCCATCCACCCGGCCGCAGATAATGAGGTGTTCGATCCTTTCCCCAAGTTCAAGTACAGCGGCGACTTGAGAGCCGCTTACCCCTTGACGCCCAAGAGACAGCTTCCGGCACATATCAAACGGCCAGACTATGCCCGGAACGGGCGGCCCATCAGTGAGTTCAAAAACGACCGCAAGGGCAAAATCACCATTTTGAGCGAGGAAGAAATCGCCAAAATGAGGAAAGTGGGCGATGTGGGGCGCCAGATCTTGGACACCGTGGCCGGACACGTGGCCCCGGGAATTACCACCGATAAGCTCGACGAGATCTTGCACAATGAGTGTATCAAGCATGAGGTGTACCCTTCTCCACTCAACTACTACAACTTCCCCAAGTCTGTGTGCACGTCGGTCAACGAGATCATTTGCCACGGTATTCCCGATCAGTACGTGCTCAAGGATGGAGACATTGTCAACCTTGACGTGTCCATTTATATGGATGGTTACCATAGTGACTTGAACGAAACCTACTATGTGGGAGACAAGGCCAAGGCTGACCCCGATACTGTGCGGTTGGTGGAGACTACACGGGAGTGTTTGGACTTGGCGATTGCCAGTGTGAAACCAGGGTTGGTGTTCAGGACATTGGGTCAGGTGATCGAGGACCACGCCACCAAGAATGGGTGTTCCGTGGTGCGGACCTACTGTGGCCATGGAATCAACTCGTTGTTCCATTGTCAGCCGGATATCCCACACTATGCCAAGAATAAGGCGGTGGGCGTGGCCAAACCGGGCATGGTGTTTACCATTGAACCCATGCTTTGCTTGGGCACCTATAACGATGTCACGTGGCCCGACAACTGGACGGCTTCCACTACGGATGGGCGCTACTCGGCTCAGTTTGAGCACATGATGCTTGTGACCGAGACGGGCTGTGAGCTTCTCACGGGCCGCAAGGCCGATTCGCCGGGTGGCGCGGTTCCCAGAATCGAAAAGCCTTAAATAGTATATTAATGTATCTAAGCGACCATTACTACAAGTAGACGTTAAAAGCGGTAGGTATCAAATATGTCTCTGGTGCGAATGGGAAAAAAATGGACGAGTCCGGATTTGAACCGGAGACCTTTCCCATGCTAAGGGAACGCGCTACCAACTGCGCCACACGCCCGAATTGTAACTGAAAAAATCCGTGGAGCTTTATGAGGTGTCAGTAAACCACTCTCTTTTGATATCCACCACGTTTCTAGTCAAACGGAAGTATCTCAGAGTGGTCATTATTTATTTTGAGACTGAATTTAAGTATGATTTGAAATATACTTGAGGTTATTACTTGGAGGTGACCTCGGAATGGACGACGGAAAACATGCGAGCACCGGGGTACCTCAGTAGAAGACGGACCAATGCAAACGCCTTATTTTTTTTGCGATTATCATAAAAATGTATTGGTTGAAAAGCTGAAATTCCGGACATCAAAACGGTGTTTTTCAGGAGCTAAAATCTTCACTGTGTATCTTTGAAAAGACCTTAGTAGATCAATTCCGGCCGCGGCCTCAATTCCGAGGGTTCCGAGACCGGATTTCATTGTTTATGTACAGGAGCAGTTGGAGTACTACAGTTTCTTAAATAATTTTAGTTGTCATTGCTACATGAGATATCAAAGGAGTGCATACAACACTGGATTTTAGAGCCATACTTTTAGATTAGACAGTAAGGGTTTGATTGTTGAATGAGACTATATGCAGGATTAGAATAAGTATAAACAATTATAAACACGAGAGTGAGAGGACTATATACAGGACGGGAATGTAAATAACAAATCAAACATCACTATTTACAGGACTAACACTGGTTGAGAGGACCAAATAATAGTATCATGACGGACTGTATGTATGACTGTATGCAGGACGTGAAATATACGAGCAGATACACTACAATACAGGATAGTAATAGAGCAGTAACTACGCGTGTAAGATGCAGTACTTCAGTGTAGGACAGTACTACAGTATAGGTGCAGTAGTAGTTAAGAGTGGATCACTAGGTAGACACGACTATGTGCAGTACTGGAGTATATGACTATGTGCAGTACCAGAATAACAATGCAGTACAAAAGTATACGAGTGCATTTTCGGGTCTACGATGCAGTATAACGATTTTATTGTACTACTAAACTACACTACTACAGTAATTAGTCCATACTGCATATAATTGTTATTTCCTGTGTACAGGTTGAGATTACGTAGTACTGCATGCATATACACTATATGCAGTGACTCTAAATAGAAAAAGAATAATTTGAACATATGGTTCTTTTAGGAATAGACAATAAAGAGGCATATTTCTTTTATGTTTGTGCAGGAGTTTTCAGTTTTTAAAAAAGTTCGTAAATGAAAGTATGGGAGTGCATATAAGCACGAGAAACATGTAGTAGTTAAAGTGTAGCAGGTATGAATTTACGAGAACGGAGTATGATTGGCCGAGGCTCTAGTATACAGGCCCAGCCAATATACGAGAAAGATTAAAGGACTAAATACGAGATACAGGAATAGAGTACCCGTGAACGAAATACGAGCGTACATGCAGGAATGAAAGGTGATATACAGGACTTGCCAAATAATATACAGGTTTTGATAAGAAATATACAGGACTAGATAAGTAATATACAGGATTTGATAAGAAATATACAGTAGAGCATAGGAGTACAGGAAAATAGATTAAGAATAAGAGAGATGCAGGACTAATCATAAGAGACGTGCTACACCATATTCCTCTTTTATATACACTCTGCTATAGTATACTACACTGTACTATAGCCTACTATGCAGTGCAGCGAGTCCTGCATATACGCCAAAACAGCATAGGAGAGAGGCATATAGTTCTAGATACGAGATTCGGCATAGATAGACCGAAGTAGAAATATACGAGAAAGTACATGCAGAATTGGAGCAGGAAGAGTGCACAGAAGCTATAGAATCGATAGTTTGTTTTATATGCAGGAAGGGAGTAAATCAAGCTTAGCCCCAGCACATGGATTATTTTCTAGAGGACGTAAATAAATGGAGTCTGTTGACAAGATGGTGATTTAGATATTGGGCAATACAAATTGGACAGATTGGACAGATTCGACAGATTGGACAGATTAGACAGATTAGACAGATTGGACAGATTGGACAGATTGAACAGATTAGACAAGACAGATTGGACAGATTGGACAGATTGGACAAAGCAACTTGACCCAAATCAACAGAAACCAAATACTGCCTCTAGTTTTTAACATTGCCTCTTGAGTTTCTGGCCGACACTATATACAGGACAGACAGAAACGAGTACAGACAAGAGAGTAGCTGGACTGCATACAGCAGTGCTATGGAGACTAGCCCCAGATATAGAAAAAGAACATTGATACACGGAGTGCAGATAGTACATGGAGTATGAAGCCAAACACAGAATACATAGCACAGACTTCACAGAATCCAGAGTATGACTACAGAGTACCAGATACATAGAGTACATACAGTATGGAGACAGAGTACATAGATATACCATTAAGGACAAGACATAGATATTACACAGAGTACCAGATACATAGAGTATGGAGACACACAGTACAAATACAGAGTACTAAAGACAGAGTACTAAAGACAGAGTACTAAATACAGAGTACGAGATACACAGTACTAAATACACAGTACTAAATACACAGTACTAAATACACAGAGTACGAGATACACAGAGTACTGATATTATATATTATAGAGTATAGAATAC
This sequence comes from Metschnikowia kamakouana, assembly GCA_002374535.1. Classification (NCBI taxonomy): domain Eukaryota; kingdom Fungi; phylum Ascomycota; class Pichiomycetes; order Serinales; family Metschnikowiaceae; genus Metschnikowia; species Metschnikowia kamakouana. The sequence goes on from NKZX01000747.1 coordinate 104,381, forward strand.
ACAGATATATAGAGTATACAGTATCCTGATAGTATATAGAGTACATAGAGTTATAGAGTATAGAGTATGACACAGAGTACATATATTATAGAGTATGGACAGAAGATATACAGAGTATATCGACTACAGTATCCTGATAGTACATAGAGTACAGTATAGTACAGTATAGAGTATAGTACAGTATAGAGTATAGTATAGAGTATAGAGTATAGTACAGTATAAAGTACAGTATAAAGTATAGAGTATAGAGTATAGAGTATAGTATAGTATAGAGTATAGAGTATAGAGTACAGAGTACAGTATAGTATAGAGTATAGAGTAGAGTACACATATTATAGAGTACAGTATAGTATCGAGTATAGTATCGAGTATAGTATCGAGTATAGTATAGAGTATAGTGTTGAGAGTTCGCATAAACCTTTGTAAAGGTTGGAACTTGAGTCATAGATATTCATTAATTCTGACAATTGGGAACAGTGGTATTCTTCTTAGCTTGATGTATTCGGGGTTCTCTCTCTGCTCTTCCAGCTGAGACCTTCCTTTTCTCTTGAGCTACATACGGCGACTCCATCGCTTCTTGTGCCTTTCCTTAGACAACACGTAGACCCGAGTTGGACGAGACTCTCAACCATCCTTATTCTCTTCCTCACCTTGTTCCGTCTGGCCATTTGCACATGCAGCACATATAGAGTGTAGTATAGAGTGTAGTATAGAGTGTAGTATAGAGTGTAGTATAGAGTGTAGTATAGAGTAGTATATAGAGTGTAGTATAGAGTGTAGTATAGAGTATAGTATAGAGTGTTTTGCTTGGTTCTTAGTGGGTCCATAGTTACTCGGGTGTAACGGTCTTCCATTAATTCTTGCAATTTAAGATATAGTTATTGTGATTTAAGATATAGGTGTCATCTTAGTTCTTTGGATTGTGGTTGCTAAACTACCAGGAAGTTCGCTTAACCAAGCTCATTCGCTTTTCGAGAACACAACGAGCGGGATCTCCTTTTATATGTATGTTTTCTTTCTGGACCATAGCATGGTACTCCTTCAAATCGTCCAAAGATAGGGCTCACTTTGTTTGAGTCCCTTTCTTGAAACCTCGTTGGACCGATTCCGCGTAGCAGGCTTTTGTTTCTTCTGGAAACCACATATTGACCCATGCGATATGTGGAACATCTCTCCTGTTCAACATATAGAGTATAGTATAGAGTATAGAGTATAGTATAGAGTATAGTATAGAGTATAGTATAGAGTATAGTATAGAGTATAGAGTATAGTATAGAGTATAGTATAGAGTATAGTATAGAGTATAGTATAGAGTATAGTATAGAGTATAGTATAGAGTATAGAGTATAGAATACGGAGACAAAGAGTACTGATATTATATAGAGTATAGCATAGTACAGAGTATAGTATAGTATATAAAGAACTGATATTATAGAGTATAGTATAGTATAGTATAGTACACAGTATATATAGCAGTGTTAAAGGAGTCAGTATTAGTATATAAATAGTGGTCAGTATAGAGTAGATGGAGAGTAGATGGAGTGAGAAAGCGTGTTACGCGTTGTTGTTAACATTCGCATACGTGGGAACACCAATCTCGTCAGTCTCTAGAAATTTAGTTTCTTAGGATGAACTTTTCATAATCTTAATCCTAATAACTCTAGCAAGTAAGGTTGATTAGTGATAGGCTCAGTCATTTGTATTCTGGTTGTCTTATAAACTTAAGCTAGGAACTTGCTATTTCCTCTCTGTAACAGAGCGCTTATGCTTCTTGACATATAAGAGCGACGCACTCTCTTCTTATATGTCCCCTTTGATAACACGTCGACCTCCATTTAGACGAGAGCTAGGCGACTCTCTCATCTAACATTGTTCTCTTAGAAGACAATGTTTCATCTGGATATACTGCATATATTATAGAGTATAGTACAGAGTATAGTACAGAGTATAGAGTATGGAGACAAAGAATATATAGAGAACTAATAGTATATAGAGTATAGTATAGTATAGAGTATAGTATAGTATAGAGTATAGTACAGAGTATAGTACAGAGTATAAGCAGTGTTAAAGGAGGCAGTATTAGTATTTAAATAAGTGGAGAGTAGATGGAGTGAGAAAGCGAGCATGTTGCATGCAGTACATATAGAATAGAGAGTGGATGGGTATATATTACAGCATATATAGATATTGAAGGATATTATCGAGTATGGAGTATAGTGGGCATGTTATGTACAGGACATTATATAGAGTACATTATTAGTATAAGTATAGAATGGTGGGTTATATAGAGGACATATAGTATAGAATGGCGGTTATATGCAGGACCCCGATACAGGATCAGGTCATTGGATCAAGATTGGGTATTTCACATCACTATATTTTCCTATATACCGTTTGTAGTAGGTCAGGCGATCTATGCTTCGGTAAAAGATCCAAACAGAGGAAGGATTGGGGAAGAAATCATGGAATATCATCTACAAGTTTCAGTACTTTCAAGAACTCCATTGGCTTCTCCCACATTTTTCAAACATACTCTTCTTCTAAGCTCCTTTTCACTCTTCAGCTCCGTTTACCGTTGCTTCGAATCAAGATCCAACGTTAGGACAGTCCATGATATATTGTATGGAGACTGCATACTGTCATCCTGCACACAAGACCCAATATGCAGTACGATGAAGTAAAAGAGTAAAGAGGGAATAAGGGGATAAAGAATGGCGAGAGTCCGCGTGTTGTGTGCAGGAACACCACCTGAAATGCCCCATTCTAGAATTAAATCATTTCCAGGTCACGTATAGGATCCAAAAAAGTTTCAAAGCATTGGATCCAGAAAAGGTAAAAAGGGCCCCTGAAGACCCGGAAAAGCGCCCTGAAAGTACCATCACGTGTCTACACCACAGACTCTAGACTCTACAGCTATATACACTACTACTGCTAGCTACCACTGACTATTATTCAGCACTTCAACCGTCACCAATCAGTGGCACCATCTTAGAGACTGACGAGAAGAAGCTTGGAACTGATGAAGAAGCTTGAAACTGATGAAGAAGCTTGGAACTGATGAGAAGAAGCTCCGAGACAGAAGGAATTGTTGAAGATTTGTTTCAAGACCGTCTGGTATCTTGTACACTCTTGAATGTCATTGTTTTAGATGGGTCATCCAATCAGCTCACTTAAGGAACGAAACCATGATTTCCCAGTCATGGTCTAGAGACAGCCAGAATCCAAATCACTCAAGTGCCGAGTAAAATTCCTCGTTGACTAGAGTATCAAAGAACGAGTATAATAGTCCCAGCTATTAAGGAAGGCACAACGTCCAACATGGGTCTCAACGTACATCTTAACCCTAGTCCGCGGTTGGTAAATAAACTCGGGCGCCTTGCTCCTCCACGACTTGGTGAGCGCCGTTGTAGCCACGGCCTTCGAGGAATTGCCCACAGCCTCGAACGTGACTGGACTCCACCCCGCCATATCCGCTTTCAAAACGTATTCCTTCGCAGAACACTCATTCAACGCTAGGTACCGTTCAATACCAATATCAATATCCTCCATTGTCATCCAGTAGGGCCAGTTCAGATCACCCGGCCTTTCCCTGAACAAGCGCAATTCATCGAAATACTTCTTCGTCACCGCAAACAGGATTTCTTCCACGTCCGCCCCAAAGTGTTGCTTGGGCGCCATGATCTCCTCAAACGTGACATCACGCCCGGGCTTAAACTGTAACCAGGGCTTAAACCGTATCCTGGTCTTAAACTGTAACCCGGCGTTAAACTGTAACTCGGCCTTAAACTGTAACTCGGGCAACAGTCTTCCAACCAGCTGAGACATGAACCGTATGGCATTAATGGGCGCCATGGTCATGATCCTCGTCAACTCTTTTCTCTGCATATTCTCGGGGAACTGACGAAAATAGTCTGAAACAATATGTTCCCGGCGAATGGCATCCCGAGCGCCCGGCCACTCTGCATCCTTGTACTGCAACAAATCCGCAAATGGGTAGTAGTTCATGTTGAACCCACGCTTTAAGATCTCTTTGCTGACTTCACCAGGTTGCTGAAACACTCCTACCCATGGCGCAATCGCATGGATATCTGCAAGACTCGGGTATTTTTGATCCTTCAACCCCCATTTAAATTTTTTCTGCTGGTATAAGCCTTCGGGAAGTTTGGTGGGAACAGGACACCGAATTGGGTCATACCACCTGTGTTTAGAAAAGTCATTGTCCAAGTACTCGTAATGTTGGTGGATCTCCTCACGTGTCTGAACATTGATCTGGGAGCGAGCGACCATGGGCAGGCTAGACCGATGAACCTGCGCGCACATCGGCGTATATGCAGGAACATGCAATCGAGGTGCGTCATGCTGCATAAACTCGCATGGCTGCGACACTCCTCTAACCTCCTCACCAGAAGGCCACCTCGAGCCAACCGCCTTCTTAGGGAGCAAACTCAAGCTGGCGAGCCCCTCCACCAATGTCGTGTTCATTGAAAGAGTGTCCAGAGAGTGCAGGGAGTGCAGGGAGTGCAGGGAGTCCAGTTGTGGTGTGTCCAGACTGTACAGAGCGGTTGGGCTTTCCAGGCGCTGATTCTCCAATAAGCGCCAGAGTCGGACCGGGTCATAATCCTCATCCTTCCAACCCAGATTAGGTTCTAGCAAAACAATATTCCGATTGGACGGCTTTAGAGTTTCTAGACTCTTGTCTTTCAGACGGTTTGGTCGAACCATGTTCCGGGATTTCGTCGGAAGAAACCATACCCCCATTTTCTCCCTCGCGCTCTTTTATACCCATCCACTGTACACCATACACTCCTGAGACACTTCTCAATCAATAGTGTTGAACCTTAAGAAGGATCCTGGTTTCACGTGGTTCATTTTGCAGGAATCAGGAAACAGATGAAACACTTCGATTAACCACTCCCGGGTACAAACATCCAATGGGAGGACTTCGGAAGAGAGTCTCCGATATATGCGGCGGGGATCGAGCATCCAATAAGAGTGTCTGATAATAAGCACGAATGAGGGGTTAATCAGGGGGGCTGCAATTTTGGGTTTGTGGACGGCTAGAATGTTGCGTTTGTGGACAGATGACACAAAAAGAAGTCTCCAACGCTTGGACTATATAAGGAGGAAGATCAGCCCAGATTTTGATTACCAAATAAGAATTTCCCAAGATGATTCAGAATCAAAAAGGAATCAAACAAGAATCCAACCAACGAAATGACTACAGAGGTTCAATACTTAAAGGAGTTTTTATTAGCCAATGAGATGGGATCAAGACCGCGTTGATGTTAACGCCCAACACTACTACTAACTGTTGCTATTATTGACTACTACTACTTTCTGATACTGATAATAATACTGACTACTACTTTCTAGTACTGATTACTGTTAGCTAGTACTGACTACTGACTACTACTAACTGCTGCTATTATGGACTACTACTAGTACTACTACTATCATTGACCACTGACTACTGCTATACTGACCACTACCATCATTGTCTACTGAATACTACTTTTGACGATCATTAACTACTACTACAGTCTGATACTACTACTACTACTACTACCATTCCTACTATTTGGTAGTACTATCATTACTAGGGGCTACTACTTGTGTCTGCTACTACTCACTGTGATACAGGTCCACTACTGGAATTTACTGGCATCTACTACTATTACTACTAGTACTGGTGTCTACTACTATTACTACTTACAACTTACAGCTACAGCTCCAGCTAGTACTACTATTACTACTGAATAGTACTAATGACGATCATTGACTACTACTGCTAATTACTGACTACTTCTACTGACTACTACTAGTACAGTTGAACCTGAGAAAAGGATACTGGTGTCACATGATCCATAATGCAGGAAGCGGATGTAACAAGTAACTCCGGTGGAGTGTTTCTGGATACAATAAGAAGTCACTGAAAGAAAGTCCTGATGACGGGATTGAAACACGGAGACTTGTAATGAGGGATTTCGGGAAGTCGACATCTAGTCGGTGTAAATGAATGCACCAATGGAACTGAAGTATTTCCAGAAGGCCGTGGAAAGAATCCCTGTTGTTGGTTTAAAGATGAAGTGAGGAGTTCCCTCTCAGTTTAAGGGATGGAATCAACTCCGTTCTAGGATCAGTTTTAGGAGAGGAAATAAGGATTCCTAAGAAAAAAGAATCCAGGAGATCAACACTGAAGCTCCACACTGAAAAAAGTCATTGAAGTCCAACGTGACACATGTGCCGAATTCTGACAGTTTTCAATATAGGTTTCAACCACCACTACCACAGCTACTGACTACTAAACAGTGTTATAAGTACTAATAGTACTACTGACTACCACTTCTGACTTCGACTACTAGCTACTACTGACTCCCAGTACTGCTAATTACTACTCCTTCTACTGACTACTGATTTTTAGTACGAATGAAGATCATTGACTACTCCTTCTACTATTGCTGACTACTGACTACTGACTACTGACTACTGACTACTGACTACTGACTACTGACTAGTGAGTACTACTGACTGGTATTGACGAATATTGACTATATGAACTGATACTACCAACGTTACCGATAACTGACTACTACAGTTACTACTACAGACTACAGAATACTACTATCGAATACTACTATTGACTACAGACTACAGAATACAGACTACAGACTACAGACTACAGACTACAGACTACAGACTACAGACTACAGATGGGGGTGTGATTGGCAAGGATTCAAAGGGTGGGGAGAGGAAGGTGATTGAGTCGATTTTGGACTGTGGGGTCCGGTTCCCCAGACCCTGAGTCTCTGTTTCCTCCTGGGGCCAGTTCTTTTCGCCGTCTCTCCAAATACTGCTACAACTACTGACTACTACTTTTAGGGTTTTCTGAGGTATACTACAACTTCTACTAGTGACTGGTGACTAGTGACTACTGATTCTTAGTACTGATTTTTAGTACTGTTAGTGCATCACCAACATTCCTGGGATCTATAGAAGTGATGTGGAAAGGTGAGATACTGAATACCAATAATACCTGACGATTACTATTCAGCTGTCCTTCTTTTACTTTGGTAGTTCGGCCCTAGTCTCACTTGCTCACGGAAAGACCCGATAAATGGCTTGGTGAGTACAGTCAGTGTTATCTCCGGCCCCATTTTTGGAGAAAGGTTTGGTGGATACACGGTAAATGAAGGTGGAGTATCAGAAGAATATGGGGGTTGGAGAAATGGACTGTCCTGGTGGAGAAATGGCAGTAGAAAAATGGTAGACACACGACCTGTATACCGTTCTGCTATACTTAATCTATAGAGCTAGTTATATGTTAATACACTCAAATAAACATTCTATCAACATTGGACAACTTTGTACTGAAGTGAATGGATTTGGAAGGACATACACCCGTGCACCAGCCACTTGGGCATAAATGCCCCAACGTAACAGCACCAAATGTGGTGCGATTCCAATGAAATTAGTATGTATGGAAAGCTGGAGTTTCAACCTTTCCAATGAATATTGTAAAGGCAAAAAATATCATGAATTCGTACTTTTAGGTGTGCATATAATTCCGGCTCGGCCAGCCCGGCCCCCACACCCCAGAAATCATCCCCAAACATCTTACAAAGTCCTAAGTTTAACTCCGGAAACATGAATTTTCGAGCCAATTCAACCTTTGCCAAGAATTCTGCCTCCGCTCGGACCTCGGCTCACGATGCAGAGCTCGGCTAGAGCTTCTATTCCGTATGCAGCGTCGAGCCGAGCGATTCCCGAGATTTCCGGCTTCTACGGATGCAAGGAATATTCGCCTCGGCGTCTTGGTGCATGCTAAATCATGCCACCATATGCAGCCACACCAAGGAAAAATGTAAGTAGTGTCTGAAGCCTTAGTACAATTTGAGTGCATAGAGTGATGCATGTAGTAGTGCATATAGTTGGGGTGGTGCATGGAAAGGGGCAGAAAAGAGTAGCAGGCTGGAGTAGGAAAGAGCAGATTTAAAGAGTGTGGGACGGTATAGAAGGTATATTAAACTCAATTTAAAGTAGATGCATGTAAAAAGAAATTTAGAGAAGGATTCGAGAGAAGAAAGGAAGGAAGGGGCGGGGCGGATGCAGGCTAAAATTAGCCGATTCGTCTAACGGGCGGTGTGTGCAGGAGTGCATTAAGGTACAGTGTTCTATACAGGTGCAACCAAGCAGGGACATACTGCAGTGTTTGCAGCAAAGGTCTAGAAGCGAAAGCTATTCCGGTAGAGTGCTTGGAAGGAGTCGACAAGGCAGAGGTTTGAAGACCAGAAAGAAAAACGAGGTATATGCAGGCCGCAGCGTACATGCAGGAACTTTGCTATGTTGCAGTTATCGGGACAAGTAACCGTAGTTGGAAAGTAAACTGGGTCTAGGTCTCAAAGAGGTGAAGCCACAGAGTGTAGCCACAGAGTAAGTCCACAGAGTAAGTCCACAGAGTAAGGACACAGAGTAAGGACACAAAATACTATGGTGGTCCTGCATATAGCACTGTACGATATCTTTAGACCCTATTTTCTGTATTAAACCGATGTACTTTCTACTTCCTTCTTTAAATGTTATACTAGATGTGCAGGCCTAAGTATTCGACACTTTTTGGAGGAAAAAACCACTATATTTAATGTGTACTGCATACAAGCACTTTTCGACTCACTAGAGCCAGGACTCCAGCTATAGGGATTGAAACCTAGCTATTTGAACGTTATAGAACGTACTGGCCAATATCGGCCCCTAGGACCAGGACTTTAAAGAAAAGTGAAGGAAGCCGTCCGCCTATAGAAAAGTGTTATATGCACACCCCTCGAGTCTACACTGGGACAGTCCCTTAACTTGATCCATAAGCATATTATCTGACCCCAAAATTCCAATTTTTTGCATTTTCAACTTCTGCACTACATGGTAAATATACTTTGGCCTGCACATGGATCTAGCTCGTGGGTATGAGTCTGGGAAATAAATGTACGATTGTGCTATTGTGCAGGATAAAAGACAATATACAGGATAAAAAACTATATGCAGAATTGCCGAGTTACTGTGCAGGACTACAAAGACCTTTCCATTATTACTTAATGCGTACGATTCAATCTATAAGATATTCAGTGGTGGTTTATAATGCCGAGGGCTAATGCCGGGTCAGATTAGGTGGAGATCCGGGGGTTGGGGGTGGAGATCCGGGGGTTGGGGGTGGAGATCCGGGGACAAAACCCACTTCCGACCCATCCATTCAGGCCGTTCATCCTCCCAAAAAGCTAGAGAATAAAATAACATTTTTCGCTATTAATAGTTGAAAATTTCCCGGATTTGGGAATATTTGCATGTCTCCCATGAGTTTCTATGGATGGTTATGAGTCTCTATGGAAGGTTATGAGCACGTGACTGTCATTATTTCATGTGTATGATTATGGTATAGCATGGTATGACTGGATATGGTATGGTATGGGTTTGGGGAGTGGTGGATCAATAGATAAGGTAGAAGTTCTGATTTTAGGGGACTGCATATAAGCATTTTTGATCAGTTTTCATGCCACTTCTTCATTGGCCATTGGAGTAATATTAGGAACAGTAGAGTGTGTAGCAGGGGATTGATGGGTCGAGTGGATGAGAAAATACCTTGGAATTTAATTTTCAGTCGGCCAATTACTTCCTTTTTAGGCAGACGGGGCGTATATGCAGGACAAACCATATTTGAAGGAGATGTAACTTGAAGTGGAGCCACTAGATACATTTAAGGCAAATCTAGTTGTCTCGGGACATTATGTCCGTAATTTTGGGTACGATGGGTTGGTGTTGACGGGCTCACGTGACGTTCCACGTGCACGCACGTGACCCGCACATACACCTCACAAAACTTTTCTCAACACTCCTGCTCCCCATGTCCTCCTCTATCCAGCTCCTTAACCCTAAGGCCGAATCCATCAGAAGGGCCCAGGCGCTCCAGGTCAACATCGCCGCAGCGCAAGGCCTCCAGCAAGTGTTGGCCTCCAACCTCGGCCCCAAAGGCACCCTCAAGCTTTTGGTGGACGGTTCCGGCAACCTCAAGTTGACCAAGGACGGTAAGGTGTTGCTTTCGGAAATGCAAATCCAGCACCCCACGGCGGTTATGATTGCACGTGCCGCCACCGCCCAGGACGAAATCACTGGAGATGGAACCACCACGGTTGTGTTATTGGTGGGGGAATTGTTGAAGCAGGCAGAGCGGTATATTTCTGAGGGCGTTCACCCGCGGATCTTGGTGGACGGGTTTGAGACTGCACGTGAGGCGTCGTTGGAATTTTTGGCGGGGTTCAAACAGATCCCGGAACTGATGGACCGTGAGTTCTTACTCCAGGTGGCACGGACCTCGGTGGCCACCAAGGTGACCCCAGAATTGACCGATGTGTTGGCTCCAATCGTCACCGACGCCGTGCTCTCTGTGCAGGGTGAAGACAAGAAGAACATCGACTTGCATATGGTGGAGATCATGACCATGCAGCATGGCAATGCTTCCGATACCCAACTCATCAAGGGCTTGGTCTTGGACCATGGGGCCAGACACCCTGATATGCCACGCGCTGTGAAGAACGCTTATGTGTTGACGTTAAACGTTTCGTTGGAATACGAAAAAACCGAGGTCAATTCCGGTTTTTTTTACTCGTCGGCGGAACAACGGGAGAAATTGGTCAATTCCGAGCGCAAATTCGTCGATGAGAAGTTACGCAAGATCGTGGACTTGAAGAATGAGGTGTGTGGCTTGGATGGCGATGCAGGCTTTGTTATCATCAACCAAAAGGGCATTGACCCCATGTCGTTGGATGTTTTGGCCAAACACAATATCTTGGCGTTGCGCCGGGCCAAAAGACGTAATATGGAGCGGTTGCAGTTGATTGTGGGCGGAGAAGCCCAAAACTCTGTGGACGACTTGAGCCCGGAGATCTTGGGCCGTGCCGGCTACGTTTACGAGGAAAGCATTGGCGAAGACAAGTTCACGCACATTACTGAATGTACGGAAGCCCAGGCGCTGACCATCCTCATCAAGGGCCTGACCAACCACGTGTTGCAGCAGACCAAGGATGCCGTGAGAGATGGGTTGCGTGCGGTGGCCAATGTGATCAAGGATGAAGCCATAGTGGCCGGCGGAGGTGCTTTTTTCATGAGCTGTCACAACCACCTATTATCGCTGAAGATCTTGAAGGGCCGCAATAAGCCGGGGATTAAGGCGTTTGCCGAGGCGCTTCTCGTGGTGCCAAAGGTGTTGAGCTCCAATGCCGGGCTCGATTCTTTGGAGACGGTATCGGCGTGCCAGGATGAGATCATGGACGACCACGTGGTGGGAATCGACCTTGTTTCAGGAGAGCCCATGGATCCTGCACTCGAGGGAGTTTGGGACCTGTACCGGGTGTTAAGAAATGCTATTTCGGCAGCAGCAGGAATCTCGTCCAACTTGCTTCTTTGCGATGAGCTTTTGAAGGCGGGCAAGCTGTCGTTGAAGGGCGGGCCAGGCGGCCAACCTCAGGGTATGCCCCAGGGAATGCCCGGAATGATGTGATTATAGAATGAACGGTCAGATGGTGCAGGATGCACGGGTCGTACTCTAATATATATTTGTACGGAAAAGACCGATCTATAAGTGAATATATATCAGTATAAGTGCAGATGTACGGATGTATCTGTATAACTATATGATGGCTTTATATACATGATCAGGATTGGGGACGTAGTGTAGAGTCAAGGGCTCATAACCAGGGTTCCCCCACTCTGCCCCCACTCCAGGACAATACTAGACAATTAGACAAAATCAGACAATTCTAGAATAGACAATACTGGACAAAATTCGACAAAATTCGACAAAATTCGACAAAATTCGACAAATCAGACAAATCTAGACAAATTAGACAAATCTAGACAAATTAGTCAAATCTAGACAAAATTCGACAAATCTAGACTACTGTACTGGACTAATTACGGAGTCTACTACTACCCATCAAAGAGTTGAAGCAGGAAAAACAGGACTAGAAAAAGGGAAAAGAAAAAGAGACCATCAAAAAGAAAAGAGAAGCAATTGCAAAAGAAAGATTCCAGAAGATCGTTCAATGAATGCATCAAACAAGGTTGACAGAAGGAGAAAACGGAAAGGAGTAAATCAAAAGGAAAAAACGGAAAGGCGTAAACCAAAAGGAGTAAATCAAAAGGAGTAAATCAAAAGGAGTAAATCAAAAGGAGTAAAAGGAAAGGAGTAAATCAAAAGGAGTAAAAGGAGAACATGGAAACCAATTCCCAAAACCAACTCCAAATGTAAACCTTCACTCATATTCTTTTCCAGGGTCACCATCACTTTGTCACCATCACTCTGCCTCCATCACTCTGCCTCCGTCACTTTGGTCTGTTAATACCCCCTGTTCCCCTCAGTTCCAGATTTACAGCCACTTTGCCACTTTACACCACACCCCCTTGGACGCCAACCCAACCCGGTTGACAGGAAAAGGAACAGGAACAGGAAAAGGAACAGGAAAAGGAGACTGTATAGTATGGGCATTCAGACTGTTTAAGAAACTGCTCCATTGACTGTACTGACTTCCCGCTAAGAGATGGTATAGTTAATGAAGTGATCAGAATGGCGCGGGATGTACAGATGTGCATGCACGCCGTAGTTGTATGCAGGACAACCAGTAAGCAGTGCACGAGAGAAGAGGATGTATGTGGTCCGTCACGAGGCCAAAATGGCTGAAATTAGAACCACACTATGAGAAGAGCAGTCTCGCTCTACGACCAAAGTTTCAGCGTGCTAGCGGCGCTGGTTCCAGGAAAACACACCCCCAGCGGTACTGCACACAAGCCACGTGCATATTATCATAGTCATATATAAATATCTTACAATAATATATCGAAAATATGGATTTCAAACATACTATATCCAAGGCCATATCCACTTATAGCATACATCCTGGTATAGTAAAACAAGTACAAATCTAGAGGTCATGGAGCCGAGGATAAAGCATAAAAACACCCTTCTTACACCTCGTTAGGCGATTTTTCTTGGTTCAATATCCCATTTCCATCCGCTCCCTCCTCATCTTCATCTGTAGCCAACAAACGAGTACCAAGTTTTTTAACAAGTCTGTCACTGAATCTGGTGAATAGATCGATGACTTCGACCTCGAGCGGCCAGTATGCAGGACCAGATGAATAAGCGGCTTCATGTGATCAAGAAGAAAGTAGGGGAGGTTTCTTGCTTTGTAGTGCAAAAGCATCATCGTGAGGATCGATAGACGTAGCAGAGTAACCACTGGGCGGATTTGGACGGCTCTAGAACCACTTGTTGGGGTAAAAGTGCGCTGTGACCAGTCAAGAAGCACTACTCATACCGCGGGTTGACCGAGCTCCAAGTTGCGTGTGCCCGTGAAATCTTGTGCCACGGAGCCAAGGGAAATCTTCAAAAGTAGCCGGGGAGGTGGTCAAGAAGTGTTTTGCATCGATTGGAAGCGCTCTAACGGAGGCCAAAGGATCAAGAAATGTTAGCCAGATCTTGGAAGAGGATCGGGCCAAGGCCAATGGTTCGACAAAGGTCAAGGAAAGCCAGGTCTGTTCTGGAGATTTATCGAGGAGCTACGTTATGGTCCAGAAAATACTGCATGGATCCCATTCCAAGAGTCCAAGCCTTAGTCAATCTGATTAAACTTCTATGGTAAATCCACCAGATTGTCAAGGGAAAGGTATCTGGTGTAGGGCTATGGGGCACGAGTGGCTTCCATCTGAAGATCAATGCTTTCATGCTTGAGTGGATGGGAGGAAACAAGCTTGGACGAAGGATATTTGTGGTGTAGTTTAGCAACCACAACAAAGAAGTACGATGACAAGTATTCGTGGAGGATTCGTGGAAGATTACTGCAAGATTACTGCAAGATTACTGCAAGATTCTTACACCCTGGTTCAGCCAATCAGAGAAATACACAAGGAACCAACCGATATCTCCGGAATGGATCTGGTGGAGGGTACAATGAGATCCCCCAAAGTAAGCTTCTGGGAAGATTCATGCACAAGGAATACTTGAAGGTATTGAAAGCCTGTTATACACAGGAGATATACCACAGGAGATATATCACACACACCCGTTCCCAAGGTCTGGCCATTCCTGCACGGCGGCCTTATCGGCGGCCTTATCGGAGTCCTGGACGGTGACGGACTTTTCTATGGCGGCCGAGTGGCCAAACTCCTTGAGGTCAATGGCTGACCGCTTGTCGGACTTGCACCCAACCAGTTCTAGAAGCGTGGACTTGCCCAGGCGCAAACCGGGACAATGGAGATGGGATTTTACGTGCTCCTACAATACAGCCCGCCAATGGTCCTATACAAAGTCCCCGATCTCGGGTGGCTCAAGAGCTACTCGAGACAGACATTTAAAGAAGATCACGAGTCATGCCCAACCGTCGAATTGTACGGAATTCTTATCATCTAGACCGATTTCGACCGATTTCGACCGATTTCGACCGATTTTGACCGATTTCGACCGTTCTAGACCGATTTTGACCGATTTCGACCGTTCTAGACCGTTCTAGACCGATCTATAAACATCCTATGGCAATCCTTCAAATACCCCCAAGACTGGTGACAAATGGCATTCCTAAACATGGACATGGACATTTATTCCAAGAATCCAAGAGAAGTTCAGGTCCACCAGGCCATTCTCTTCTCTTGTATTTCTCTATTCGCAGTAGTGAGCGTCCTTTGAATCTTCCAGTAGCTCTTCGAGATTCAAATCCCTGGGAAGATATATCTAAACTTGACGTTTTCTTAGGGTCATGAATCTGGCCGGTTTAAAAAGAAACATGGCTGGTGCTTATAGCACGGGCTGAGCCTTACACTAGTACAGTAAACCATCGCAGTCACTTTCTACTATAAGCATCGCTTCCGTCATGAACGAGTTTGAAGAGTTCTAAGTCACGGCGAAATCCAACATACCCTACACTGCAAAGGATACTCACACACCAGCTCATAACCTGTTGCACATAACATACGGTCTCGTCGTCGGGCACGTGCGTCTCTTTGGCTACAACGACCTTTTTCTGTTGGAGCAGGTCGGGGCTTTATAAACAAAGTCACATCACCTTCTTGGGGGAGACCTATCTGCGACCATAAGACCTGTACGTTTCAGCCAGAGAGAATCTGTAATTGTCTCTGGCTCATTTTGATCCCGAGATGCAACGGCAGAGCTTCTCCGCTTAGTGGGATACAAAGATTGGGAAGACCGGGAGGATCGGGAGGATCGGGAGGACCGGGAGGATCGGGAGGATCGGGAGGACCGGGAAGAAAAAGGGTCAGATCAGTGGAAACATATAATGGGCTAGAACAGATGTACGGGTTGGAAAGGATTCTCATGATTGTTACTACCAGTCTCCATTCTCCAGTCTCCATTCTCCAGTCTCAATTCTCAATTCTCCAGTCTCAAGTTTGGACTTTGAAAAGTGATCAGCTTCTACCGTTTCCTGCACCTTGGGAAGTGTCATGGATATTGTATTGGAGCTATACAGCGTGTGCCTGCACATAGCGGAATCATTAGTCGTGTTGAAAGGAGCAATTGCAGTTTCCAGATGAAACTATAAGGGGCTCCATGTGATTGCGGAGGTCCAAGAAACGATATCGGAGGGTCTAAATTTGCAAGTTTACCAGTGACTACATTATGGTCCCGAAAGGAAAGGTACTGCATGTAGCCCACTCCAAGAGTCTAAGCCTTAATCAATCAAATTAAACTTCTGATAAATCTACCAGATTCATAAGGGAACATATATCTACATTGGGTGTGGGGCTGTGGGGCCAAGTTCTTGACATACTCGACCTTTTTGGGGATGGCGTCGGCGTTTTCAATCTCGCAGAAATCCTGGACGCAGAACGAGCCTCTGTCGTCTTCAATACAGTTGTACTTCCAAGAAGAGGCCTCGAAACCAAAGTTGTTGCGCAAGTCGTCGTTCTTGAAGCCAAATCTCCGGAACAAAATGGCCTTGCCACGAGCATCGCCCAACCGGGGCAAGTTGGTGCCCAAGTACCACTTGTCCTTGTTCTTGTCAACATAGTTATTCCAGATGACGTTGGCAAAGTCGTCGTGATCATTATCCCACTCGCCAGTACCTTTTGATTTATTTCGTAATAGTTACAACTTGACTCGCTTTGCATCCGAACCAGACTCGGAATTTGGTCTTTTTGCATCTTTGGTTTTCTTGACAAAGTCCTGCATCAGTCCCCTCTTGATATGCTCATCTCCTATGATTGGCGAGACCCGCGTGGTGGACACTGAACTATTGCCAATCATGACGGTTTGCTTATTGGACTTAATTCTCAAGCGGCCCTTGACCAACACAGACTCAGGGACTTTAGTGAAACCCTCTTTGGAACACCTTGAGGCATAATGTCTGCATGATGGCTAGAATATCCGTATAGTTGCGCACATGAAGAGGCTCGGTGGCCCCGCTAGAAAAGGCCAAGCCTTTCTCTTCAATCTGAAGATCATTGGACGTGGCTCCAACCTTCGAAGATTGAAAATCATGCCCACCTCGCTTATATACAGTCCGCGTGCATCCCGTCACTTCATCTGCCCTCTATATGGACTCCACACTTTTTGACCATCAATCAGACTCGTGTATATCATCTCTACATGCACATCTACCCCGTCTACATATTGAGAAGCTTTTAGAGTTTTTTGTAAAGCATCTCTTGGTGTACAGGTGTTCTTTAGCCTCACCTGCAGATTAAGCTACTCTATGAATACCGTTCTATGATAATCAAGAATAACCTCGTGAAATGAATCCGTGAGTTGGTGTGTTTTTATTTCTTTCCTGTTGCACTCTTCAGGATCCTGCATATACCACCCCTTCCTTGAACGTGTCCCACACTTCAAGTTAATCAATTTCCGGATTAATTACCAATCCGGGATTGACTATCAATGCAGTCCTCTAGTAATTACCACTCTCTAGCGACTATAAACACCGAGCCGTGTAGCAGATCACTATATTGGGCGGTACTGCATATAACCCAGAACAGTACACAGTAGAGTAGATATTGGACGGTACTGCATATACGCGGCTTCCTGATTCGGAGCTACTTATCTGATCGTTTATGCTGAATATAGACAAGTATTGGCATTGAAACCCCTGCCGCGTATATATAGGACGGCAGGAAACAGACTTTGTAAGTATAGTAGTCTGGGAGAAGTCTGGTTATGTGCAGGAACATCGAGTATAGTAATTTCATCATTAACGTCCAGTTCAGTAGAAAATAGTGTAGAATCCGGAATGGGTATTTTTGGAGTGCATATAAGCCCACATCCGTAATCTTTGGAAGCAGAAACTGAAGCCATTACTCTTGAATTATGGTCGTGCGTGGCTCATTAATGGACGGCATAGAGTAGTAGAGTATATTGTAGCACGGTACTGCATAGAGTAGTAGAGTATATTGAACCAATGCATTCTGGATCTAGATTCTGCATCCTTGAATCGTGTCATACCCTTTATTTAGCACTACACTACTATCCTGTGTAATAGCCTGCATATTCTATACCAGTGTCCTGTATATTGTGCAATATCCTGTATATTATCTAATTGCCTGCATATTAGCATCACGGAACTGCTCTTCACTAGCAAACTTCTTCTTCCTCATTCTTTTTTTTCTGTCTCGAGGATTATGCTAGTAATAGTAAAGAGTGGTCCAGTATTTGAGTGATGGAGAATTCGACACTAGTTTTGCTAGTACCTCATGTGGCGCTCTGTGCAGGACAAACCCTAGTAGAGTCTAGAGGCGTATATAAAGGAGATAATCGAAATACGAGGCCAGGAAGATAAGCGAAATTCTGGGGTTAATGGTTTAGTGGTGGAGTGAAATCGGTAGAGCAGTAGCGGAGTATATGCAGGACTACCATTGACGTATATGCAGGCTCCGGGAACTTTTGTCGTAGTGCTTACTACTTTTTCTAGATCGAGATCGGGTTAGATACAGTGCTGCCCCTAGGGGAAGGGTGTTCGGGTTTTTTCAGAAAATACGGTGACTACTGCTTTTCCTACTGACCATTTATCAGTGTTTATAGTTGCGTCACGTGACCAACGGCTGAAATCACTATACACAGTTCTACAGCCTCCACTACCATCACTACTATACACCATCACTAATAAGAAATACCTCAATCTAGTGTTCTGAGTGAAAGTGTGGTCTCTGTGTACTGTCCAATTCTGTCCAATTCTGTCCAATTCTGTCCAATTCTGTCAAATTCTGTCAAATTCTGTCCAATTCTGTCCAATTCTGTCCAATTCTGTCCAACTATACTGTCATTCTGTACCGTCAATATACTCTAAGTGACTGTGTGTGACTGTAGTGTGAAGTAGTGGTAGAGGCACTGACTAACTGAAACACACATGAAACACACATGAAACACACCGATCGTACATCTGCACAACCAAACCAGTCGAACATACCACTAAATTTCCACTGACTTTATGTTAAAGATTAAGCAGTGACAATTAATAGGTGCAATTCGCTGATTTTTTGTGATTTTTTGTGATTTTTTGTGATTTTTTGTGATTTTTTGATGATTTTTGGTGATTTTTTGTGAGACTTGGATTGAAAGTGGACTATTTTACCGATCGTAGATGAAGAGGAGAATTGGGAGACCCAAATGAAGGAATTAGCTGTAGATTTGGTGATGGATACATTGGGAATAGGGTGCAAAATCACAATAATTCATGGTAAACAGCTTAAAAGAGGAAAAAACAAAATATTACTGATTTTCATGGTCCATACAGGGGAGCTGCATATAAGGCGGATCCAAAGGTTCAGGTTTATAGACTTCAATCATGATTGGATGTGTAAAGATATTAATAGATCACGAGGGTGTACGGGTGTGCGGGGACATGTAGGTGGATATGCAAAGGTGGTGTACTGATGCGGATGTACCGAAGTGCCGGCCCGGGATGTACGGAAGTGTGGCGTCGCGACACTGCGTCTCTCGATATTGACTTCTCTGGAGGCACCCTCATGCCCGCTGAGCCCTAATTTATGCATGTATCATAGAGTTAAGTCCGGTCTAACGATAACCGGAGGCAAACGCCCCGGCATAAATGCAGGCGCCACACCCAAGCACCTCAAAGCTCAAACCACCAATAACATACTACCCTGAAACAAATCAGCAGCGCCAAATTCCGAGGAGTACTGGGCACCTGGAGAGCCATGGATGGCACATTAGCATCAAGCACGCCAAGCGTGCAGCACAGTGCGCAAAGAATTACAGATTCACATTGTGCATGCAGAAGAGAATTTGAGGCCGGATCACGTGGGCCAGCCATTTCCCACCGCAAAAGACCGCCAGCAGCCGTGCTCAGGCCAACGACATGTTTCAGCAACAGGAGCCCTAGAAAAGTGGCTTTTTCCCGAGCAGTAAAGCGGCAAAGACCTGTGCATGCAGGAACAGCCTGGTTTTAAAATTCTAATTCGGTTCGCAATAATTAAAGTTGAAGCATTTTGCGCAAAGTACCGTAGCTCGCTCATGACTGCCGTATACGGGGGCCGGAAGAAAGGCGATCGCAGTGCAGGGAAAGATGAGAAGCGCAATCGCCTAGAGCGGGAGGACGGCGCGGACCAAATTTTGGGCTAGAATCGGGGGGCAAGACATGATGGAACCACAACCAAGGAGGCACCAAACACTGCACTGCATAAGGCAGCGTGCATGCAGACACATACAGAAGGAGACATACATGACGCGCGGATCCGCATGGCAGGGAGAGAAAAAGGCGTCCTTGGCTTTTTTTTTTTTTTGATGATTTTTTTTTTTATGTGTTTGGGTCCTTCATGCAGTGTTTGCTTTTCCTTAGTCGTTTAAGCATATGCCTTTATATCTAGTACCTGACCCAGATACTACTGCAATGCGTTCGGAGTTTTCCCTACTACTCCACTTTTCTGTGTCCTTCCTTGTGTCAACTCTTTTCTTCTAGGTAGTTTGCCAACGACATTGTCGCCCACTGCTACGAACCAACTCACATATCCCTTGCCCACGAGCAGTTGATGCATTTGATCCTTTTTAGCCGTATGTTGTTTTCTCCACCTGAATCTGACTTTGCTGAGCCTGAACCGGTTGCACGTGTTGTGGGAAGTGGAATGTCTACGAAAGTCCAACGTCGAATGTCCAAAGTCGAGTGTCGAAAGTGCAATGTCGTGAAACTTGTTTCTGTCAATGTCGAATGTCCTCCGACGTGTTTCATGTCGGGGAATGCTGTTTTGGGATCTGCCTTAACAACATCACCACCCCACGACACGGATATCGTTACGACACGGATCTTGAGTCTACTCGATGGTACCACGCGACATACAAACCCACGACATTATCACGACACTACCACAACACTACCCCGACACGGCCCGGCCCAGCACGACACGAGACATCCACATGGTATCAACGCCCGATCCCTCGACCCGATGCCCCGATGTCCCCCCGCAGCAACAGCCCCATGCGACATTTACTAACGCCAGAACTATGAGCAGCCAAACCCCGATCTGGCAATACCAAACCACGGCGAACGCCGGCGCCGGTGACGACCTTACCCCGGCCCGAAACAAGCTTCCCTCCCAACCACTCCCGAAGCCCTTGCCCCAGCAGCCGCAAATGTCGCGGCCGCAACAGCCCAACCTACTACAACAGCAGTATTACAGCCAGGGCAAACAGTACGATTCCAAGTACGATTCCAAGTACGCAGGCGCCGAAACGCTGCCCGGCCCCGCACAGGCGGTCAACGGAAGTATTGGTGCCGGAAGCATGACCAATGGAATCATAGCGGCCAATGTCGGAAATATCGGCAACGGCAATATCTCCTCGGTAGCCAACGGCAATGTCAATGTCGGCAGTGTTGGAGTTGGTAGCGGCAACAACGGTAACGTTGGAGTGGGTAGTGCCAATGCCAATGCCAATGCCAGTGCCAATGCCAATGTCGCTGTTGCTGTCAGTAACGTTGGCGTCGGCAACATGACCATGATGCGAGGGCTTCCGCAGGCCTACAACCAAATGCCCATGCCTGGCTACGCCCTCGGCCCCGGCGAAATGATTAACAACAACTATGGCAATTTCCAGATGCACGCCGACCAATGGGACCAATTCGCTATCGGCGTACGCCATCCCTCCAGCAGCGGAACCAGCGGGCCTGGTGGGCCTGGTGCACCTGGCTTGGCGGTTAATGCCGTGACCGGCGTCGGAGGCGTCGGGCCCATGGCTCAACTCTCCAACAACGTCACCAATGTTGCCGATATCAAGAAACAGCGTGGCCGTACACACGGGTCTCATGGGTCTCTCAGTAGTGACTCACAGGATGAAACAGGAGCCAAGGATGGTGACTATGATGCGGATGCGCCCCAGACGGTGGGGCTGGGCAAAGTGGCCAAACGGTCTCGGATGGGATGCCTTACGTGTCGACAACGGAAGAAACGGTGCTGTGAAACCCGGCCCAAATGTACCGAGTGCCTCCGGCTCCGGTTGACCTGCACATGGCCCAAGCCGGGTACGGAGCACAAGAACAAGCCGAAGGAGGTCAAGAGCGAGGAGAATACCATTGAGCATGACGTATATGGCAAGATCAAGGTGCTACGAGGAATAGTGGAGTACCGGAGCGACCAGTAGACATTCTGCGACATGGTCATATACTCATGAGACATTGCGAGACATAGACATGGACATGTCATCGTTTCATGAGACATATACTCATGAGACATGGACATGCACATGGTGCCTGGGTGAGACTTCAGACAGACTGCGACATTGTCATGAGAAGAGTCATTGGCTTATGAGACATAGACGTATGAGACATGGAGTTGTAGAGACTCGCGACATTCTCATGACACTGTGGAAATAGACTTATGAGACATAGACATTAACAGACATTGACCGACATTGGCCGACATTGACCGACACCGAGAGATATTGAGAGATATACAGAGACTGTCAGTCTAAGGTTGTGACTCTAAGATTGTGACTGCGACT
The DNA here is from genome assembly GCA_002374535.1 of Metschnikowia kamakouana. Lineage (NCBI taxonomy): Eukaryota > Fungi > Ascomycota > Pichiomycetes > Serinales > Metschnikowiaceae > Metschnikowia > Metschnikowia kamakouana. The sequence goes on from NKZX01000747.1 coordinate 126,375, forward strand.
GGTTTCTGATGATAGAGGAGATATGTATGGGAAATGTCGCTCGTGTCTCCATGGCGACATTGGGACATAGACATCTACAAGTATGAGACGTGTAATGTCGTGAATACAACGTATTACCATGGCATGCTCTAATAGAGGGCTGCGACATTCTGCACCCATACACCACGAGGTGGTCAGGTGATAAGGTGTAGAAGGGTTGAGGTCGTTGCCAATACGACATTTCTGCGCCCCGTTCGTATATGCAATGTCGCACCTCTACGAAATGTCGTCACCTCCCACTAACTTGCGAGCGGGCAAGAGTGGTCCGCTCATTCGGCCTCTGATAAGCCACAATTCATCCCCCGCTTCCGCAGCTCACGCACCTGCACACAACGAGGGAGACATGCGGCGCACATGCAGGTCCCCATCCTCCAAGCTCTTTTAGTACGCTTTTCCATAGTCCGGCTGCATGCGTATGGCGCTCCTATATGTGAGCGAATTCCGTGGGCTCGAGTTTGACTGGACGCTACTGCGCAGCCTGCCCACAACTTGCATAACCGTTGGCCTCTTTTGCTCTTGAAACAATGTCGCCCGGATATCCGTATCTTGCAGCATGTCTCACCATGGAATCGTTTAGAGGGGTTTAGAGGTGGTGGATTACTGCGTGGTGTTTTGGTGTGTATTTCAGGGGGAGTTTTGGTGTGCATTTTAGTGGGAGGTTTGGTGTGTGGTAATAGAAGGGTTTTGGGGGGCGACGACATTTCGGGGGGGTGACGACATTTCGGGTCTCGGTTTACATGTACAATACAGCATGCGCCGACTCCCCTTATATGCATGCAAGCGAATGGAGGTGCGATTAGACTTTATCCAACGTCACGGTTGGTGCCTGCGACATCTGTCATTACACCACAGCAATGCGACCCTACGTCATGACTAACTAGTGCGACGTCATAGACTTCCCCTGAATCAGATCTGAAACGGGGATGAAACGGAGATGAAACGGGGATGTCTGGTGTACAGGTCTGCGGTGTACAGATGTGCGGTGTACAGATGTTTTAATGTCTGGTGTACAGGTCTGCGGTGTACAGGTCTCGGTGGTGTACTGATCTGGGGTACTCACCACGAACAACACACCATTACTCCACGCCATGTCCGATACCACGCTCAGAGACCGCCAGATCAGTATGTACACCCCTATTTCCTATTTAGGCCTCACTAACCCTTAGGTGCCTTGGAGCGCATGCTCCACCTCAACAAAGATGGCGCCACCGACTTGACGTTGGCGTCCAAAAGCGAGGAAATCGTCTGGAAGGTCTTGGTCATGGACCGCAAGTCTCAGGCGGTCATTTCCTCCATTTTAAGGGTCAACGACCTCTTACGCTGTGGAATCACCGTCCACTGCACAATCTCCGCCCAAAGGGCTCCATTGCCCGATGTACCCGCCATATACTTTGTGGAACCCACGGCCGACAATGTGGCGGTAATCATAGAGGATTTGCAGCAGGAAAAGTACGAGTCGTTTTATATCAACTTCACGCTGAAGATCGAGCGTGAGCTCTTGGAGGAGTTTGCCAAGAAAGTGTCGTTGTGTGGAATGGGGGGCAAGATCAAACAAGTGTACGACCAGTACCTTGACTTCATTGTCACGGAACGCAACTTGTTCTCGCTTGATGTGCCACAGGTGTTTTTACAGTTCAACAGCCCGGGTTCCTCGGAGGATATGATTCACGGGCTAGCCAATGACATTGCCGATGGGCTCTTGGCCACGCTTATCACCATGGAGGCGGTGCCCATTATCCGGTGCCCCAAAAATGGGCCTGCTGAGCTCGTGGCCACGCAATTACACGCCAAACTCCGGGACTACGTGTCCAACTCGCGGCTTTCGGCGCCGCCCACCATCCAGCACCGGCCTGTGTTGATCCTATTGGACCGTAACATTGACATTGCCTCCATGTTCTCGCATTCGTGGATCTACCAGTGCATGGTGAGCGACGTGTTCCATTTGCGGCGGAACACGATCAAGATCACCAAGTACGGCGATACTCCGGAGGTTAAGGCCTATGACGTGGACCCCAAGGACTTTTTCTGGAACAAGAACTCGCAGTTGCCGTTTCCGGACGTGGTGGAGAATGCTGATGTTGAGTTGAACCTCTACAAGAAGGAGGCTCAGGAGTTGACCAACCGCACAGGAATCCTGTCGCTCAACGACATCGACCCCAATGCAAATACCGACACCTCGCTCATCCAGCAGGCCGTGCAGGCGTTGCCCGAGTTGACCACCAAAAAGGTCACGTTGGATATGCACATGGACGTTCTTGCGTCGCTTTTGAAGGAGTTGGAGGCCCGGTCCTTGGACAAGTTCTTCGAGGTGGAGCAGAATTACTCCAACCCCAAGGTGCAGAGCGAGTTCTTGGAGTTGTTGAAGACTGATTCCAAAAGAGACAATTCCCTGGACAAGCTCCGCACGTTCTTGATCTTGAACTTGCTTACGGATTTGCCCCAGTCGTTTTTGTCCGATTGCGAGGCCATTTTTGCGTCCAAGTATCCCCAGATTGATATGGCTGCTTTCAAGTACATCGTCAAGTTCAAGCAGATCGCCAAGTTATCGAAAAACGTGACTTTAAGTGAGCAACATACATCTAACGGTACTCCGCTCAATGAGAATAACTCGGCGCTTTTCACGGGTCTTTCGTCGAAATTATACGGGCTCACAGAAGGCCGGATCTCCGAGGGAATCACCTCTTTGGCCAGTGGTTTGAAGAAGTTGTTGCCCGACAAAAAAGCTCTTCCAATCACCAACATCGTCGAAGCGCTCATGGAACCCAACCATGCGTCCAACAACTCGGTGCAGATCACCGACGAGTACCTCTACCTCGACCCCAAGTCACGTGGCGGGCATCTGAAGCCACCCAAGCGCCAGAGCTACGACAATGCAGTAGTTTTCGTGGTTGGCGGTGGTAATTACTTGGAGTACCACAACTTGACGGAATGGGCAAGTCAGCCTAACCGACCTGCAAAGCACGTGGTGTATGGAAGCACTGATATAGTGACTGCGCAGGAGTTTTTAAGCGAGGCCACTTCCTTGGGTCATTTGGAGAGTTAGGGAGAGAGGGATTGAGTGGGTGTTTCATAACCAGATGTCATGTTCATTGTTCTGGCTCAGTGATCAAAATCAAGGAACAGAAATTTCCTTCTTTGAATCAGATCTCTTGACCAGACCATCTTGCTTATTCTTGATCTGGATCGACTCCTGGCTCAGTGAAAAGAACTTAATTAGTTCCAATTCATCTTTTGTCATTCAGATGATTCCTAAGATACAGATCCTTGGTGATGATGATTTCTTAGTCAAACTAATTGACAGTCAGATCTATTGGCGTACCATCACAGTTATCATTTTAACTGGTTGCTATGTGGAGGTGGCTGGCCGTGAAGGAGACACTGGAGCAGTATTGACGGAAGCACAAAAGTGACATGCATGAAGTTCTGCAGCCATGGTTTTGCATCTGGGTGATGTGCTCCAGAGTGTCAGTCAGAGGACCAGATCCGAGTCCCTCTCACACTGCTTCTCTAGTAAGCAAGCCTTACCATGGAACCATTGGGATAGTGACTAGTGAATCTAATAACATTGGCACTAGCATGGCACTTCACAACAATACAATCTACTACTCTCAGTAGACTCATTAGACTCCTCTCAGTAGACTCGTTACATTGTACTAATCAAGAGGACTATTAGCATTGATGTAACAGTCATGTGTCCCACTAATCCAAGAATACAGTAACCGTACAGACTATACTAGTAGCAGAGTTGTAGAGTATTCAGTAGTCAGTAGTAGTCAGTAGTAGTAGTAGTTTGGAAGAAACATTTATACCATTCTTTGCCATACAATGGACCCCTCATCAAGTTGTTTCTTAGCATTGTTAATTTTCACACTTACTATTTTCGGGCAGCTGGCATCACTTTGGACAGTGTCCAAGATCTAAGCAACAAGAGTGTTCAATCTTTGAACCAGGAGGTAGATCAGAAAGGATTTGGTGCCATAGCTCTACCACTTTCGGTGCATGCCTCTATTCTTAAAGCGCCCCAAGGGGCGAGGGCCAAATCATAAAAATAGATGGATGTAAATCGTGAGGGGATTGCGGGGTCTTATATAGTTTTCACCCGCTTTTGTGTGCATGCGTTTGCGACCATTCTGAAACAAGGGGCGTAAGAAATATGCTGCAAAAAATAAACTGGGGTATATAAAGTCGCACGCCTCCGCAACTTCACTGGGGCATTATTTTTGGTTCCACCCAAGCCCCCTCTTTCTTCCTCTCCTTTTTCGACTTTTTTCGTCTTCCTTCTTCTTCATGAAAGGTCCGTTTAGACTCTGGGATCGTTTGACATCGACTAAACTTTGAGAAGTTCTATTTTAAACCACCACGTCTATGTGCAGGCCAGAAAGAATCCCTAGCAATTCTTCCAGGAGTATAACCTACTGGGGACGTTGAATGTTCATTGGTATGTACCCTTTTGGCAAATTGAAATGTTAGGTGTTATGGTTTCGGATATCGAGGATGTGATGAATACTGAAGATTGGAGAAGGTACTGTGTGGATTCTTGAGATGGGTCTAGTACTTTGGGGGAAATACAGGATTTGGATGATTTCTTCCAAAATATACGGAAATGTTGCATAAACAATACTGGCTGGTCTAGCTACGATTCTAGTTCTATCTTTACTTGTTTCATGTACATACAGGGTTGCATATCCCCAGGGTATATAAAATGGCCCCCCTCCCCTGATCAGTTTTCCTTTTCTAGTCCTTAATAACCAAGGTTTTGAATTCTGGATCCAATACGTGCAGGATAATCACGACAGAAATTTGTTCTAATTGATTGATATCCGGCTGTGGAGTTCATATTGATAGAGAACTTTGGGTAGCATACCCATGACAATATTTACAGCCACAGAAGTGAATTTCATGAGCACGTGGCTTGATATGGCTCTATAAATAGCTACATCTTGAAACAAGCCACCTAGATGTTTTATCAGCCTTTCGTCTTCGGATTTCTCTTAAGGATGAATTATCTGATATCATCAAGATAATCACATTTCCTGCATAAAGGCTCAAAGAACTTTTTCAATTTAATAGTGTCTCTGATTTTTTACCTTGATTGTGGATTATGGTGGTATCATGTGACTATAATATTGGATGTACCGGTTTCGAAGGGAACCAAGCATCTGGTATTCTTAAGATGACTTGGATTGCTTGTCAAGGAAAAATTGGTGCTACGGTAGCTCCTACTTTGATACAGTATTAACGTTATATGCAGGAGACCAAACCAGACCGGCCTGGACCGACTAAAGGTAGCCCTTGGTGGACTCCAAGATTTGCAAGGAGTGGGCGGAGTCCAAGAACAACGATTCACATTCCTCCACGTCCGAAAGCAATATCTCGTTCCGGTTGAACGTTTTGCTCAAGATACCTGCAGGAGCCATCAACTGCAAAGCGTACCGCAACGACGAGTTGACTCCATGATATGCCAATTTATCCAAGGCATCGGGCATAATGTTGAGTTTCTCCAAAGAAGCCCGTTTCAGGAGAATACCCCGGATCTCGTCCTTTTCATAGGCCATGGTCTTGACAATCAACAACCGGTCAATCAAGTCCGGCGGACACCCGTGGGGGTATTTGGTATCGTCATCTGTGCCCCTGACGGTGGTCATGCCCCTGTTAGAAGCCAATACCACGATGGGGGCCATGGACGACTCCAAGGCGCGGTTCAAGTAGGTGAAGATCTCGATGTCCAACATATTGACTTCATCAATGAACAAAACACCTGGAATGAGCTCCGCCACACCTTGGTCAATATATTTGGCCACCACCTTGTTGACCTCTGCACGCAACTTATCGGTGATTTCGGTCTTTTTGGGCTTCAACAATTGGCCCATCATCGACAACACGTCCTGGCCACCCTGAGGACGGGCATTGGCCACATCCAAATCGTGTAACGTGACCTCCTGGACGATTTCCTTTTTCTTGTGGACTTCTCCTTTTGGTAATGGCACATACTCCTCGGCCTCCAAGTCGAATTCTGTGGCATAGGCATCCAGCCGTCCCACCCGCTTGACTGCTCCGGTATTGGCCTCCACATAGATCACGTCTCCCACCACCACGCGTTCTTTCTGGATACTCTCATAGATGCTGGGGTCGAGACGGAGAGATTTGGTGCCCTTGGCGGTCTTAAGACCCACGACCACATGCAGGATCGTCTTTCCATAGCCGCCCAACGGGTTTTCCGCCTCTTCCGGCGTGAGTTCCGTCACTTCTCCTTCATACACCTCCTTGGTTTCCTTGATCCGCAAGCCTATGGATTTGCGGAAGTTTTCCATCAAGGCTGCAGTCTTTTTGACCTCGGCACTATACAACTCGCTTCCCACAATGGGACAGAAGGGCACTTTGGGGCCCAATTCCTGCAGGATGGCCAAGGCCAATGCCGTTTTTCCAGTTCCTGGAGGACCAGCCAATAAAATCGCTTTCCCGCTCATTTTCTTGGTTTTGATTAGGTCCACTATGATACCACACGCTTCCCTTGCTTCTGCCTGGCCCACGAAACCGCCATCGGCCTTTTTGGCGAGCCCGTTTTCGTCGAGCCCGAGACCTTTGATATGCGTGTGCGTAGCACTGCGGGTGCCTTTGTCCTGCTCTTTGATTTCGTTGATTTGAACCATGTGGAGCTGTGGAGGAGAGAATGAGAAGAGCGTGTTGATGGACCAAGTGCGCGGGCCTGCACATACGCACACCCGTACACCACACCCAACACCCACCTTTGGAGTATCCCATTCCAGTCTTCCATTTCATTATTGTGATTAAATGGGGACATATCAGAGTTGTACCTATGGCTCTTATACACAGGACACTCCCAAAACAAAAGCGTGAAACTACATGGACAAGGAAGTACAGCTGCATCCTGCATATAATTGAAGATAGAGATGAAGTCGTGGTATTGAAATCGGTCAAGTGCTCTTGGAGGCCGGTCTAATACATGAAGAAGTGGGGTGGGAGGCAGAAGTTATGGAACAATACTGGATCTTATTGGCGTGAAATGGAAATCGGGTAAGTGCACGACCCCAAGTGAAGATAACCAGTGGTTTCTAACCAATCGGCCACCATTTGATATCAAAATGGTGATCTACTAACATTTCTAGTATGGTACAGTTAGCCATGGTATTCTCTTGATGGAATCTATACCAGTGATCGTGGACTCCGGAATACTGAATGGTCATAGTATGGTCTGGGAACACATGGTGCAGGGACGTTGTTGCCAGGCATAAAACACGCACCCATACTTTCATGAGTCGTATTCAAGTCTGAGTGATTCATAGTCTTGGATTCTTATGCTTAGAGGTCATGGTTAGTCATGGTCAGTTGTCCACATCGAGGCCACGAAGAAGAAAAAGGCATTTTGACTTTAAAAGGAGAGTTCCCATACTCCGTTCATCTTCTAGATTGAGTAACCGAATTGGTCAGTCGTGAAGATATGGATTATGGCAAACCGTGGCTGAACTCAGAAGCTCTGTCTCCAACCCGATGCAAACGCGCTCCAAGCAGCTTCTTGTATAAGTTGTGATTTCAGGTTGCAAGATGGGTGACTGAAGCTTGACTGCGGTGCCTAAGATACCCGGATGTGGCCAAGTCCATGGCCATGCTTTCGGGGGCCGAGTGCAATGGTTGTATGCACACGGAAAGCTTCAGCAGAGATTCGGGACATGCATTTTTTCATTTTCTCATACGCCTGGCACGTTCAAGAAATTGCAATCTATTCAGAATAGTCCCAGAGTCAGTCAGTCAGTCAGTCAGTCAGTCAGTCAGTCAGTCAGTCAGTCATAGTCCCAGAATTATAACCACCCTCAGAATTAGACTCAGTCAGTCATTGTCTCTCAGTCAGTCAGTCAGTCAGTCATAAGAAAGTCTTCCAATGACCATAATAAAAAGTCGTCCCGTAATCAGCCACAGTAGTCACAGTGGTAGTCTCAGAACAGTCTCAGTAATGAGTCATAGTCAGTCCTTAGAAAAGCCTTAGGATGTCCAATAAAGAGTGGTCTCTGTCATAGTCTGTCATAGTCTCATTATGGTTATATTAGCCCCAGCAGCCGTCTCGGAATGGCCACAGTAGCCTCAGTAATAGTCTCAGTCATAGAAAAGTCTTCCAATGACCATAACAAACAGTAGTCTGTGATGGTTCATAGTCAGTCATAGTCAGTCATAGTCAGTCATAGTCAATCATAGTCAATCATAGTCTCGTAATAATCTCGTAATAGTCTCGTAATAGTCTCGTAATAGTCTCGTAATAGTCCCATAATAGTAATAGTCTCATGACAGTCTCCTAATCGTGTCAGTCCTTAGAAAGAGAGTAGCCCCAGTAGTCGTCTCCTAATGGTCATAGTGTCGTAACAGTCATAGTGTCGTAACAGTCATAGTGTCGTAACAGTAATAGTGTCGTAACAGTCATAGTGTCGTAACAGTCATAGTCTCGTAACAGTCTCGTAACAGTCTCAGTCATAGAAAAGTCTTCCAATAACCATAACAAATAGTAGTCTCATAAGAGTCACCGCAGTCCGTCAAAGTAATCAAGTAGAAATAGTCACAGTAGTCTCATCACGGTCATAGTCAGTCCTGGGGAGTCTTCGAATGACCATAAGAAAGATATTAGTCTCAGTCATGATTCATAGTCAGTCATGGTTCATAGTCAGTCATGGTCAGTCATGGTCAGTCATGGTCAGTCATGGTCAGTCATAGTCTCATTATGGTCATGGCTTCACAGCAGTAGTCCCGTAATAGCCATAGTCTCGTAGTAGTCTCGTAACAGTCTCGTAGTAGTCTCGTAACAGTCTCGTAGTAGTCTCGTAGTAGTCTCGAAATAGTCTCCCAATAGCCTCCCAATAGCCTCCCAATAGCCTCCCAATAGCCTCCCAATAGCCTCCTAATAGTCTCCCAATAGCCATAGTCAGTCCTTAGAAAGAGAGTAGCCACATTAACAGTCTCCTAATGGACATAGTCTCGTAGTAGTCTCTTAATAGCCATAGTCTCGTAGTAGTCCCGTAATAGCCTCTTAATAGTCTCGTAGCAGTCTCCTAGCAGTCATAGCCTCCCAATAGTCTCAGTCCCTAGAACCAGAGTAGCATTAGCCGTCTCGGAATAGCCACAGTAAGTAGCCTCCATCTCTCAGTCATAGAAAGTGTCTTCCAATGACCATAGTAAAGAGCAGTCTCTGTGATGGTTCATACTCAGTCATAGTCTCGTAACAGTCTCGCAATAGTCTCAGGCCTGGTAGCCCGAGTTTAAGGAGGTCTAGGTCCAAGACGTTTTCAGAGTCTAGAACAGATGGGTGGTATGTAAGGTCAAAATGGTGGCTAGAGGTCATACTATCATAGAGTGGTATAAAAAGGGAGTCTTTAATCAAGGTCAAGGCAGTCCAGGGTCTGTTAGAGGTAGTCGTCTATTAAGAGGTCCAAAGCCGAGTTTAGCAAAGCCGAGTTCAGCAAAGCCGAGTTCAGCAAAGCCGAGTTCAGCCAAATTTGATGGTACACTAAGAGATGGTGGTAGACTAAGGGACGGTCCTGGGGTATAAGGACAATTTCAAGGTAGCCAAGGTCAATGCCATGGTCCAAGGTCAATGCCATGGTCCAAGGTCAAATATCATAGGGCTCATTAGGAAGGTCTAGTCCAGCAGTGCGTTACTGCTAACGTTCGCATATGTAGCTCCCGTCTCCATGACTGGACGGTTTGGACCCTCTTCACTAGAGCGGAAACCCCTCGCTTTATATCCACCCATGTCCGGACCTTACGGAACGGCTCTCCGTCGGTCCTTCCGGCCTCTCTGATGAAACCTCCGTTTGATTACTCTCAGACAAGTGAGGTCAATTTGATGGTATTAAGAAGGCCATTTTCGTAGGGGTCTGGAGGTCAAATGGGTAGCGAAGCGTAAATGGGTAGCCCTCTAGGACTGGCCATGGTAGCCAAGGTCAGGGTATCTTAAGGTCAATTTCATCGGGTCCAATCAGAAGATCCAATTCATGGTAGTCTGCAAGAGCTGCTTAAACCACCATAGTGTAGCCACCATAGCTCACGTTGTTCTACAACGACAAGACACTTCCGACCCCGACCATCACGTCCCCGACTACTTGCGCACACCCACCGAGGTCCAGGTTTCGGCCAGGTCCCACGAGTACTCCCAGTGCCTCGAGTCGCTTTTGTTGTAGTTGAAACTCTGCAGATAATGCATTCGCTCAGTGGATACAAATATGGAAAACCTGGAGACTCACACGAAACGCCTTGGGTGATGGTCAAGCTAATGGAAAGGGCGAGGTGTTTAGCAAGGCATGCCATATACTGTTTTCAAAACAACCCGTGCACGCTGGCCATCTGGTCCATCACTCACTGTAGCCATGTAGTATTTAGTAATTAATACTCCTTTCAAGAAAGCGTGATCCCGAAGGTATTTACGCCATGGCAAAGACTACACGTGTGGATTATCCATATATTCATGTATACTGAGCGAGACACTAGTCGTGGATGTAAACACCAAGCGTCTGTTTGGGCACTGGTTGTTCTTTAGCGATGCCTTTTAGGGTATTTAGGGTATTTAGCGGATTTAGCGGATTAAGCGGATTTAGCGGATTTAGCGGATTCAATGGATTCAATGGATTCAATGGATTCAATGGATTCAATGGAGTCGGAACCGTGGCAGGTCTGTGCAGGCCAATGGAAAGTATCTGTGACGGGAGGGCCATTTCTTTGATAGATGGAAGGGCATAATATCACAGTAGCCTAAGGATGTGATGGTCTATGGATTTGGATTTGGATTTGGATTTGGATTTGGTTTTGGTTTTGGTCTACATCCACCTCCTTGGTTTATCATTATCAACCTCCAAGTCACGGATTCTTTAGGTTGAAATCAATTGCTGATTCAAGACAGAATGCCGAATGTGGAGGCGAGAATGTGCAATTCTGGAAGCCACAGCCTCATTTTTGTCCTTTTCTACACTACAAAGGGACATTTTTAGGTTTTCAGGTTTCAGGTTTCAGGTTTCAGGTATCAGGTTTTTCCATTTCCTCCGAACTCTCCCATTTCTTAATTGGGGGTTTGACTCAACGGCTGCACGGAATTCCGCCTGCTGAATGTTCCACAATAGGATCTTGTCGCTTGGGCCTGGGAAATGGAACGAAAACGGAGAAACCCATCAAATGGAACTCCGCTTTTTCTGCCTCGTTTCTATCCATTTCTTCTCCTCCCACGACTTCTCCGAACCTTAGCCTATATGCACTCCCATACCCCTTTTACTTTCAGCTCCTTCCACTCCATTTTCTCTTGACACTAGTTCTCTGTTTAGACTTTTGTCTTTACTGCTTTTTCTGCTTGGTTATTGTCGTTTTTGGGCCGTGCTGAGATCTTCGCCGTGCTGAGATATCCTATACTTTAAACGTGCCCTTACTCTGCAAACCACATGCTTTGGGTCAAGGTTAAAGCGGAGACGCTTTTGAAACAGGTGATGCTGGTGGAGCCCTTCAGTTGCGTGCTCTAAGGTTGGTTTTCTTAAGTAGAAGGGCTTAAACCCTGCTCTTATGTACTGTTTCTTAAGTACCCTGGACTCTTTTTAGGTCCACATGCTTCAGCAGAGGCCTTAGTGATGTCTGTAGTGAAGAGTATCTGGTCAAGAATCCGGGAGGGACTCTGGGGTTTTTTTTGAAGCCGAACTCTCCAATTTCTTGGTGCTTTCGGAAATTCCTTAAAATGCGCTTCTGCTGCATGTCTTTAAAAGCGTCTTTAAAAGCGTTTTCTTGGTTCACCATCACACGGTAATCTAGGAGACATAAGGTACATCACCTGCAGCTGAGCGCTTATGCTTTATAGCACCATCGTCCCGCCTCAACAAAAATCGTACCGCTAAGCTGCAAGTTGTTAGCACTCCCAGCGGAATCTTAAATTAAGCGAAGACAGTGAAGCTGTGCGCAGGGACTAAGCGCAGGATTGCCGACGCATTTGCGCAGCTCGGGCGCACCTCCCTTCGGATTAGCGACCCAATGCGATTGTGTCGTCATGTAGAATGCATGATGCAAGATTCGGTTTTGGGTTTTCACAAAACAAATGAATTTCTGGCGTAAAGAGTCCCAACTGGGCCCATTCCTTGGCTGAAACGCTAGCACTAAAACCGTTTTCATGCACTGTTATTAAAGTTGTCCTTGTTACAATGCATGTGCGAATTGCGCGTCATTTGTGAAAGCACGTCTTAAACTCACATCTAAAATCGCACATCAATGAATATTGTTCTTTTAGGTATCTGCAAGCGAGCAGCCTCGCCTCGGCACATTCACGGCGCTTGTTTTCTGTCACATGATAAGAGCGGCGCTGGTAGTGCGCCGTAGAACGGGCTGTTTTTAGTTCGACTCCTGGTGTACGGGTGCGCCGCCCATTGCCAGCTTCTCCTTACGACCACCAATCCCTTCCTTCCACGGCGAACGCATAGGTGTATCGTAAATGCATTCTTGCGACAGAAATGCACGGCTAGTGAATTCACGGCCATGGGTGGTGTTTTTTCTTCCGCATGAGCCCACCGCTAAAGATGTCTTTCTCTATTCTAGAAGCAGGCTAAGCGAGCCTAATTTAAGCGTCTTTATTATGTGATTTTTTTTAAAGAAGCTTTTGACGGTATACAGCCGCACACTTGGGCACTGGACCGAGGATGTAATCATTATTAGTGGCAGGTAATGCGTCCTGGTGTGGTCGTGTGATGGTCACAATGGACAGGGTTTTCTTGGGGACGGAATTATGCATCCAATTCGTAAGCACTTGCACGTGGCCGATTTATAGTGGAAGTTGCATCAATGCGCAGTCGACAGGTGCATTGAAAGAAGATTCACTCAAACCTAAAACAAAAGCTTGTCTGGTATATTTTGCTGCATGCTTAACTCATTTCACGTTTAGCATTGTAGCAGCTACATCCCCTGAAGTCTGAACTCTTTTTCATGGATGGGGCTCATACCACTGTAAGAGGAATGGGTACAACTACCCCTAATACATTGCCCGCGTACATATTCCCTGCTTTAGCGGCACCGGTGGGCATACACAGGAAAGGTGTTACATTCTGCTTAAGAGGCTGGTTCGTAGACAGTAAGTACGTCTCAAATCGTACAGGGAAAGACGGTCGATGGATGAGAGTCAGAGCTGCGAAAGATGACAGTGCTCTCGCTGCATGTTGGGTTTTCCAGTTGCATGCTTTTGCGCATTGCTTTGCATCAATCCAACAGTACCCATCCATGGTGTATATGCACTCCCGAACAAAATGGCCCGACATTTGAGCTTCTGGCTAGAATTGTTTCATCATGCTGAGCCAAGTAAGAAGCATATGGTTATGAACACGTGGCTGAATGCTTCCAAAGCCGACATTTCCAAGGTAACCGCTCTTCCCAAAATTTTCTCATAGTATTCTGCGGGGTATCGAATTAATATGTGGCCGTCCCAACATGGTAGTTATCGCTCGGGATTCGAAATTCCGCTGTTTGGACGTCTCTAGCTCGCCTATTTAGGTGCGTTGATAGCGCAGGAAAAAAAGCGTGATTATCCGTGAGCAACGCATAATCTTCATATCCTGGCCTCATGCAAGACGCATCCTGCGCGACATTCTGCGAGTGCAATATTGACCGCATACCCACCGTGCATCATAGCCTGCACGGTATTCTCCTGCGACGAGACCTTTCGACTGCAAATCTACGTGATTATAGTAGGGCATATAGTTTCGATGTTGGTTGTTGGGAGGAGGAATAATGGGTTGTTATGTTCGAGAAAAAAGGATGGATTGCGGAGAAATGAGCTCGTATATTATATACAGGAATCCCACTGAAAGCCGGCTTAGGTTGGAAGGTGGATTTCACCAGAGTGGGGGGTTGTAGGAAGGATTTTGGACCTGGAAGATTGGGATGCACGTGATATTTAAGCCGTTCCACGTGTCTGTTTGACATTGGGAGTTTAGTATATGCAGCGGTGTTGTATGTGCAGGAAATCACGTATTCGTGGAGAAGTCACTTAAGAGGCTCGACAGCCAGGTTTCGGAGGATCTGTAAGGATTCTAAGTTGTTGCTTGGAATATCAGACTTATAGATAGGAGGAGTGTATACAGTAGAGACAGCTAAACGACCAAGCCGGTAGCCTGAGACGAGTCCCAGACGGCCAACGATTAGCAAGCAAGGCTTACAATGTAGTTAGATGCAGGACGACAATTCACTCAACTAGCTTATGATCCCACAATTCCGAATCAAAAATTCCGGCGAGTTTCACTAAGTGGATCGTTCGTAAATCCCGAAAGAGGTATATGCAGGTCCGATTTTGGAAGGGACCAAATCCCTCCACACACCAGCAAACGACTCAAGCCAATCAGAGTGTATCCAACGATACCTTTGAATAGTGATTGAGGGATTTGTCACGAATTTTTCATGGGGAGTTTAGGTGAAATTGTAGTACACAGGAACACGGGAGTTGAAACGGCTAGGTGCAGGATGAGCAGGTATATGCAGAGCCTCAAATAAAGAATCACGTGATGTTTTCGGAAGTTAGTGATTTTTTGGTTTTTCGTGGTTTGGTTTTCGTGGTTTGGTTTTTGTGGATTTGTTCAAATCCGTCACAACAGTCTCCAGTCGTACACTGAAACAGTTGGTCGTGCACGTTTCAAAGACGAAGGTGTGGAGTCTAGAAAGTCACGTGGGTCAAACGTTTGCAAAGGTTTCAAAGTGATTTGGTGAAATAAAATCGTATTTGGTGTGGTGTTTCAGAAATCAAAGTAGTTATGACTTGGGCTGTAGTGGCTCAAGTGGTTCAGGTGTTTCATCCGTGTTTCATCCGTGTTTCATCCGTGTTTCAGGTGTTTCAGGTGTTTCATCCGTGTTTCAGGTATTATAAGTGTTCCAGGAGTTTCAGTGTTTCAGTGTTCCATGTATTTCACGTGATTCTGGTGTTTCAAGGGCTCAGAAACATGTAGTAGATTACGTATAGTGTTTCAGAACTGTTTCAGAGCTGTTTCAGAGCTGTTTCAGAAAACAAAGTACTTCACGTGATGGGTGTGTTCTATTGGACGTTCCAACGCTTTGACAAATTGAAACAGGTAAAACTTTTCATTAACCTCACAATTCTGGACCTTCAGTGTTAGACATGTTTCAGGTGTGTTTCAGGTGTGTTTCAGGTGTGTTTCAGGTGTGTTTCAGGTGTGTTTCAGGTGTGTTTCAGGTGTGTTTCAGGTGTGTTTCAGTGTTTCAGTGTTTCAGTGTTTCAGTGTTTCAGTACCTTCACTATTACTAATAATAAATATATGATACTCGAGTAGACCCAACCTATTAATGGTTAAGGTTCTATTTATTTGTGGGGAGCAGGACAAGGTATGGCGGGCTCGTAACCATTGTCCAAATGCGGTATTACAATATACAGGTCCATGGAACATCAACCAATAGGCATTACGATGCCGAAGTGTAAAGCATGTTATAGCAGAATCAACGTTTAGTGTAAATTGTACGAAACTAGGCTATTTTAGATGCATCCTGCATATAAGCATGGTATCCTGCATACAGGCGAAGGCTGGAAGGATCACCCAAGCAAATCTACACTATACATGCCCCGAGGTTATTGACCAACAGAGGATGTACTATTTACCTCCCACAGCACAATGTCTATACACTTTATTGTGCCATTGAGTTCCCAAAAGCCAATTCACTGCTCAGGCTGCTTTCTCGATTTGAAGGCTTTGTGTTCTTTCCAAAGGCTAACCACAGAGCTGGAGGGAAGTTATAAATATCCAGTGCAAGACTAGACAACCTCCTTAGTTCCGAGATTAAAGCCCGTCTTCAATCTTCAACCTCAGACCTTGTGGTGTCCTGTTTTTGATCTAGGTCTTCAATCTCCAATCTCCAACCCCTCAAACCTCTTCCTCCTCCAACTCTTCATCCACCGGCTCCTTTGGCTCCTGTCCCTCGGACCACTGGGTCACGTCATCGATATAACTCAAAATCGTGGCCACCAGCGTCAGATCCCCCGAACAGTCAAGCGGGAGAAACTGCACCATTCCGAAATCATCCACCAAGTGTGCTATGGCCTTATTCAAACGGGCATATTTTTCGTTAAACCTGGACTCTCGCTCCGCCTGTGCAGACTCCAACACCAAGGGGTCTGGGTTAAGGAAACGCTTCAATTCCTTGCGTGAAACCTCGTTTTTGATCAAATCAGTTTTGGATAAAATGTTGATGTGTGGCAATTCCAAAAGAATCATGGCTGACATGGCACTAAGTGCACCACTGAAAAACTTGGACCGGTCCACCACAAACGGCGCCTCCAATAGATACGTGGCACACAAATTGATGTTCAACAGCGTTTTAAGGTGCCGGACGATCGTGGGGAGAACGGGCACGTGCGTGTAGAGCTCGATTTGCCCGGGACAATCGAAGATCAAGTACTCGTCGTTGTAGTCGCCAATTTCCTCATCGAGCCAGTCCAAATTGTTGAGGAGGTATTCGAAACAATAGACCAAGCCACCGTTGGGGCCGAGATCCATTTCCTCCATGACATCCTGCAAACTGATCAAGTCCCGAATATCCACGGTGAACTCGAACTCCTTGGCCTCGGCCGCGGGGTCAAGGTTGACAATGTGCGCCCGCCGCCCGATGGACTGCATGTGTGAGATGATGGAGTTGCAAAACGTCGATTTGCCTGCGCCCGCTGGGCCAAGCACTAGGACCCCGACTCTAGACATGCTGTGGGAAGAAGTCGCGATGGCTGATTTATCTGACACGAAACCAGTACACCAGTACATCCAAAAATCAGTACAGTACACCAGTACATCCACAAAACATCAGTACACCGGCGACACCCGTACACCAAGATAACCTAGGTTCGGCACCAGCAGGCGTCATAGTCGTTTTCCATCTGGATCAAAGCGTCGATTTTGTTCTCCTTGAACACCGCTTCACATTGTTTCCGCAAGTGGGCAGTGTTTTCACCCCGGTAGACCTGCACATGGATCAAGCCCGTGATGTTCTTATCAGCAGCCCAGAACCTCGGCGAGGTAAACGACTTGATGCCCTTGATTTTGGCCAAGCCGTTAAGCGAGTCCCGCACGGCGGTCTCCTTCCGTGTATCCAACTTAAGGAGAAGCGTAGACGCCGTCGACTTCATAAGTGGAAGTGCAGTCATGAAGATCAAGGCCGCAATAATGATGGAAGCCACGGGATCGAACCCCTGCCACCTAAAGAGTTTGGTGAGAATGGTGGAGATCACCACGCCAACAGAGCCCAACGTATCCGCCAAGATATGGAGGAAAATGCCCCTCATGTTATCGTTCATCTCCTCCACAGCTTCTTCAGAACCGTGTGAGTCTCCACACTTTTCATGTGAGCTTGAATCTTGGGAGTGGGAGTCATGCGAGTGGGAATCATGGGAATGGTCGTGGGAATGGGAACTTTGATGGGAATGTCCATGAGAATGTCCATGAGAGTGACCATGAGAGTGACCATGGGAATGACCATGAGCATGGCCATGGTTGAATGCAAAGATGCCCACGATATTGACCAAAAGACCAAGGACCGAAACAATAATCAACTCGGTGGTTTGCTGTAACGATACAGGATTGAACAACCTTCCAATGGCTTCAAATATAATGCTTCCTGAAATCCCCACAAGCAAGGTTCCATTGGCGAAGCCGGCCAAGATCTCGAAATTGCGGAGTCCAAATGGGAACTTGGAGTTGACGTCCACCTCATTCTTCAGCAACACTCCGGCCACAAGCCCCAATGCCAACGATGCACAGTCAAGAGCCATATGCAAGGAATCCGACAAAAGCCCCAAGGATTTGGACCGGAAACTGTACACAAGCTGCACGAACATGAATGCCGTGTTGAGCATGAGGAAGTGGAATATGGCCCTCGTATCGGAATGGGCCAAGATCTCCTTAAGCATGCGAGGCTTATCGTCTTTTTCCAGCGACTCCAAACTCCCCCCAAACTTTTTAGCCAGGTCCAATTCCCTGCGCTCCACCTTCACGAGCATTGGGATTCCCAAGCACACAATAGCATCGAGGAAATCATAGGGTCTGGCCTTAAGCACGAAACTTTCGAGCCCATACGAAAACATCGCCACGAGCACAAGGTTTCGTTTGCACCCGAGAAGCGAGTCCAGGTACAGAAACGCCAAGATGGCTGCTGTGGCCGTGGAGATGCCCAAAAAGGGAAGGTGCATGCGGTCCATGTACACTGTCACGAGTACTGCCATCGCTGCCACTCCCCCCAAAACAACGCCCACCATCGGCACGTTCACGGGGTCCGGTTTGCCTTTAATCACACGTTGCACAAGAAAGTAACACGTCATCAAGGCCACGTAGCCAAATACACAGACCACCGCACCCAAACTTGGAGAATTCAGAGTGGAAAACAGACCCACATTCGGACTTGCAGCCAAGTAAATGTCGTAGATGAAAAAGACTGGCAATGCCACGTTAACTGGACTCACAAACACACAAAAAAGAAGCGTGGCTGTTCTAGTATGAGGCAAGATCAGACACGCCACAAAAAACAGGAAAGCAGCGGCTGCAAAACTGGCTGAGCCAAGCAATGCTGTTTTCTGCGTATACTTGCAAACACCACGGGTAGCCAAAAGAAGTAGACACGTCTGGAGAAGAGCCATGGCGAGTCGTGCTAAGACCGAATTATCTTGAACTGCCAGAAGTGAAAGGTTACTGGAGCTAACCAAAAGGGGAATGGCCACTAGGGCTGGAAGAGCTGCAGCGATTGGCTGGATAGGCTTTAATATGGCTTGGTGTGCATTATAACCTGAAACACCATTCACACCTAAGTTTTGAAGCCCGTTTTTTTGAAGTTGAGTAGATTCATTGAAATGTCCAGATTCGGTTGATTGAGGAAGGTCAGGATCATTCAATTGGCCAGAACCACCCAAAGAGGAGCCCAAAACCCGTGCCCCACCGTTTCCACCATCACTGTTATTTTTAGAAGTTTTAGATTGCTCAGAAAACATCTCCGGTATCCCTAAACCTGTTTCTTTGGCGGGAAGGGACACGTGACTTGAGGGTTCCTGGAAGTAAGGCCCGCTCATATGAAAATCCGCATCGATGGAATCCGAAAGGTTTCTATTTTTAGAAGTGGTTGTTTCAGAATGGATTTGGTTTGTTTCAGAATGTCCACGAGGGCTGGCGACAAATGGGGGGTCAAGTTGGAAGGTGGGGTTTTTTGGATGTGAGACCGAGGAGGGGGCAGATGTAGCGGAGTCGGCACCAGGCGGGGATTCCCGAAGAGGCAATTGATGTTCGGGGCCGTCGGGGGTGCTGCGGGGCCGGCTGATGTGCAGGACCGACGGGATCGACTGGAGTTTGGGCTGGAACGGTCTACTCATGTCGTGGTAGGAATGGTGTGCTAGCATTCTGTAGCACTCACTGCGCGGCTGTATGCAGGTGCATAAACATGAAACACACGTGAAACACACGTGAAACCAACATCAAACACGAAAAAGTACCAAAAACCGGCTAGAGATGATTTTCTGGAGAATTTTGGATTGGAGAGGGTTTACGGTTTAGCGTACGCTTCTTTTGACCATGGTGTACGGGTGTACGAACAAACACCATAACTACGAGAAGTCGTGAGGTGTATTGTGGTTACGCGGTATAGTTTGGTGTACGGGTGTGTGTTTCTGGTGTACGGGTGTATGTTCTTTGGTGTACGGGTGCGGGTTTCTGGTGTACGGATGTGGTCTCAGATGTACTGGTCTCGTTCAGTACTCCACTCTCAAATGGAGAGCGCGGTGGCAATCACAACTCCACCATCATGACCACGCTAGAGGAATTAGACCAGGACGACTCGTTCCAGGCCGAGATCGCCAACTCCTCTACACAGGATATCATCAACCGCACAAAGCTCTTATACAATGACATCCAGGTGATGTACTCCGAGTCGCAGCGTCTTTCGCACGAGAAGGCCGTCATGACTGAGCGGATCAAGGATAACCAGGAGAAAATCAACAACAACAAGCAATTGCCGTACTTGGTAGGCAATGTGGTGGAGATCTTGAACATTGATGCAGAGAAAGAGGCCGTGGAACAGGGGGCTAATGTCGATACGGATGCTGCTAGACTGGGTAAGCTGGCGGTGATCAAGACTCTGACCCGGCAGACGATTTTTTTGCCGCTTGTTGGATTGGTTGCTCCGGAGACTTTGAAACCAAATGATTTGATTGGTGTCAATAAGGACTCCTACCTCATTTTGGATACTTTGCCTTCGGAATACGACTCGCGTGTCAAGGCCATGGAGGTGGACGAGAAACCCACCGAGGATTACTCCGATATCGGAGGCTTGGATAAGCAGATCGAGGAGTTGATTGAGGCTGTGGTTTTGCCCATGAAGCAGGCTGAGAAGTTCAAGACCTTGGGCATTAAGCCTCCCAAAGGTGCACTCATGTACGGGCCTCCGGGCACAGGAAAGACGTTGCTTGCAAGGGCGTGTGCAGCGCAATCTGGAGCCACATTCTTGAAGTTGGCTGCTCCTCAATTGGTGCAGATGTTCATTGGAGATGGTGCCAAGTTGGTGCGTGATGCATTTGCACTTGCCAAGGAGAAATCCCCCACCATCATCTTCATTGATGAGTTGGATGCCATTGGAACCAAGCGGTTCGACTCCGACAAATCCGGAGACAGAGAGGTGCAGCGTACCATGTTGGAGTTGTTGAACCAGTTGGATGGGTTTGGGTCCGACGACCGTGTCAAGGTCTTGGCCGCTACTAACCGTGTGGATACCCTCGACCCAGCATTATTGCGTTCGGGACGTTTGGACAGAAAAATCGAGTTTCCCTTGCCTTCGGAAGAAGCCCGTGAGTCTGTGTTGAAGATCCACGCCAGAAAGCTCAACTGCGACAGTTCCTCAGTGAACTGGAGGGAGTTGGCTCGCTCCACAGATGAGTTCAATGGAGCACAGTTAAAGGCAGTGACTGTGGAGGCCGGAATGATTGCTTTGAGAAACGGCAAGTCCATCATCCGCCACGAAGACTTTGTCGAGGCCATTGGCGAGGTGCAGGCCCGCAAGTCGAAGTCGGTCAATTTCTACGCATAATCCAGCATTGATTTTGAGCTCTGGATCTGGTCAAGAGCAAGAAAATTAATCAGGCCAAATCATCGGATCGGGCAGATTCATTGATGTGGGCGTGGATCTGGAACTCTCTTGATCTGGATGTTTGAATCAAACAGAATCATGGGCCAAATCATCTAGACCAAGAATCATTCGAATCATTTGGTGCAATGTGGATCCAGGCAATATCTAGCTTGATATCTGGATCTGGATCATTTAGATACTACAGGTATCATATACAGGGATTGACTCATACAGGGCTCTAGCACAGGGGACTAATAACCAGTTCAAGAAACCAGCAGAAGCTAACGCATGTAAAGCGTCCCGAATACTCCACCACGAATCGGAAGTGCAAGTTCAAAGTGGTCAGTCACAGAACAAGGGTGAGCATACCAAAATGATTCCAGCCAAAGTCTAACTCAATTCAAGATTCAACCACAGCCACAGCTGTAGAACATTAGAGTACGGTGCTATAGAGTACACTGCTATAGAGTAGACAGTAGAAAAAGAGTATACTTTTAATACAGATGCATGATAAGTCTAGTCATAGTCGTAGTCATAGTTTGTGAAGAAAAGTGGGTGTGAATCCTAATTACCTAGGCCGGTAGAAGCTCACAGGAGTCCACAACTATCTTCTAGGACCATGCAGGAATACTAATGAGTCAAGCAGGAGATAGAGCATTTTGGTGACCTTCTTAAAACCCTCTGCACCACATGTGGATTGACCGGGTGCTGTACTGTAACATCTTATCTCTAGAGCATTCAAAGTCGCCCGTAACCAGCATACTATCAACACACCCAGCGGAAGAAGGCCGCTTCAGTGGATGCAGTCTAGTACTCTAGTACTCTGTGAGTATAGCCAGTAGACTCTAGTCTCCAGTACTTTAGACCATTAATCCAGTCTAGTCAGTATACAGTCTAGTCAGTATACAGTCTAGTCAGTATACAGTCTAGCTAGTAGGTATAGCCAGTAGACAGTAGACTTTAGACTTTAGATTCAAATGGATTCTGAGTTTAGGATAACCCCATTTTGAAAGTTTCTTTCAAACTCAGGTGGGCTCACTTAAAAGATATCAGCATGTCTCACTTCAATTCCATTTGATACCTGTAATTATGGACCTTTCCAGTGCCACGCTTAAAACCCGTACCCCTAGAGACCATTCTGGCTATTAACTTTATGATGATTTTCGGTCTTGGATTGAGCAGATTAGTCAAATTCCCGTGGTTTTCAGATTACTGGTAGTCACTGGTGGTCACTGGTAATCACTGGTTGGGTGGGGTTTTCCTTTCACCATTGGGACTAATTTGTATGAGTTAGGAACACGCATAAATCTCACCAAATCGCAGCCAAAATCTCACCAAAAATGCGAGTGCGGAATAAAAACGGGGGAAAGCGCATTATTTATACTTTTACAACTCTGAGAATTTCTGGTTTACAAAACCACGAGGCTGCAATTTTACGAGTGGTCACAAAATCTATATAAATCTGCACAATTCCCTTGCGATTTCATGTGCCCATAATTTCTCAATTCCCCAACCCTTCAAATATGCTACCCATATACCTATGGTCTTAATCATTACCAGTGCTGTGATATAAGGTTGTTTGTTACTACTAGTCTTGATAGTTGTGATGATTCATCTTTTGTGATATGGTTCTCGTGATATGGTTCTCGTGATATGGTTCTCGTGATATGGTTCTCGTAATATGGTCTTTACCTTTAATTTGTTGGTTTAATTTCTAATTGAAGGCCTATTACTTTTTGATTGAGTGGATTTGGAACGGGTGTTAGTGGGGTAGTATCTGCAGAAACCGCACTACTGAGATAGACTTTTTGTTGGTACTAGATGTGATATTCCTAAGGTTTTCTTCCCCCTCGTGGATTGAACTAGACTTGGCTCTAGTGGTTATGATCTAGTTATGATTTAGTTGATCCATGCTTACAAAAAGAAAAAAGAAAAAAGAAAAAAGAAAATTGAAAAAACATAGAAGAAATGGAGAAAAAATATGAATTGCGCATAAACATTCATACCACCACCATAAATTCCTTCCCTTGAGAATTTCCACCCTTCAGTTAATGGAACATATATTTCGATATTTCTATCAAACAATCATTATATTAAATATGACCTTCAGTTTCTATCATTCAGGCTATATTTTTATAATCATCAGTTGATTCATTACTATCATACAAAATCAGATCCTTGTTCTATATGATTTCCACCATGTATTGGCAAATATCTTTTATTTTGACTAAAGATAAATAAAAGAAGATAGAAATGGAAAAAAATTGATATAAATGATTGATGCATTGATGGTCAGATAATGAATCCCTCTTATCCCTGTTATCCCTCTTGCAGAGCTATTCTTGATTCGGCCAACATACAAAAATGAACTTACAATGTATATTCGTAATATACACCTCTTATTTGTCAATAATTGGAGCCAGTCAATCGAACAAATAAACCTAGCTCAATTTGGGTGACTTACTAATTAGTCTATGACTCATACATTGAGCTATGCAATTAATGAACTGCAATCGTCAATGATCTTATTTCTATTAATAAGAAAAAAGAATCTAATTACTTCTGATTCTGAATCTCTAATAATTCCATTTAAGGAAGTCGGAGACTATCTACCTATTTGGAAAGTCAGGGAATATTCACCTAATTGGAAAGTCAGGGAATATTCACCTAATTGGAAAGTCAGATGAACCAACACCAACCTTTCTTGGCTTTATTGTTCCTAGCCAAACCCTAAGAACCATTCACTTCTCTTTTTCTCCCATTGAAAGACTATTTTGGTGGCACTGTACTTATCAATAGTATAATTGAAGTCAGTCAAAGCCAAATCAAGCTATACCAGCCTGAATTCCACCAGCCCGAATTGTGCTTGATGTTTTAAGCACGGATTTCGAATGCTAGGTGTTTTAAGCACGGATTTTGAATGCTAGATGTTGGTGTGTCCTTTGGAAGTTGGAGGCTGCAGTGTAAATGGGGAAGGGTAACTCGTAACGGGTTTCCCCAGCTCTTCAGACCACGCGGAAGTCATGAAAAAAGGCAATATACTTGCAAAAATTCATGAACAAACTTTAAATAATACCGTGGATAACTCCACGTGGAATGGTTGCTGGAGTGTTTGGTGGCCATATATGAGGCTGAGAATTTCGCTTTGGGAGCATGTATAATCACCATGAACTTCGGGAAATTTGGGGTGCTTTTTTTGTTTGCTCTCAGTGTATGGGCAGATATCAATAATGCGAGCATTGTCAATTTGTATGCCAAAATCGAGAACAAATTGGTACCACTCTATGGGACTCGGTATTCGTTTAATAAACGTCTTGCGCATATATTGGTGTATGCAGACGCGTGCATTCCCACCAAGTTCATTTGGAACAAAAACATCATTTCCACTCAAGAAACAACCACTCCAGGGTTTTTGGCCTTCTATGGAGAATTCTTGGCCATGGCTCCTTTCACCAATGCCACTAGCTGGGACTTGGATGTGGAGGGAAGGGTAATAAATGAGCCCTTTTACTCATGTCACCGGTTCAGTGATAACAGGCAATGCATTCGGTATGGTGAAGCAAGTATGCTTTCTGAAAAGTGTTTCAGAGTGGAAATTTACCTTCTTCAACCAGACGGAATGCCTCCCAAGAAATATGTCCCAGAACCCCGAGAAGACGATATGAATAAGAAACATTCTCGGCACACTCCACATGTGTTTGTTGCAAAAATTGGTAGTAAATCTGAGATTCTCTCCGAACATAATGTTGATCCGGATTTAAAAGGCTTGTCTTATGCAATTCCGTCAATGGACTCCGATGAACCTGCTCAGTTTCTCTTAAAAGACAATTATGCAATCCCCATAAACCAACACATCACGGGAAAATTGGGGGTGAAAGAAGGCTTGCTTGTCTCTGGAGAAGTCACTGGCATCAGGTTAAGTTTTGACCAGAAAATGAAGCTTCAAAATGGTCCTTTCTTCTCTTGTAAGATTCCAGGAGGTGCTAGACGTGGCATTTTCCATCAAACCAAATCCACCGCCACTTTAGATTGTGTTGCTGTGGACATTTCCTTCTTGCCCAAAGAAGAAATGGACAAGCAAATTAAACAACGAAAGAAGGGAACACTTTATCATCCCCATCAAGCTTTGGAGTTCTTTGCCAAAGTCAATGGTAGCTTTGAACCGCTCTTTGCTATGCCTGACATTCTCAGAAAGCAAGCTTCACATGTATTGGTATATGAAGCGCAGTCTGTCGCCGGCACTAAGCCCACGGTATTCACTTTGGAGAATCATCAAGCTTATACCAGGGAGACGGAAACCCCGGGGTTTTTGAGGCTCTATTTTGAAGCATTGGCGTTCAATAACGTCATCCATCCAAGTGCCTTGGATTTAGATCACGAAGGAAGGCTCTTAAATGAAGCATTTTATTCCTGTGACTTTTCCAATGGTCAAACACGGTTCATTCAGTTTGGACAGCATTGGAAAAGCTCCAAGTTTTGTTTCCCGGTGGAGATTTACCTCTTTGCTGCAGACACTCCAACAGTATTGAATAATCACAAGGAGAGTGATTTCGAGGAAAGTGATTTCGAGGAAAGTGAGCCTGACGAAAGTGATCCCAACGAAAAGGATCCCAACGAAAGTACTCAGAACGCTTATAAACAATTGGACCTTCCATCCGATAATTCCAATACCCCCCAAGGATCAGTTCCAAAACTCATTTCTTCGGAAACACACTTGCAGTATCCCATGGTGTTCGTCGCTGCATTCAATGGCACAATAAAGCCTCTCTCCAGTGTTTCATATGAAGCAAAGGGGTCCAAAATGAGTCTCTTGACTTATGGAAGCCGAAAAAACGATCCGGTCAAGTTTGAATTGCAGCTTCATTATGTCCGTACTAAAGCCACATCCACGCCTGGTTTTGTAGGGTTCCTGGATGACAAGTTTGGCTTTGGGCAGGAAATGACACGAATTCGGTTCCAAATCGATGGCGGAAAACGGGTTCGGAATGGTCCGTTCCATTCCTGCTTGATTCCTTCCACCCAAGAATATTCCATTCAGAAGGGGTCCTCCGAGTGTCCTGAAGTGGAGATATATCTCTGGCCATACCACCGAATCAATGGAAAGGGAAATGGTGGATTCTGGAACCACTGTGCAGGTCACGACATGGCAAGATAGGACATGACTGTGCAGGATGTCACTGTTCAGGATGTCACTGTTCAGGACTTCATTGACTTGGAAACCGTTATCAGGCGAGTTTCTAAAGGCTATGCGACTTATCCTAGTATCCTGCACATAGGCACAGTTTCCGCGATCAAAGCCACGATTTATTACAAGCTTCAAGTGGATATCATTCTATACTAACACTTCTGTGGAATTTGAGTAGTATATTGGGGATCTTAAATACAGGAGTCCAAACTTACACCTTTTGCATTCAGTGCCAGCCACTGCTGTGTCCTGAAAACGACCTACTGCACTCTCCCCTGGCACTACTCTAGCTAGTTAAGACACTGAATACTAAGTCAGTATCCAGATGGATATAGACAGAATTACTATTAGTTGGGAATTAGACAAATGAGACAGACCGTTTTCGCTATGACACTACTCATGGTCTAGACAGGTCAGGCCAATACTGACGTCATACACTAGTTCACTGGGACTACTGCTGCTGACTAGCTTTACTGACTACTCTTCTGTATCCTGTATACTCTAATAATCATCTCTCCATTACTCCAATCATCTTTCATTACTCCAATCATCTTTCATTACTCCAATCATCTTTCATTGATAGGTCCTACTGGCTCTAGCCATTTGATGTGTGGTATGGTATTGAGACTATGAGTATTGGTAGACTTGGTACAGAGACAATTATAGGACACTGGTCTGGACACTGAGTATAGCTTAGACGAGACGGGTAACTGAAGATTAGTTTGTGTCTTGGTCTCCTGACAATCTAAGACAGTCCCGACTTCCGGGATCCACCAGTAGAATGTATAAAACTCATCCATCTCATGTTCTCTCCTTCACTTATCCTCGGCCACATTCCTAGTCTCTGAACATGTTAGTAGCCCGAAGAAAGCAATCAATAGCCAGTCCAAATACGTCATCACTTCCAGAGAGAAACATATCTCACCAATCTTGATATCTGCTCCATTCAAATGTAGAGCCACTGGCGATACAGTACCCCACCTGGTCAAGGGAACCAGCACATAAAGCAACCATAGATCCACCCATGGAAATAGATCCATCCATGCGTACATCCATCCATAGAAAAAGATCCAGCCATAGAAATAGATCCCATGATCCATCCGTGGACTCCAAAATCTTCTAGAGCCTTCCGAGGAATCCAAAATCTTCTAGAGCCCTCCGTGGAATCCAAAATCCTCTAGAGCCCTCCGTGGAACCCAAAATCCTCTAAGGATCCTGATAGAATAGTCTCGTTTCGTGTCAAATCGGCAAACATCCCCCAGCTCCAGAGCTCGTCAGAGCCAGAAAACCAATTCAAGCTTCACTTAGCGCCCCTTCTGTTCCCTTTAAAGACACCTCAACCACTCTTCTGGGCCTTCTTCAACTCATCCTTCAACTTATCCAAAAAGTCATCATTGCCATCCTCGTCATCCCAATCCTCATCCCAGAGGTTGGCGGCATTAAGGGCGGAGTTGGGTTGCGCCGTCCACTGCGAGTCCTCCGGGAAGTCCTCGAACTCGTCGTCCTCCTCCAACGTCTTGATGATCTTCTTTTCCTCAGACATAGACTGTATGGTATTCTGGTAGTATAAACTGGCTGTGTATAGTGTAGTATGTACTAGTGGCAGACTAGTGTGTAGAAGGAGGTATGTAGTATGAGTGAGTGGGTGGAGAGTGGTGACTATGGAGTGGCGCGGTGAATCAGGGAGGTACGGATGTCCCGCAGCGAGAAAAGCATCGCTAAATCATCCTTACGCACTCTCATCACGTATACTCTGCACCGCTCCTAACTACTCCTCACTACACCCCACCATGAAAGAGGTAGTCATTGATGAAGCGCCCAAGTGCATCAAGGGCCTTGAGTTTGGCGCGCTCTCCGCTAAGGATATCGTGGCGCAGTCCGAGGTGGAGGTGACCACGAGGGACTTGTATGACTTGGAAAAGGGCCGTACGGTCCGAGAGTCTGGGGCCTTGGATACCCGAATGGGGTCGCTGTCGAATGCCGTGGAGTGTGCCACGTGTCATGGCAACTTGGCGTCGTGCCATGGTCATTTTGGCCACGTTCGCTTGGCTCTCCCCGTGTTCCATGTGGGTTATTTCAAGGCCATTATCCAGGTGCTTCAGTGTATCTGCAAGAACTGTGCGGCGTTTCTTCTTGATGAAACCACCAAACGGGCGTTTGTGGCGGATTTAAGACGGCCCAATATTGACAATTTAAGACGCATGAAGATCCTTAAGAAAGTACTGGATCAGTGCAAAAAACAACGGCGCTGTTTGAAGTGCCAGCATATTAATGGAGTGGTGAAGAAAGCTGCAGCGGGAGCGGGGCCCGCTGCTTTGAAGATTGTCCATGATTCCTTCCGCTATATAGGCAAGAAGCTGGTGCCGGAGAAGGAGGCCTGGGATGCAGAGTTCGAGGATGTGTTTTCACGGAACCCGGAGGTGGAGAAGTTTGCCAAACGTGCATCTGAGGACTTGAACCCGTTGAAAGTTTTGAGCTTATTCAAGCAGATTGCTCCTGCAGACTGCGAGCTCTTGGGCATTGATGCTGGCCGTGGAGGACGTCCGGAAATGTATATCTGGAGGTACTTGCCTGCTCCGCCCGTGTGCATCCGGCCATCGGTGATGATGGATGCGCAGTCCAACGAGGACGACTTGACGGTCAAGTTGACGGAGATTGTATGGACGTCTTCGCTCATCAAGGCCGGTATAGAGAAGGGAATTTCCATTAATAACCTCATGGAACAGTGGGACTACTTGCAGCTTTCCGTGGCCATGTACATCAACTCGGACCTGGCCAATCCTGCATTGATGCCTGGAGGCATGGGTGGAGGGTCCAAGCTGGCGAAACCAATCCGGGGCTTTTGTCAACGGTTGAAGGGTAAACAGGGACGGTTCCGTGGAAATTTGCTGGGAAAAAGAGTGGATTTCTCGGGCCGGACAGTCATTTCGCCCGACCCCAATCTTAGAGTCGACGAGGTGGCTGTGCCTGACCGGGTGGCCAAGATCTTGACGTACCCGGAGAAATGTACCCGGTACAACCGGCAGAAGTTGCAGAAAGTCATCCTCAATGGCCCGTCAGTGCACCCTGGAGCCAACTACGTGCTCAAGCAAAACGAGGTGGCCAAGCGTAACTTGAAGTTCGGAGACAGGGTCAAGTTGGCCAAATCCTTACACATTGGTGACGTGGTGGAGAGACACCTTGAGGATGGAGACGTGGTGCTCTTCAACCGTCAACCATCGTTGCATCGTCTTTCCATTTTATCTCACTACGCCAAGATCCGGCCCTGGAGAACATTCAGGTTGAACGAGTGTGTGTGCACTCCCTACAATGCTGATTTCGACGGAGACGAGATGAACTTGCATGTTCCCCAAACGGAGGAGGCACGTGCCGAGGCCATCAACTTGATGGGCGTGAAGAATAACCTTTTGACCCCGAAATCGGGAGAACCCATCATTGCTGCTACCCAGGATTTCATCACTGGTTCTTATCTCATTTCCCATAAGGACACGTTCTTTACGCGAGCGGAGTTGTCTCAGCTCTTGTGTATGATGTCGGATGCACACCTCCAGTTCGACATTCCTGCACCGGCCATCTTTAAGCCGGTGGCCCTCTGGACGGGAAAACAGGTGTTTTCTCTTTTGATCCGCCCCAACAAACAGTCCAATGTGGTGATCAACGTGGATGCCAAGAATAAGACGTTCCACCCTCCCAAACAGAGCCACTGGCCGATGGAAATGTCGCCGAACGATGGATATGTGGTGATCCGAGGCTCACAGATATTAAGTGGAGTCATGGACAAGTCTACGCTTGGAGACGGAAAGAAACACTCGGTGTTTTATACCATCTTGAGAGATTACGGCCCGGATGCGGCCACCACGGCCATGAACAGAATGGCCAAGTTGTGTGCACGGTACTTGGGAGACCGAGGCTTTTCCATTGGTATCAATGACGTCACTCCTGGGTCCGACTTGAAAGCCAAGAAGGAGACAATGGTGGAGGATGCCTACGCCAAGTGTGACGAGTTGATCAAGCTCTACAATTTAGGCAAGTTGGAGACGCAGCCGGGTTGTAATGAGGAGGAGACCTTGGAGGCAAAGATCGGAGGTTTATTGTCCAAGGTCAGAGAAGAGGTGGGAGAGGTGTGTATCCGGGAGCTCGACCCGTTGAATGCGCCTCTTATTATGGCCACGTGTGGCTCCAAGGGTTCCACTTTGAATGTGTCGCAAATGGTGGCAGTGGTGGGCCAGCAAATCATTTCGGGAAACCGTGTGCCGGATGGGTTCCAGGACCGGTCGTTGCCGCACTTCACCAAGTTCTCCAAGTCGCCCCAATCGAAGGGTTTCGTGTCTAACTCGTTTTACAGTGGGTTGAATGCGCCCGAGTTCTTGTTCCATGCCATTTCCGGAAGAGAGGGTTTGGTGGATACTGCAGTTAAGACGGCCGAAACAGGATACATGTCCAGACGTCTTATGAAGTCGCTAGAGGACTTGTCTGCATCGTACGACAATACGGTGAGAAACTCGTCCAATGGTATTGTGCAGTTCACCTATGGAGGAGACGGCTTGGACCCCATGGAGATGGAGGGCGATGCGCAGCCCGTCAACTTCAACCGGCAATGGGACCATGCACTGAATATCACTTTCAACAACTCCGATGCTGAATTGTACCCCTACCAGATTTTGGAGATTGTGGAGAAGGTGTTGCAGCCATTGGAGCAACGGCTTATAAGGTACGATAACTTGGGAAAACAGATTGACTCTGACATTGGCGACCAGGTGCAGTTCATCGACCAGAAAGATGCTGAGCGGGCATTCTACCGGTCTATCCGGGAATACGTGACCAAAAAAGCCACCCGTGTGGCCAGGTTGCGCCAGGAAAAGGGCTTGCAGCCTTTAATGTCCAAAATCGAGGTATTGGACGATATGCTCGTGGACGAGGATGCAGTCAAGGCTAATGCCGTGCACCAGCTTGCCAAGGTCCTGCAGAAAGCAGTGGAGACCTTCATGGAGCAGTGTCTCTACAAATACGTCAAGGCCAAGGTGGAGCCAGGAACGGCCGTGGGAGCCATTGGAGCCCATTCCATTGGAGAGCCAGGAACCCAGATGACGTTGAAGACTTTCCACTTTGCCGGAGTGGCGTCCATGAACGTCACGCTTGGTGTGCCCCGTATCAAGGAGATCATCAATGCAGCCAAGGTGATTTCCACGCCCATCATTAACTCTGTTTTAGTCAATGATGATGACGAGGTGGCTGCGAGAGTGGTCAAGGGCCGTATTGAGAAGACTCTTCTTCGAGATGTGGCCTACTACATTGAGGATGTCTACAAGAACGACATGGCATATCTCTCCATCAAGATCGATACCAAGACCATCGAGAAGTTGCAGTTGGAGTTGACGTTGGATAATATCCGACAAGCATTGGTGATGGCGCCCAAACTCAAGATCATGAACAACGAGGTTTCTGTTTATGGCAAGGACCGCATCAACGTGTTGGTGACGCTCCGGGAAGGCAAGAGCGAGAGCTTGGCCCGGACGGCCATCTCCGACTACAAGAGCCACGAGCGCAACAACCTGCTCTTTTTCCGCATGCAACAGCTCAAAAGAGCACTTCCGGATGTGGTGATCAAAGGTCTTTCGGATATCTCCAGAGCAGTGATCAACATCAAGGATGACAACAAAAAGGAACTTTTGGTGGAAGGGTACGGGCTCAAGCAGGTGATGAGCACCGATGGAGTGGTAGGCACCAAGACAACCACCAACCATATTTTGGAGGTGTACGAGGTGCTTGGAATCGAAGCAGCTCGGTCATCCATCATTGGTGAAATCGACTACACCATGAGTAAGCACGGAATGAGTGTGGACCCCAGACATATCCAGTTGTTGGGAGATGTTATGACGTACAAGGGAGAAGTGTTGGGGATCACGCGGTTTGGACTCTCCAAGATGCGGGACTCGGTGTTGCAATTGGCATCGTTCGAAAAGACCACGGACCACTTGTTCGATGCTTCGTTCTACATGAAGAACGACAAGATCGAGGGAGTGTCCGAGTGCATCATTTTGGGCCAGACCATGAGTATCGGAACGGGAGCGTTCAAAATGGTCAAAACGTCTCATTACGACGACAAACATTTGCAGCCCAAGCCATTGTTGTTCGAGCTGCTCTGTGTGCAAGCCGCAGCATAGCATTCTAATTCTACAGGACTACTACTGTACCACCCAGTATAGAATAGTGTGAAAATCAAGTAGCCCCAAAGTGCTGTATAAGTTACTAGTCTTAGTTTACCACTACAAGTGGATGTGTATCTGACTCCAGACCTGCGTAGAGAGCCATGCAGATGTACCAAAGGGTAGTACGATCCAACCACCCCCATTATCTAACCACTCACTACACTCGTCTTTCTATATGTTCTCCAGAAATCTGGGATAAGTAGCTTCAAACCCGTAGCAGTAGAGTACTAGCATAGTTTCGTCTGTTGGTAATAGGACATTCCACACCTTAGCAGTCTGGTAGTTTCTTGGTGTTGAAAGGTTGGTGTGGACCACTCCATTGATGAGTTTGCTATGCTTTGAACAGGGTCAATGCAGTGACTCTTTTACTGTGAGATGTCCCAGGTTTGTCAGATTTCCCAGGTTTCAGATTTCTCAGACTTCCCAGATTTCCCAGGTTTCCCAGGTTTCCCAGATTTCAGATTTCAGATTTCTCAGAGTAGACTATCATAAGAAAATAAAATTTCGCCTCTTTTAAATCGTTTTAACTTCTAAAGTGACTTCTCGGACCAGAGAAACTCTTGTACCCGAAACCACGTTGGTTATTGGCATCTATCCATTGACGTATGGCTGGAACTTGAAGGACCAGCGTGCAGGATCCAAGCATGAAGTGAAGTCGTTCCTTATAATCGTCTCAAAGAATAACGGCCACCACTTCACTTACATTTTCAAGTATGGCGAAGGAAAGCATACGGCGCACGTACTCGAGCCCATGGATGGTACTCTGCACACGTGAGAATCGACGCAACAGCACATGAATTCTAGAAACTGATGATAGGCTTTATTAGCAGAAGATATGTTTTTTGTAAAGGATCCGGACTCTTTATAGTGTTCCTGCCAAATCGCTTTGTTTGAAATCCTTTGTTTGAAATCCAATGTTTGAAATCCTTTGTTTGAAATCCTTTGTAAGCTGGTGTGTAATCGGGTGTGTAATAGGGTGGGTTCTTTTTTTCTCTTGGGATTACTCCTACAAGAATACTGTGTATACATACCCCAACATTTGGCGCATGCCACGACCCTCGGAAGCCATTCTTGCCCTACTAATATCCCAGGCCATACGGCCTCTCAAATCCAGCTACGCCCATTGCAGATGCCTGTGTGAGCCATCGAGGCTGTTGATATTGCATGTGGCCCGCGGACTGCAGATTCAATTGCCCAGTAGCTTGCAGTGTTTGGTTGTGCATTTGCACATTGATCTAGAAAAAGAGCTTGGTCAAATGCTGATTTTCTTCCTGGTAATTAAAATGATGCACATTGGGGAATACAACGGCTATCTGGTAGCAGTTTTAGCGGCAGTGGTAGAAGTTTTAGTGGTAGCAGTGGTAGCAGTTTTAGCGGTAGACACTTTTAGTGGTAGCAGTTTTAGTGGTAGACACTTTTAGTGGTAGCAGTTTTAGCGGTAGACACTTTTAGTGGTAGCAGTTTTAGCGGTAGACACTTTTAGTGGTAGCAGTTGTGACCGTTCTTCAACGGCCCGTTTGGGAATATCGATGTCCTCAATAAATCTTGATGACCCATTATCTAAAATCCATATTTGTATGATGAGGACGGTGCAGAAGTTCCTATAGTCACTGGGTTAATGGCTGTACTGTATTTATGAGTAGTACTATCACTGATCCCCTACATGGTCTACTAGAGATATCAGGAGGTGTTTCCTTTTCTTCTCAGGAGGTGTTTCCTTTTTCCTTTTCTTTTTAAGTCATCTCTAGGACCCAGAATCATTTCCCTTGGTGGAGCAAGATCCATTCACATGGACGGAGAATGCCCCTTTACCGGCTCTCCAAATGAGGACTTCTAGCATGCATTGCTGTACCTGTATACAGTGCAAGAGACGTTTACGAATATTCAGACCCACTAAAGCCCGGTACCAAGATCTTCACTTGTACTTACAGAAGATCGATCCGCTGTTATATACAGTACTAGTGCAGATGCTTCAGTACTCGTAGGAGCTCTACACAGTGGTGTAGAGGGTATAATGTTAGTAAATTCGAATTTGAAGGATTGCTAATTTCTAGTCATTCTTCGTGTCTTGTGGTTAGCCCACTCCAGCCTGCATACGAGTAGTATTATCGGATGCTTACCACCATAGTAAATTCTTCGCCAGCCATTGCTTGCTGATTCTGTATCTTAAATAAACACCATCTTCTGTCTTGATCCAAGGCAGAAGGAGAGGGAGAGGGAGAGGGAGAAGCCCGTACACCGCTAGAAAAAATATAACCCTTCTATAAAAAAATAGATATATAAAAAATAAATATATAAAAAATAAACATATAAAAAATAAACATATAAAAAATAAATATATAAAAAATAAACATATATTTATCGTCTCCTCTTGACATACATCAATGCCATAGTGATGAAAGCTGCTACCACTAACAAGCATGTGCACCATTCGAAAGCCGCAGCATAACAAAGGTTTCGTGAATGACACAAGCCTTTTTCGTCCGATCTTTTGTCATATAGAGCCGCAAAGAAAGACTCGAGAGAAATTAGACCCGCTAGAGGACCCGAGCATGTGAGACCCCAGGTGTTTTTTGCAGGGTCTACGCATTCAGAGTGGGATGCAAAAACGCACGCATGGACTTGATCAATATGGACCAGCCCAAGGAATTCGAGCAGGAGCCCGCTTTGGAAAACGCCTATTCCGAATATAGTGCCGGCTCACTAGGGAACAGGGAACACTGAGAGCAGAGTTTGTAACCGCTAAGAACGGATTTAGTCATTCCATGTCCCATTTGGTGCTCACATCCTTGAGCCATGGTACTGTTCAGCCATAGTACAGTCGAGAGGTCGCGTGCAGGACCAGTAATATAGGAGTAGATCATGTCACTGACCTACAGTATTATACTTGAAACATCAGTGTTTATACGGCTAGAGCTGAAGCCAGTATAGTACTTATATATCAATGGAGGGTGCTAAGATATGCGGTCTGCAGCTCCTGCATATACCCAAAGAGTCTACTCCATTCACCTGACTCCGACTCCGACTCCGACTCCGACTCCGACTCCGACTCCGACTCCGACTCCTGGACCTTTTCAAAAATACATAGTTGCTTATAGACTAAACGTCCATTTTCAGGTTAGGTACTAGACTAGAATTGTCACCTAGGATGGTACAATGGTATACTGAATCGATGGTAGTCTGATCTGGGTCTGGTCTAGTATCCACACCACACCAAACTATAAATAAACACCTCCATATCTCCTGATACCATTGAAGCATATAGATTTCAAAAAAAAAAGATGGAACCTCCGAGGTCTCTAGGTCCTTGGTCTGAGTTCCTTGGTCTGAGTCTATCCATTTTATAAGGAGGGGTGCAGCCCCCGAATCTCTTTACAGATTAGCAGGGATCAATACTGAATACACTTTCTATTTCTACTCATAGCAAACTGACTGTTCTCATTTTCTGGGTGACTATGGGTACAAGGACGCAGCAGGCCAAATTCTGTATGCCCAATTCCCAAGGTTTAGGTGACTACCATTTTGATCATCCGCGTGAACATCAAGAATGATTTCTGTTGACTATAACTATTATGAATTATTAGACAATTAGATAATTAGAATTAGACAATTAGATAATTAGAATTAGACAATTAGATAATTAGATAATTAGAATTAGACAATTAGAATTAGACAATTAGATAATTAGACAATTAGACAATTAGATAATAAGAAACTGGACAATGAGACAATTAGAATTACACAATTAGATAATTAGACAATTAGACAATTAGATAATAAGAAACTGGACAATGAGACAATTAGAGATTAGGCAATTGGACATTTAGATAATTAGAGATTAGACAATTTAATAATTAGATAATTAGACAATTAGAGATTAAACAATTAGATAATAAGAAACTGGACAATGAGACAATTAGACAATTAGATAATTAGACAAACAGACAGATAGACAATTAGACAGAAAGTGAGACAGAGACAGAGAACTAAACAGACAGATTAGACAATTAGAATTAGATAATTAGACAATTAGAACTAGACAATTACATAATTAGACAATTACATAATTAGATAATTAGAATTAGATAATTACACAATTAGATAATTAGATAATAAGATAATTAGAAATTAGACAATTAGATAATTTAATAATTAGACAATTAGATAATTAGATAATTAGAATTAGACAATTTAATAATTAGACAATTAGATAATAAGATAATTAGAATTAGATAATTAGAC
This sequence comes from Metschnikowia kamakouana, assembly GCA_002374535.1. Lineage (NCBI taxonomy): Eukaryota > Fungi > Ascomycota > Pichiomycetes > Serinales > Metschnikowiaceae > Metschnikowia > Metschnikowia kamakouana. The sequence goes on from NKZX01000747.1 coordinate 163,152, forward strand.
AAACAGACAGATAGACAATTAGACAGAAAGTGAGACAGAGACAGACAGATTAGACAATTAGACAATTAGAATTAGACAATTAGACAATTAGAACTAGACAATTGGACTACCAGTATCAGAACTGCTGAAACGATGACGAATTAGGAAGAATGGGTACAGCTTCAACAGTACCCTGGAACTCTCTCCAGATCCCATGCTGCATCCTTGGCTACACAAGACTACAGTATATTGCTATTCTAATCACACCACAGTCAATGTCTTGGATTAGTGTAAGAGTAATGGTCAGCCATTGCTCGTACAGTAGAGTCCTATAGTAAATTAGTCTTTAGGTTAGTACCTCAGATTAATACCTCAGAATAATATCTCAGATTAATACCTCAGAAGTAATACCTCAGAATTATCATTGTAATATTTGTACGCTTTAGTAGTGATAATCTTTCTGGTGGTCGTAGTAGTGTTTGGCTTGGTTCTTAGTGATTCCATAGTTTGGTACTCGGTGTAACGGTCTTCCATTAATTCTTGCAATTTAAGAGATATGTGTCATCTTAGTTCTTTTATTGTGGTTAAAAGCTACCAGGAAGTTTCCCTTAACTAAGCTTATTCACTACTTAAAAAACAAGGAACAAGAACTCCATATATATGTTTTCTTTCTGGACGTACCATGGTTACTCCTTCAAATCCAAAGATAGGGCTCACTTTTTTGAGTCCCTTTGTTGAAACCTCTTTGGACCAATACCTCCTTGGATCGATTTTATGGAGTTCACTTATTGTTTCATCTGGAAACTACATATTGACCCATGCGACATGTGGAACATCTCGCCTGTTCAACGAGTAGAAGTACTCATGAATTCGCACTTTTACTAGTATTCGCACTTCTAGTACTATTTGGTGAACTCTCTACCTTAACTAATCCATGCTGGAACTCTTACGTAATTGGCTCTAAGTCTAGTCAGAGGAGCACTTTAATTGCTACGTTGCTTTAATTGCTTGAGATATTTTTATTCTGGTAAACTAATACAACATTGGTCTGGATCCTGCGTATCACGTGACCATCCAACCACTGACTCTCTGGACCCTGGTTTCCTGAGCCAGTGGTGAGGATTCTTGTATATGATCATCCTGACGTCTTTAAACAGTCGTTTTGGAAATAGTCACGGTGGTGCAGAAGTTTAGTAGAAAGACTGAGCTCTGGTCACTTCCACTTGACCCAAGTATGCACACAGTACTATTGGCACCCCCAAAGAGAGAAGAGGATGGTCTTTAAGTGTCAAACTCACTAAAACCACTCGTCCAGAAAGAGCAATCAATTCCGCCATCTAATTAATGATTCATAGCTCTCAAAGCTCCAAGCCAAAGCTCTATCTCCTCCAAATCTTTTGGTGTCAATCCTTTTTCCATCTCTTTTCTTCTTTTCTGATTCTCTCGATCTCCAATCAGGCCATAAGCAACTGGGTAGGTCCCATTTTCCTTGGCCAAAGGCCAGTAATTCTCTCACGATTTCATCTCCTTAACTGAGCTGATCCGATCCTTAGACCCAAGCAGTGGGCCTCCATATGTTCTTTGGCGAATAAGCCGGATCGTGACCTCGTGGCTGACTTTAAGGAGACATTCGTGGCAGAGTCCGCAAAGAGTCTACAAGAGAGTCTGCAAAGGAGCCAAGGAGTCTACAACTACTAACCAGCAAACGAACCTACGAAAGAAGTTGGAGGCACGGATCCTAAGCAGCCGGCTATTCTGGATCCTATGTTAGAGTCCAACACCAAAGGCCGGTCTCTACATCAGTACACCCATCCATGGATATGGCCTTGTCAGATAATACACTCTCCCCGGTTCATGCTTCATACCTCTACTATGTGCTGATGATTGAATTAAAATCTAACTAACTGACTAGGAGTTTTTGATATCGCTTTTCTACATTTGGTATCGCTTTTCTACATTTTGTATCGCTTTTATAGATTAATCGCGGTAGTACTACTGGATAACTTGGAGATATGGAGTTAAAAGAATATCATGACTTCTGTTTTCACTAAAGAAGTAAGAATCTCCCAATATTTATATTTCCTTTCTGGAAACACTACTCCTTATCTCCTAATCTCCAAAGACCTCTGAGATCTTTGAAGACCTCTAAGATCTTTAAAGACAGATTCACGATATACTTTCTGTAGGAGCCGCGCAGTGACCAGGAAGATGAACTGGATCTATGGGATCTTTTGAGGTGACAGAAGCACGTGATTAACATGGGGATGTAGAAGAGTCCATATTCATAAGATGCACACCCCAGATTCATGTACTTTTTGTCAACAATGCATACGAAACCCTCCGGTTAGAACTCTTCTGCAGGTCTGGGAGTTATATACAATATCACCTGTATATCCGAATACGGGAGTGAACTTCGAGAGAGCCCCAGAGGCTTCATCTAGTCAGGCGAGCCTGCTAGTTCTGATACTTTTCCACTGGTTCGGGTAACCCTTCCGGGACTTTCCCGAAACTGCCAGGCGATCATGGAACGTGCAGTTTCCATTTGTCTGTATTAGAATATTGGGGAATCCATGCGGCCAATGCCAAGTCACTGGTACGCAAATCTAGGGCTTGTAGGATTATTCCTAACACCGCCTCGGGTCGATCTCCTGGACGATTCCACGTATGCTTATTGTTTCATCTGGAAATTTTATATTGACCATGCGAGAAGTTACTTATCTGGCCTGTTCAATGGGTTGGACGGTATAGGCCAATTATAAGTCTTTCCCAGCCGTATTCTCTGCGCTAAGTTTATTAGTTATTAATGACTAGCACCTTAGGACTTGTTCATAGCTAATAATTGAAGAAAAAAAAAATAGAAAAAAAGAAAAAAAAATCATAGTAGTCTCATATAGTGTGGTGGTGGTTGCGCGTTGTTGTTAACAAGCATAAGTGGGAACACCAATTCGTTGGTCTTGAATAACTCTAAAAAGTAAGGTTGTTCAGTGATCGGCTCAATCATTTATATTCTGATGGTCTTATAAACTAAAGCCAGCAACTTGTTGTTCTCTTTATAATTGAGCACTTGTTCTACTTAAACCCGTACACCCCACAAGACATATAATGGTCAAAGTTCAAGAAAACAACTTGGACCTCCCATCCCTTTGATTACATCCAACTTTTCCACCTCGGAAATGATCTCCAACATATCTATCCAACCACATCATGTCCTCTCTGTGGCATACCCTACCTGGATCAAACCCCAGAAAAGGTGCGTCACATCTACTTTGATTGTTCCATTGCACTAGTCATCTGGACAGAGTGCCAACTTGAGGATCCCCCTCGATGGACTATGCAATAGGAACCCTTGATTCATGCTTCAAGAAGCTGGCCTCTATTACTATTATACCAAGACGCTATTTGTTTGGCTTGGTTGGTGACTCCATAGTTTGGTACTCGGTGTAACGGTCTTCCATTAATTCTTGCAATTTAGGAGATAGGTGTCATCTTAGTTCTTTTATTGTGGTTAAAAGCTACCAGCAAGTGTCCCTTAACTAAGCTCACCAGCCGTAAAACCTCCCTAAACTCAAGGCTTAGACTCAAGGTGCTGGATCTCCATCTATATGTTTTCTTTCTGGACGTACCATGGTTACTCCTTCAAATCCAAAGATAGGGCTCACTTTTTTGAGTCCCTTTGTTGAAACCTCCTTGGACTGATACTCCTTGGATCGATTTTATGGAGTTCACTTATTGATTCATCTGGAACCTGCATATTGACCCACCGCACGCCTACCAAGAGGAGGATGGATATCGATCTTCCCAACGCTTTACCCCATTAACCCCTGATTCAAGCTTCAAGAGCATTTCTTATTGGGCCCCTGGTTCAAGCTTCAAGAAGCTTCAAGAACATTTCTTATTGGAGGCCGTCGTACCGCGACGCTTCTAAGACGAACCATTCTTTAAAACTGCCCGCACTAACTCTCAACCATTACCCCGTGATTAGGTGAACCATCTAATCGCAGTGTGGAGTTTTTCCCTTCCTGGTTTCTCTGCACTAAAATTCTTAGCTAGCAACGAATAAACATTATATATATAAGAGCGACTCTCTCTTCTTATGTCTCCATTAGATAACATGTAGATCTCCATTAGATAACATGTAGATCTCCATTAGATAACATGTAGATCTCCATTAGATGAGATTTAGACGGGAGTTAGATGAGAATTGGATGAGAGTTGACGACTCTCTTACAACATTGGACAGTGTTTCATCTAATATGCTGCAATGAAATTACATGTATATGCAGTATATATAAGACGTGCGAGTCTCATATGTTCAACGGAGAGGTGTAGTCATTGTACAGTGGTGTTTTAGTAGTATTAGTATTTCTTAGTAGAGAATTGGTAGTATTAGTATTTCTTAGTAGAGAATTAGTGTGTGGTGTAGTGGTGTAGAATTAGTGTGCGGTGTAGTGGTGTAGAATTAGTGTGCGGTGTAGTGGTGTAGAATTAGTGTGCGGTGTAGTGCGGTGAGGAATAATGTGTCGCACAATATTCTACTCACAACATGTCTAGAGATAACCTGTACCTGTACATCCACTTCAACACGTACAACCAGGCGCAGTATATCGAGGATTGGAAGGATTACGATATTCCTTATAATGACATCGATACCACTCGGCTTTTCGAGGAGACTAGCAGTATGTTCCCTCACTTCATGCTAGAGGAAGACGATGCTATTCCGCTAAGCCTGACCATGTTTGGCGCCAAGGTGCATAAGAATAAACACCAGCTTAAACGACAAATCTGGACTGATCTTAATATCGAGGGCATTCGCTTCCGCCAGCCGGACGCCTCGATTCTAGCTCCGCTCCATGCATCCAGCCATGAGGCTGAAACAAGCCTAGCGGAGTTTTTGGCCAACGAACGCAATTTGGACGTGCCGGACCCGGACCTTCTGCAGGACGACCTCTGGGCCCAGGAGTTGCTGGCCAACCATACTTTTAACTATAAGGTGCGGTCCAGTGGGAGCTACTCGTTGCCGGCTCTGCACCCGGTACAGACCCCCAGAATAGGCAAGTCTCGCCAGCCGTCGCTGGACAAGTTCCAGACCCCAATCACTCGTATCATGCGCTAGCCCTGTGGTAGGTATGGTATGGTATGGTATGGTATGGTATGGTATGGTATGGTATGGTATGGTATGGTATGGAAGCTGTCTTAAGTATAGCCAGACGAACGGGATAGGTATCTGGGTTACCTACATAGAATGATATACGTCTATGTACAAATAGTTGGACAATTCTGTTCATTGTGGTATTTGTGCATACCACTCAGCTTGATCCTCTCTCTTCCTATGTTCACAATGTTCATGCTCAAGCATTACCTATTGAATGGCCTAGTGTTAATACCACTGGTCCAACCGAACAACTTTAATCCTGGTCAAGCCGACTTCCTGTTAGGAATAATCCTACGAGCACCAGACTTGAGTATCTAGTGTCAGTGGATTCTACTATCGAGACATAGCTTAGAATCCCAGTGGCCGGCTTAAGCTTCAACACTTCCTGTTAGGAATAATCCTTGGTATTTCCGGTTGCGGCCATACCAAGTGGAAAATACTGTTTCCCGTCCGATCAACGTTAGTCAAGCCACTTAGGGCCACAGTGAGTAATGCAGTGGGAGACCATGTGTGAAATTGTGGTGCTGCAATCTTTTTTCATCCACAAATGCTTGGACCACTCGGCCGCCTTTTGAGAACTCTCTCCTGATGATAGTAGTGATACTACTAAGTGGATCACTCGGCACGATTCCAGTATTCTAAAGCCACTGGCTAACAAATCAAAGTGACCAGCATGGAAGTGATGAAAATGAAATTGCAAGAAACTCTCAGTAGTATAGATCCTCTGAACTCCCTAACTATGGAATAGAAATAGGGCAGTCAGGGTCTTGGTCAAGATCATAAAAAGCTCTTCCTTCTGACATATAATCCTGAGACATTTATAAAGACAAGCTAGCCTCCAAGCGGTCCATAATAAAGATACCTCCTTCACTCTTCTGTTCCTCCTCTCCGTTTCTGCATCTCCCCCTTCTCTCCTTCTGTCTCATGTCTCAGATCATATCTCATTCTGTCTCTGTCGCTGTCTGGGCGACTGCACTTTAGGCTAGTCTGACTGCACTGTGAATGGCAGTTAATCTGAGCTCTTACAAACCTGAGTTTCACTCATCGCTGTGTTCCCAACTGGCAATTGCCGGTGTTTCTTCCCCCGTAGTCGTCCATGATATTCAGTCAGCAGTTCCCAGTTGTGAAGAGAGATAGCCAGAGTCAGAGGCACGTGAGTCCAGTAGGAACATCCAGACAATTTAAAGTGCCGGTCTTTTTTCGCTGGATTTTTGCAGAAAATTAAGGGTTGAGGAAAAGGGGGAATGCGCTCTCTTATATACTTCGCTACTCCCCGCTCCTGCATGGGTGGTGGCTGCAAATAAATAGGGCGCGGTCAGTAATTGTATATAAAAGAGACATCCCAGCTCATAAATTGCTACTGCCATAAATTCCATCCTACTACCATAAATGCATCCTACTACCATAAATGCATCATACTACAATAAAAACATCCTAGTATACATATAATACACAATTAAACGGGCATATCAGTTGGACTCGGCAATGAGTGTAATCCGATCCCGGTCGATTTCCGTCCGGAGCTGACTCATCTTGAGTGTCCTGGCCCGGGCCTTTTCTGCTCTTCGCTTCATCTTGACCATACTCAACACAAACGTGGCTAGCAACTTCATGGTAAGCTTGGGCTTGGACGTGTTGGAGGTGTAGTCGGGATAAATACCACACTGGGCCATTTTGACCAAATCATTTTTCATCAGCTTATCGGAGCTCTTGATGGCATTGACCATGAACGTGTTCATCAAGGCCAAATCGTTGCATTTGAGGTTGATATCGAACAACTTGGCCTTGAAGAAGTTGCATTCGTTGCGGAACACCCGAGCCTCCACTTTGGCCCGTTCCTTTTGGCCCTTGTCTTCTTTGAGGCCTCGGCCCTCTTTGACCTGGATCTTGGCTCCTGCTAAATTCCGACTTAACTGGTCGATTTCGCCCTGCATCTGGCCCATCCTCCTCCTGGCCTCATCTGCTTCCCTTTCTACCTTGAGCTCCTCTGCTTTGACCTGGTCCAGCTCGTGGATCCGGTTGGCGAGCCGTGTGCAGTGCCGGGATGTTTTGCTGAGTTCCTGGGCCAAGGTCTTGGTACGAGTTTCCAACCGGTTCTTCTCCGCCTTTAAGCTTCGGTAGTCCTCCTCCAACGACTCTATGGTCTTCTCGGTTCGGGCTTTTTCCCCATGGAGTCTTTGGTTGGCTGCTTGGAGCTCCTGAAGAAGGGCCTTTCTTTCCTGATCTGATTCCGCCCACAACTGGGCCTTTTCTCGCTGCAACATGGCCTCGTTGGTGGCCTCCACCTTGTCTCGAAGCAGGTCCAACTTCTCGTTCAACTCCTTGTTCTGTTGCCTGTAATTGTCGACCTCACTCTCCAAGAGGGCAATAACAGGTTGCACGGCGGAGTCCGAGTCCATAAGCGTGTCGAGTTTGGTTTTATAGAAGCGGATTTCGTCCTGGAGATCTCGTTGAACTCGTACATTGTCCACCTGCTCTTTGCGGAGAGCCTCCACTTCCAACTGCACTTTGCGGAGGTTTTCTAGCTCATATTGGGCTCTCTGGAGCTCTTCTTGCTGGCGCATGTCACTGTCGTACCTGGACTTATCGCTTTCGGTGAAGTTAAGTGAGCGTCGAGCCTCCAACTCTCTGAGTCGTTCAGTTTCCTTGAACTCTCTCAATCTGTCGTTTTCAGCCATTAACTCCCTGAGTCTTTCAGATTCCTTGAACCCTCTGAGTCTTTCGGATTCCTTGAACTCTCTGAGTCTTTCGTTTTCGACTCTTAAGTCTCTCGTCCTTTCACTTTCGAGCAAATCCCGCAACCTTTCATTTTCCACCTTCAAATCTCGCAATCGCTCGTTTTCAAGCTCCAACGTCCGGATCTGATACTCATATTCGGCTTTCATTCCCAGGTCACTCCGGCTCAGACTTCTACCCAAGTCCCTGTTCAAGTCCCTGTTCAAGTCCCTGTTCAAGTCCCTGTTCAAGTCCCTGTTCAAGTCCCTGTTCAAGTCCCGGATTCGGGCCTCCAAGGCCTCGGTCAAATCGTCCTTTTCACGTATACTCTTCTGGAGCCGCTCAAAAGCCCGGTCTTTTTCGGCCAAGACTGCCTCTTTCTCGGCCAAGACTGCCTCCTTCTCCGACACTTGCATCTGTAAGCGAGCAAGCGAGCGACGAAGCTCGTCGAGACCAGTTTGCAGGCTTTTCTGGGCCAATCTCTTCTCTAGCTCGGAGATTTGAAGACTTAGTGCCTCGTTTTGGGCTGCCGTGCGTCTTTGCTCCGCTTGAGCCCTCTTTCTATGCGCATCCTCAAGCTCGAAAATGGCCGATTCATTGACCTTTTGGGCCTCTTGCATCTCGAGCCTCCGGAGCCTGGACTTGGCCGATTCTAGCTCCACCAGGAGCGCCGCACGCTCATCGTCCAACCGAGTGTTCTGAGCCTTCAACTGCTCCTTTTCTTTTTCGGTATCCTCCATGGCGTCCTGGATAAGATCATATTCCTTCTCATAGAAGGCCAATTTGTCGGATAACTCGGAGATCTCCGCCTGGTGCTCTTCTGTCTGCTTGTTTCGCTTGGAGATGTTGTTCAGGTACAATTCATCGTGCAAAGCGGCGTTTTCGTCCTTCAAATTGCGGATTTCAACGCCTAATTTGCCTTCTTTTAGCCTCATTTGGTCAATTTGGGCCTCATAGTGCTGCACAGAAGCAGAGGATACGCCCACACTGCGTTCATTGAGCAAAGACCGGATCTGCGTCTTTAAACCGGCTTCTTCTTCGTCTTTGGCCTGCAAGTCTCGCCGGAGAGACGCCACTTTTGCCTGCATGCGATCCACCTCGCTTTCTTTATCCTCCTGGAGCTCCCGAATCATGCGTTCTTTTTGTCTTAGTTCGCTTTGGGCATTGCGGAGTTCGCTGAGAGTGGTCTCCACTTTTCGGTTGTCCTCTGAAGTCCTGCTTCGGGACAAATGTTCTTTTTCCTGCAGGAGACGGCTCACCTCTCTTCTCTGCTCTTCATTTTTCTGTTTCATCTCCACATTCTGCTGCCTGAATTCCAGATTTTGTTGCTGAATCTCCAGATTTTGTTGCTTCAAATCCACATTTTTCTGCCTGAGTTGCTCCAATTCAAGTTCTCTCTCGAAGCTCTTTCCTGCTGGCGATTTAGCACCCGTGGAATTTTTAATTGTCTCTAATTCAACCGCTTTGGACCGGATTTCGGCGGATTTGGACCGGATTTCCGCCGATTTGGACCGGATTTCCTCGTTCAAATCGTCGATTTGCTGTGCCTGCATCCGGGTTTGTTGTTCTGCCCGCTCTATCCGGGCCTGGGCGTCTTTAGGCACCTCCGAGGCCAGACTTTTGAGTCTGTAGAGCTCAGTCTTGAGCTCATTGTTTTCAGACTCCAAAAGGCCCATTTTTCCGGGAGAAAAGGTACTTTTCTCGGCTTCCAAACGACGAATCAACTTTTGGTTCTCGCCTTTAAGAAATTCAAGCTGTTCAAGCAACTCCGGCGGCGTCCGGAATTCGTTTTGAACTTGTTTGATCCGCTGCTCGAGATTCTGGATTTGATACTCTTTTTCTTGAAGTTTTGCGTCCAACCCAGGAGAATTTTGATCCCGGGCAAGCTCCTGGAGCTGGTTTGAAAGCCTCACAATTTCCTGCTTCAAATGCACATTTTCCGACGCCAAATCATGGAGTTCCGGCGGCGTTTGCTTCAAAATCTTCGTGAGAGTGGCCACCTCCACCTTAAGGTTGTAATTTTCGCCCGAAAGCTCCTTGTTTTCCGACTGAAGGTCCAGAATGGAGTTGGAGCCCGAGCCCAAAAGCGTCTTTGCCCGGAAATTGGCCTCCGGCGCCCGGATGGTTTCGGGGAAAGGAGTCCGGCGTCCTGGAGATACTCCGTCGATACTCATGGAATGGAGAGTGTCTGAGCTATCGGAACTGTGATCAAAGGAAGGCTCGAAGTGGGAGTCTAGGCCCAGGGCGGCGGGAGATGCAGGATTGGGCGCCGCACGCCGGCCGATGGGCGTAAACTCGAGCCCTCGCTCGGGTCGTGAAGAGCCCACTAACGACGAGAGGGAGAACATGCTGGGGATGGATGTTGTAGGTGTTTGTTTATGTGCGGTAATGGAGGATCACGTGTGCAACGCGCGAGGCCCACCGCGTCTGTTGGAGTCACGTGATTCAGCAGATTCTAGTGCCAGTACAAGTGATCTGGTGCTTTAATAATTTAGTACTTTATTGGTGGATCATGTTCCGAATTAGGTCAGGAATGTGAATATGTTTTTGGTTTGTGAATATCTTATGTTTTGCATGAGTTATGTGCAGTAGCCTGTGGGTCACGTGCCAAACTCTCTTACGGGGTCCATATTTCCAATACACTTCCCGAACTTCCTGACCTTGACCAGGTAGCTATGACTAAGGAGCCCGTGCTTTCTGAGTCGACATATCTATTTTACATGGGAAGTATAAATTTGGTGTCCTGCATATAAGCAACGCCCGGCATATTATCAGAGTATTCCCCATACATCAATGAAAAGAGACCGTACAGCAAAAAAAAGTAAAGAGGTAATATGATAGAGTAGCACAATATTATAGGGCCAGGCGGAATTATTTTCCTCCATATAACAATGGAGATAATTGGATACTTGAAGCGGATGCGGAAGTCTATTTAAGAGGTGATCCATTTCTCTGGCCACAGCAGCGGAACCGATGCATTAAAGAGAGGAATAGTTAGCGGGATTTGGGGAGAATAACTAACGGAAGAAATCACGTGAAAAAAGCACGTGAAAAGGCCTTGAATTGAGACATTCGTGGTGCATTGGAGAGTGCGGGCTCAAAACCATTAAACCATTCTTCCCTCCTGGTCCCCCCTTTCAATTAACTTTGGAGATTTTTCAGTGTAAAGTTTCCCAAACCGGCTAAAAATACAATTGAATCTTTAAAGAAAAAAAAAGGGCTCTTTTCGGAGTTGAGCCTCTCTTTTGGGAATATGCAGGCTTTGTCTATATAAGAAGACCCCAGCACGTCCAAAAACCACCCAAAAAAAACACAAAAACACCAAAAAACAGCCAAAAAACAGCCAAAAACACCATTTTAAGCTATTAAAAGTTCCTGCACGATTTCAAAATGAATTTATCTCGTTTTCTCCTGGGGTTTGTTTTCGCTACAATTGCACGGGCAGATTCTCGACACTTTTACGCCAAAATTAATGGGAATTTCCAACGGCTCGGCTACATCGAAACCTATAAATCAAACATTCTTTGTCTCCATGCAGACCATTTGCCCGATGTTCCCGTTGTTGGTTTTGAAAATGGAGTGGTGAGCGTTATACACAGGAACGTCAACAAAACCTTTGGAATTTCCCGGAATGTATTGATTTTCCAGGAAAAATGGCCCCAAAAGCCGTTTCAGGTCGAATTGGATTCCGATTTCAAAATTAAAAACCTCCTTCCTTGTGTCCAGGACGGGCCATATCCATTGACGGGTGGAATTTTGATGGGCGAGTCTTTGAAGACTCTGAAAATCGCTTGTTCTCCTGTAGAAATTTATTTGATGCGGCCAAATGAAGGAGAAAGGGGCGGTTTTATTGGAGGAGAAAAACGGGATTTGCTTGAAACAAAAATGGGGGATTTTGATGCTGGAGAGAAGAGTGGCTTGGACACACGTGACTCGGGCACGCGTGACTCGCAACCACGTGACTTGAAACCACGTGACTCGGGTGGAATGCAAAAACGTGGGGATTCGATTGTTGATGGTTCTCGTGATCGGAAACTAGGGTCGTTTATGTCCACTGTGTTCTCGTTTTTGACTCGGGAGAGACCCAGATCTGCAGATTATTCCGAGGAAATGGGCACTTTTCCATATGTAAGATAAAAGGCGTATGCATGACACATTTTATGAGCACCGCGCGACTTTCATTCTATCGTATATGTACTGGTTAATTATTAGTTACACGCAAATAAGGCCACCGATTAAGTATATATATGCAGTAGGGGATAATACAGCAGTAGGGAGAGTCGTATACGTATAGGATAGTATAGAGTAGTATTGCCCTCGGAAAGGTCACGTGCCCAAAGTACCGTCTCCGTAATTCTCTACACACTTCGAACCAGACGCTCCCCAGAGGATGTTTTGGTGACGAAATTCTAGAGAGTGCATTGAGTTTGAAAAAGCAACGATACATGTTTTGGGCGACAGGATCAAACGACCCAAGTCAATAGGTCGGAACTGCATATAAGCCCCGGAACTGCCTATTCCGGCCCAGCTCGTGCATACCACCTCTTCCACACGCATCATCAAAGCCATCAACTCTTATCCGTTATCCCATGCAATCAGTATGCATACAGTGGACTAGAATACCTTTTGCGGTGCAGGATGTAAACCTCAACGTCATGTTAACTGCTGAGTTGCACCCACGTCCTGGAAGTTCTTCAAAGAATATTTGCATTAGGCGTAGTGGTAGTAGCTGTGGGGCTTTCGAGACTTGGCGATCTGCAGCACATCCTCTTCTTCAAAGCCGCTAGCATTATTGGGACCATAACGGCGCCACAAGACATTAATTTGGAAGTAAACAATACAGAAAATGGGAATTCAGTAGCTGAGTAGGTATAATACCAGAAAACGAAAAGAATCTAGAAGACCTTTGAGGATTTTTGTTCAAGATTTTTGTTGAAGGTTTCTCTTAGATATTTGGTAGGATTGTCATTTGTCCACGGGTGTTCGTATTAACACTGGCTCTATTGTAACCATGATTGGTCTTAATTCTAGTACTGCTAATTAATGGTAAAAAGTCGCGGGGGGAGGGGGGGGGGGGGCTTTATATATTAGTGAGGCTGCGTTTTCGCAGCCATGCAAGCCCCTTAACTATGTGCATTTGTGTCAGGGTTCGCACTCTCGAAACTATAAAAGGAGACCATTTCCTCACATTATTTTTACGGCCTCTTTTGATGTTACTGATTACTGATGCCAGTCCGAGGCAACCCATGAGAACATGAGGATCAAGCCCATGAACATGTGTCAAGCCAGTGAATATTTAGCGACTGAAACAGTGGATTAGTGCACAGAATTGATGGATGTATTCGAACTATATTTCATTAGGTACTGCTTGATCCATGTCTCTATTCTGACTGATCTATTGAAATAGATGCTATGGTTAGCAGTCTGCGGGTCTAGGTCCAGTTTCTGATGCAGTTTTAGTCCAGTTTCTAGTTTTTTTTGGTACTCTGTTGGCCGCCTCACATGACATCCACCTCCACTTGCATCTCTTTGTCTGCATCAAGATACGAGTCACACATGCACCAAATGGAGAGCGTATGGTGACCAGGCGTAGGCACCAGCAAATCGAGGGTGACCTCCTGCAGTTCGTGCATGATTTGGGTCTTTTTGATGGCATACAACTGGCGAGTTTGGGAGTCGCCTACCACCACCCACCATGCTTCCGCTTTGGGGAATGGGTAATGGGCCGAACCCACGTCCAAATCGTCCATTTCCTCATCTCGCTCCAAAACAACGGTAATCTGCCGGGTTTCATTCGCCTGGAGAGGTGCTTTGTCCATGTGGTATTGCACATCGACATTGGGGAACTTATTGACGAATTCGGCCACATCCTGGAGCTTTTCATCCTGCAACCGGAGCACATCGTCCCGCTCGTCGTCCTCAAGCGACATCACGTCATACACCGTCTCCACCTTATACGAGTCACACCGTTGTTTCATGGCTGCATCCATATGTGGCACCTGCATAAGCGGGCTGTCCCGCGTCCAAAGACCTTGCACTAGCATCTGGGAAAGGTCCATGGCCTGGAGTGCGTTCAAGTACCCTTCGCTGGAGAGTGTATCCACGATCGCATGGACCAAGCCAAGGGCTCTTTTCAAGATAAAACGCTGATCTTTTTGGAGTTCTCCAGGAAGACTGATTCTCAGGAAATGTGCCTGGAGAAGCAAGAAAGCCTTGGCGTGTGGTGATCCATAATCGCTATCTTGGGCCAATTTCAATGGCACTTTCTGGGATAACCGAAGGAGGAAATCCTCTTCACCGGGCCGGACTTTCAACTCCGCAAACTCCGCTGCTCCCGTAACACTCTCAATGATATTGCGGAGCCGGGCCGTTTCGCCCAACTGGGTGAAATTCTTCATGGACTCGAATGAGACTGAGTAGTGGGCAGAGATCATGGCCCCGTTCAAGGGAGAAATCGATTCTTCTTCTTCGTCTTCGCCCTCCTCCTCATTCTCCTCTTCTGCCTCGATTTCAATCAATCCTGCATTTTCCAAATCTTCCAATGTGTTCTCCACCAATTCAGACAAATACTCCGAAATCCCCACATGTGAAACATCCTTGAGGCCATAGAAACTGGGGTTTTGCATCACTCTGCGGTAAAAAAACGTATAGGTGATGTAATCCACACACTGCTGTTTTGTGTGGACGGTTCTGGCCGCTATTTCGTGCATGAATACGTCTTGCATGCATGCACTTAGCGTGCTTTCAACGGGCATGGGTTCGCTGAGAAAGCTGGAGAAGTATGCCACTTTCGGGGCATAGATATAGGCCAAGACCTTCTTTTCTGCACACCCCACCATCTCCAACACCTCGCTAAGGTAATAGTCGGCTGGATAGACGCCGTCCTGCACCTGGGACCCGTATATCACCACCTTTTCGGCCCGGGGGGCATAAACACACGTTTCTTTGGACGCAAGAATCACCGGTATAAGCTTTTTGGCTGCAAGTCGGTCCACAAGCATACGATCCCTGGAGTCCATCATCTCGTCATATATCGCCATTCCTTTTTCAAGCAATTTGGCTAGCTTTTTATCCTTGAATTTGGGTAAAATCGACTGCACCTCGTTGTATGCAGGAGCATCCATAAACAGTCCATTTTTCTCCAAAAGAAGCGGCACAAGCTCCACAGCCATTCGTTTATCCGGCAAAAACACAATCTGCAGACCGCCGAAATCGTGGTTCCGCACGAAATCCGCCTTTTTCACATTCATGTCCCTAAAACTCTCATATGGCATGATCTTGATTTCCTCAATGGGCAGAGCCCGGCATAGAGGACTGAAATTGCAGACGTTTTTCTTGGAAATCCCAAGCCAATCCCCAAATTCACGTGCATAGATCAACGGATTCGATAAAGCCAAAATCCGGATTTCCTTCTCCAAATGTGCACCCATAAACCGGAGCCTAGAAAGGACGGTCTCATATGCACTCCCAAGCGTATGAACATCATCGGCCACAATAAGTTCAAGCAACTGCACGGGTTTCCGTTGTCTCCATCGCCGAGACACAGCATCGAAATTTTGCGGTGTAGAGAGAACCAAGTGGGACTGGGCCAACACCCGTGCATCCTTGGCCGGATCACCAGAGAGTTTAGCCACGATTTTCGGAGGAGTAGTCAAGGCCCCAAACTTTTTGGCCCAGATTTTCGTTTGAGTCTCGATTTTCTCTTCGTTCGGCGTGATATAAAGCACTCTCTGCTTATTCTGTCTCCAGGCATTCAAAATGGCCAATTCCGCGGCCAGAGTCTTCCCCGAACCCTTTGAAACGCCGAAAAAAACGCTCTGGTTGGTGTTCCAGAGCATGTCAAACGCCTGAGAGATGTACTTGTTGAAATAAGCAAAATCAAACACTCCCTGGAACTTTTCATCCTTAAGGGCCTTCACAGGAACACTTTGCACGTCCAAAACAGGCGTCGGAGAGTGTGGAGCCTTGGGGACCTTCATATCGAACATTTTGATGGGCTCTCTCCACTGGGAATGGAGCCATTTTTCACTCACAACGGTGACAAAAAGCCCCGGGGCTAGAGGGTCCGAGATATAAATGGGGAAATCGATGTGAACTTCTCGGTGGACCATTTGCGGCGAGACCTTGAATTTCTCCTCATAGAGAACAGTTTCCCCATTCGGATCCTCCACCAAGAGAAGAAACAGCTCGCTGGCTCCATGCAAGTCCCAGGTCCAGGTCCAATCGGGCACCAAATCCACGGAAACCCGGAAAATGTCGGGCGAAATGGGCTGGGCCATGCACGACATGGCGACTTTCGGGAATTGCCGGAGCAAGTCATGAGCCAACTGGCTATTGCCCTTGAAATTGATGGCTTCCGAAAGTTCAGCAGCCGATAAATGGAAATAAGTGGAGAAGGGCAAATGGGAAGATTCTGTGGCTTTAATGATGGCCGGGCTAGCCGCGGTGCCATATTGCCTAAATGGGGAATGGGTGTTCCACATGCGTTTCTCCACGAATTTGCACAAATCAAGCGTTTCAAGTGCCAACAGAGCGTATTTCCGCTTTAGGCAAAGCTGATGAAGGGCCCGGAAGAGCCGGCCTGCAGATTGCCGGATATATATCATATCGGCCAAAAGAGCAAAGCCATCGAGCCGAAGACGGGAAATGTATGCCTGTAAAAGGACATTAACTTTTGTCTGGGCATCGCTTGCACTTTCCTTAATAGGAATCGGGCACTTTTCCAGAAGTTTCATCACCTCGAACTTCTCTTCTTGGCGCACGGGAACGTACTTGAACTCGCCCGAACAGGAAAAGATGCGGAGAAGGTCGATTTGCGTCATCCACGGCTGCAAAAGCAGGTCATAAAGAGCCATGGACTCATGCCCGATGTAGAATTGGGCAGCAATCTTTCCCAATTCGGTAGCTGCAACCTGCCCCGAAGCCATGTCGTACTGCACCAAGCGCTCTTTCTGCAACACCACCAATGCAGAATGTACCAAATCCGTCCGTTTCAGTTCCAAAAGCGGGTCGTCGCCATATGCAGCTCCCACCTGGTACAACTTGGGCGACCGAAGCATCCGGACATACAAATACGTCTGTGCAAGCCACTCCACTCCGGCGTCACGTGACCCCACGCTTCCTTGGACGATTTCGGCATTCAAATTATCGAACATCTTTCGCATGAACTGGGATTCAATCGGGAGTTGCTGGTTCAAAATCGCCATGTAATATTGGAGCTCGTCATGTGACGTGATGATCACTCCCTCTCCCGAAACGTCATATCGAGGTCTTCCTGCTCTTCCTAGCATTTGCAAAATGTCCTGTGGAGAGAGTTGGACCCAGGCCCCTTTTTCGGGGTTGTAGGTTTCGGTGCCTTTGATGATGACCGTGTGTGCAGGCAAATTGACACCCCAGGCCAAAGTGGCAGTGGAAACCAAGATCTGGAGATGGCCCTGGGCGAATAAATCTTCCACCAAAGCCCTGTCTGTCTTGTCGAGGCCTGCATGGTGGACGCCAAAGCCTTCCCCAAGGATTTCGGCCAAATTGGCATTTTTCACTCCCTCGGCTTCTTGCTTCAAGATCTCCGCCGTTCCTGCACCTGTCACGATGGGAGTTTCACTATTCTGGGCTTTTTCAGCAAGCCATTTCGCTGTTTTGACCGTATCCTTCCTGGAATGCACGAAAATAATGAGTTGGTGCCCTTTTTCTCGGCACTGCATCAACTTCTCGTAACATGCTTCGTTCATGGCCGCCACTTTCAAGATAGCCTTTTTTTCCTTGATCCCAATAAACTCCTGCTCCAAGGGACAAGGCCTGTATCGAGCATCAAAGTAAAAAAGGCCTGATTTCGGGTGAACCCCCAAAAACTGCGCCACATCCTCGTAATTGGGCAACGTGGCCGATAACCCCACTATACGTGTGTCAGGATTGCGCTTGGCACGAACGATTATCAGCTCCAAAACTGGGCCTCGGTCGTCGTGTAAAAGATGAATCTCATCCACCACCAAAAGCTTCACAAGCCGGGTGTACGGGTGCGCTGCACGGGTAGCCACGTCCCATTTTTCGGGCGTGGTCACCAAGACCTGCGTTTCGGAAATCTCTTTTTGGCTCAACGTGGCATCTCCGGTGAACTCATTGACCACCACGCCAAATTGGGAAGTCAACCGGCGCCGGAATTCTCGCATTTGCTCCAGCACCAATGCCTTTAATGGGGCCACATACACAATTTTGAAGCTATTGAGCTCAAATTTCCCGTCCGCCGTCCTGTGATTGGCCAAGACCCTTAGGGCGGCTAACATGGCCACATTGGTCTTTCCGGCACCGGTGGGGGCACACAAGAGGAGGTTTTCATCGGACGAAAACGCACTGGGGTATATTTTGGACTGGATGCGGTTCAAATGTTGGGTTTCTCCCTCGGGGAATGCCGCTTGGGCCCAATCGGGTAGTTCGGCGATGGCCACCAACTTTTCGTTGGCTTCTTCGAGGGTGGGTGGGGCACTAGGTGCAGGAATATGGATAGTATCGTACAGCTTCTTATTTTGCTGGTACGAGCCTTTCGGGAGAACCACCTTGGATGTAGCCATGAGCTGGGGACCCTGTTCGAAGGTAAGAGACTCGAGATCCACGATTTGGGGCTCTCTTTTTTGGCCTTTTGGCACGTTTGGACCATTCTGGCCTTGTATGCAGTCCGCACCATCATTTCCACTCTTCCTGCTTTTTTTCGCCTGGCCTCCCACCTCTTCACTATTCTTCCGTTTCCCCATTCCTAGTTCCTGTAAGAGATCCAGAGCCCCCTCTTTTTGCATGAGCTCAATGGCTTTTTCCCGGTTGTTCCGGAGCTTTAGGCCGTAGACTAATCGACGTCTATTCTGGATGCAGTACTTGACGAAATCAAGGTGCTTGAAATGTAAGAATTCGACCAAAACGGCTTCTAAATCCGAGGGGTTCTCAACAAGAACACGTGACACCTTCTTGCATGTTTCAAGCACTTGTTCTCTTTCCTGTTCCGGCTCAAGGTCCTGCACCTTGTTGAAGAGTAGGTCTTCCGTAACATCCTCAAGACGCAAAAGGTTCAGGGACTCCGGTTTTGACTCTGATGGAATCACCACTGATCCGTCTCCAGAACCCTGGCCATTTTTAGACCCCACTATAAAATCCTGGTGATTTTCGGGCTCATTCTGGTCCTCCGCACCATTAAGTGGCCCCATAATGGCCGCCAGAGGTCCGAATTGATCCGGGATTTCGCCGCCGCCAACATCTTCCACCTCCTGAATCTCATGAACATGTTCTCCTGTATCCTCGTCTTCATCCTCAAACGCTATGGCCACCTCTGTGTCCGAAACCTGTGTGTTCTGTTCTATAGTATGGTAATCCGTGATATCACGAGCCAAACCAATCAACTGCGTCAAGTCTGAATCGCCAAGTTTAACCGAAAGAAGCCCCTGCAATTCCCTCCTTTTCTGCAGGACCTCCTTGGCCCCATCCTTCAAAATCTCCAACACTGCATCTGCTGCTGAGAGTATCACACTGTGGCTCTCGTCTGGGATGTGAGTACGGACTGCAGCTGTAAGGGTATCGAAGGCAAGTCGTGTGGCGGCCGATTTGGGTCTGTAGGAGATGGACTCGAGGTTGGAGTCGAATCCATCGGGGTACGAATCTGGAGGGTGGGAAAGTGAGGCTGGAGACGCTGTTTTAGGCTGTGGAGCCCCGGATTTTTCCGTGCAGAAACTCACACTGCTTCCCATATCCTTTATGGACACGTGGCCAGCCATGGACTGCGCTGCATACTGCGAGTTCTCCTCCTGGGCGAGCTTTCTGGCACTCATACCGTTGAGAGTGGGAGTGCGATGGTGATGTAGTTGGAGTCACGTGCGGGATCACATGTTCCGCACGTGTCGTTGCACGTGATCCCGCACGTGATCCCGCACGTGACCAAAACTGCCCTCGAGGTGCATCTCTACTCGACTGCTCTCTATACGCTGTCCCTCTAGTCTCTAGTCTACACCAGTTTTGACTACTTTCTAAACTTCATTGCTCTATAATTAGTAGACGTGGTTGGAGAAAGCGTTCTTCTCGAAGTTCCAGGTGTCGTCGGAGATTCTGCCTCTCAACTCCTTGATCTCGGTGCCCTTAACGTAGACATCCTCGAACAAGATCTCCATCTTGGCCTCAGGAGGAGCGTCGGCCTCGGCCTCGGCGGTCTGCTCATCGACGTACTTTCTAGCAGCCTTGTCGTAAGACTTGATCTCTTCCTCGGTGGCGATGTTCTTCTCCAAGAGCACAGCCTTCAAGCCGGCGATGGGGTCGTTTCTGGATCTCATGTGCTGCACCTCCTCTCTGGTTCTGTAGGTGGTTCCTGGGTCGGACATGGAGTGACCTCCGTATCTGTAGGTCTCGTACTCCATGACCAAAGGACCGTTGCCGCTGGCACACCAGTCCTTGGCGAACTTGGAGGCTTGGTAGCAGGCCAAGATGTCCATACCGTTGACCTTCAAACCAGGAATGTATTGACCACGCTTGTGGTACTCGGTCATAGCCGAGGATCTGGATGCAGAAGTTCCCATTCCGTATCTGTTGTTTTCACATGCGAAGATGACAGGCAAGTCCCACAACTTGGCCATGTTGTAAGCCTCAAAGACCTGGCCCTGGTTGGCAGCACCATCTCCGTACAACGCAAAGGTGGCGTTCTTCTCACCCCTGTACTTGTGAGCAAAGGCCAAACCGGCACCCAAAGGAACCTGGGCACCCACAATACCGTTACCTCCATAGAAACCAGGAGCAAACATGTGCATGGAACCTCCCTTACCGTAAGAAACACCGGATCTCTTGCCCATCAATTCACCCAAAACTCCCTTAACAGAAGCTCCTCTCATGTAAGCAAAGCCGTGACATCTGTAAGAAGTGATCACAGTGTCCTTAGGCGTAATGGCATTCTCAATGCCCACGGCAATAGCCTCCTGACCCACAGAAAGGTGACAGAACCCCCGGATCTTCTTGGCCTTGTACAATGCATCTGAAGCCATCTCCATTCTTCTAACCACAATCATATCCTTGTACATTTGCAACAAGGTGTCCTTATCGGTGTCGAAGCTCAAGTCTGGAAGAGCCTCCAAGTTGTAGCCCTCGAAGGACGAGGCGGGTAAGTCGATGTTGACCAAGTCGCTGGCGGCGCTGGCCAAGCCTCTGGACGACTTGGCAACAAGCGGCAATTGGCGGGTGACTCCTTGGCGAAGCATAGTGTATGGTTTAAAGGAAGAGTAGGGAGAGTAATTTTTTGATGGGGGTGCGCGGGAGGAAGCCTTCCGCCGGACTTGCACTGCCGGCGCGCTCCGTACCGGGCTCTGGTGCACGGGTCCACCTCCACCACCAAACATCCATCCCATCAATTCTGCATGTGATACTATTTTGCATGAGGGAAACTAGGCTTGAATTGTTATGATGGGTATATCGTGTCCTGCATATAGGAAAACTGTGTTTAGGTCACTTGTAAGGGACTATATAAACCACGTTATTATATACTGGTGTACTGGTGTGAGCGTCGGGAAGCACACGTCTAGGGGTGTACGGGTTTGTGGAGGGATGGTTGGAGCCCTCGAATCCTCGCATCTTTATGCATGCCCTCGGATCTTTATGCATGCCCTCGGAATAGATTCACATGCTCACGTGACTGGCACAACCCTACCCTAACTCCCTCCACACGCCCTTTTCAAGGACTTCCAATACATCTAGTGCACCAGGCATCACTAAAACCCATAGCCGCCCGAAAATCTGGAATCTTTTTCTTTGGTGGAGCATAAAATAACCCATGTCAATATTTCGGGACTGCATATACACCCCGGAACTGCATACAGCCCACTTGCTCACTACTTCTACTAATCGAAATTATATTTTGGTATATCTCGGGAAGCATATTTTATGTCCCGTTTCGGGGGTGTTGGTGTCGCCGACGTAGCATGATTTGTAGAATCTGGCAGACTGCATATAAGCCGAGAATCACCCGGAGCTTCACCTGCACCAATCCCCACACGTGAAGCCGTTTGGCTAGCCATACCGCCCTCCGGAGCCGGTCCCGATGTTCAATAAGATAAGCCACAAAGAGAAGCGCCGCAAGCGAAGGCGTAAGCCGGGAAGCGGGGACTATATGCAGGTCGGCTTCATTTAGTGGTGTACGGGTTTTTCGTCCTCGGTGAGGAGCCAGCGGTTTAACTATTTCCCAATTTGGGTGGTCAATTTCTTCAGTTTTCGGTCTAGAACAAAGGAGAAAATCAAGGAATCTTTTGGCCGGATTTCTCTTATTGGATGGGTTTTTTTTTGGGCCCATAGAGCCGAAATTGGCGACCCTGAGCCATTTTTTAGCCCTACCCCTCGGTTTTTGGTCCTTTTTCCCCGGAATTGCACCCACCTCCTCGGAATTGCCGCCTGAATCCCCCGGAATTGTCCTCTTTCGTCCTAATCTCCGCATTTGCCTTGAAATCTTGCGCCATCGTTGGGAAACTTTCTCTGCTCGGTTTTTTCTGTGTGTGTTGTTAATCATGGGTCTGGTTTAAAGTGTGCCGTTCGCATTTGGGTGCAAAAACGCACCTGGATGATCGGGGCTCATAACCAAAAAAGAAAAAGAAGGAAAGAAAAAAAAAGAAGAAAAGAAATGGAAATTTCTGGATTTGAAATTTGCGGCGTTTTTCCCAAAAATAAAGACCCCGGATTGACTCTTCAATGTCACGTGACTCCAGACAAATGTGTATGTGTACACTGAATGGTCACGCTTCGGACTTGTCTACTTGTCTAATTTTTGTTTAATTTTTGTTTAATTTTTGTCTAATATTTGTCTAATATTTGTCTAACACTTGTCTAGTATTTGTCTAATATTTGTCTAATATTTGTCTAACACTTGTCTAGTATTTGTCTAATATTTGTCTAATACTTGTCTAATACTTGTCTAATATTTGTCTAATACTTGTCTAATACTTGTCTAATATTTGTCTAATATTTGTCTAATATTTGTCTAATACTTGTCTATTTTTTGTCTAATATTTGTCTAATACTTGTCTATTTTTTGTCTAGTATTTGTCTAATTTTTGTCTACTTGTCTACTTGTCTACTTGTCTACTTGTCTACTTGTCTACTTGTCTACTTGTCTACTTGTCTACTTGTCCGTGTTTGTCCAATATTGGTCCAATAATTTCTATCTTTGGTATACATACTGTATACAGTAGGACAGCCCATATGAGATTCATAGATTTGTTAGGGTTAGGTGAGAAGAATCCCAAGTCACGTGGTTCAGGATGCAGGATGCAGATGACACACTTCGATAAACCACTCCCGGGTATAAACCAATGGGAAGACTCGTACGGTAGAGGTACTATACACTCCATTGATAGTATAAGGCTGGTATTGTATAGTGGAGGCTGGTACTGTATAGTGGAGGCTGGTACTGTAGATTAGGAGGTTACGGTACTCTATATTAGGAAGTTTCGGTGTCATGTGTTTCGGTGAGAAAGAGTGCGAACGCGCATGAGCTGCAAAAGCAAGGCTGCGAATCCCCACCCTCGCCCCGCACTCAAAACTATAAATACTGGCCTTCCCCCTTTTCTTTTCCCTTCATTTTTTCGTTTTCTTTTCCCTTTATTTTTTCGTTTTCTTTTCCCTTTATTTTTACATTTTCTTTTCCCTTTATTTTTACGTTTTCTTTCTTTCTTTCGACCCCTTTTTACCTTTCTTATTTTACCAGATGGTTACAAAGCAGAAGTGACTGAAGTTACACCGCAAGCAGGTGTTGGGAAGTTTTGGAAGTTTTGGAAGTTTGGCAGTTTTGGAAGTTTGGCAGTTTTTGGTGTTTGGCAGTTTTTGGTGTTTGGCAGTTTTGGAAGTTTGGCTTGGTTCTTAGCGATCCATAGTTTGGTACTCGGTGTAACGGTCTTCCTTTAATTCTTGCAATTTAAGAGATATAGGTGGCATCTTAGTTCTGGATATTGTGGTTGCTAAACTACCAGGAAGTTCCCTTAACTAAGCTTATTCGTCACCCGAGAACATAAGGAGCGGGATCTCCTTTGATGTGTATGCTTTCCCTTTCTGGACCGTAACATGGTTACTCCTTCAGCGTCCAACGATAGGTCGTTCGGCATACATTTCTTAGCCCCAGTTTATTCAAACTCTTTGGACCGATTTCATGGAGCGCCTTTCTTAAAACCTCCCCCGATACCTCCTTAGATCGATTTCATGGAGCACGCTTATTGTTTCATCGGGAAACTGCATATTGACCCATGTGGAACATCTCGCCTGTTCAACAGTTGGGCAGGTGTTGGTACCAAGGGGAAGAGCTCCAAGGCACAGCAGAAAGGAGCACTGACAAAAGGAAACAAAAAAAGGAACAAGGAACAAGGAACAAGAAAACAAAAGCAATAATGAGTTGAAACCAGTCCAGGAGCATCGATTACATTGAGATTCATTTTTTATATCATACGCTGGGTCTCGGGTCCCGATTGGTAATGATAGACCCCAGATAGGATATGCAGATGAGCGGTTTCGACAAGAAGCTGGAAAGTGGGGTCATGCAGTGGTGTCTCCGGTGAATCGGCGGAGATCGGTGGACATCCAATCAGAGCTCTGCTGACAAGCTAAATGAGGGGTTAGTCAGGGAGGCTGCAATGGTGGGTTTGTGGATGTCACGTGCATAAGGCTCCGGAACTTGGACTGAATAGGAGAAAGGTCCGGTTCTTTATTGAGGGGTATCGACTCAGCTCAGCTTGTGATTAGGCATAAGGATTCCCGATTGGTTGGAAATATACTCATAGACTAGACTGATCGTCTGGATACACTAGCAAATGCCACGGAAATTGGGGTGTTTGGTGGTGTAAGAATCCGTTGACCATTTGTTGAGAAGATGAATGAAAATGTGGTTTGGTTGATTTATGGATGGACTTAAGGTGTGGATTGGTGCAGCCAGGTAAACCCGTGCACCCCCCGGAACTGGGCATGTGCGATTGAGGGCCGGAACTGGATGGACACACCACTATTATTACGGGTACAGAGGATCGCTTTACTTCCGAAAAACGGCCGATGATGACCGGAATTCAGGCTTTTCAGAAATATAATTTCGATCAACCAAAGATGGAGAAAAGGTGGCTTTGCATTAGGCCTTTTTCTGCTGAGGTTGTCTGGTGTACGGGTGTGTGCCCCGTCATTTCCGAGGGTTCCGAGGGTTCCTCCATCTCCCACCCCTTGAGCATCATAAAACCAGTCTACTATAATTAGACTATACCTACTAACCTTCTTCCCTTGACTACTATGCTGCTACACCACGTGACTTCCATTTATTGGTATTCTATGAAGCATCATAGTGTTGTGTGCTGACACTCGCATATGCAGGAATACTGGTCCTATTGAAATCCTGAAAAAAGAGACCAAAGGGAAGATCGCGTGAGGAATTTTACTGTGAATCAGTTTCAGTGGTTTCTTACTGAAAAATAGAAGCTACTGGATTTTTCTGGATTTGCTAAAGTGTCAAATGTTATTTCGGGTTTTATTTCGGGTTCGGCTCTACTAGCACGGGATGTACTGGTTTGCTAGAATGGTCTCTCATAACTTGGAAACAAGGCACTTGAGTCATGTTCTTATCTAAAACTAGAAACGAGTGACTCCTTTGTTTGAACGGATTCGATCAAATTGAGTGTGGTCCTGTATATAGACAAATGATACTCCTGTATATAGATCAGTGACCGGAACTCCTGTATATAGATTAATGGCACTCCTGTATATAGACAAATGACCGGAACCCTGTATACACTAAACTTTTCCACAAAGATTTGGTTATACTCATTGATCTTATTTGGTAGCCCGATCCATGACTCTATTTCCGCTAAGAGTATTGAAGCAGTAGAATTGTCGGTCTTTAGGGCTTGTAACCAGGGCTCGTAACCGTATATGTATTTGTGCAGTACCAGCCTAACTATAGAGTGGTATATGCAGGCCATAGCTCCGTCACCACAGAAAACTCTAATCAAATACCCCCCGGAGATCTCCGTCGGGTCTAGACCTAAGGAATATATATAGTTTCATCTGCATCCTGCATAGTGGGGCACGTGACATGCGCTTCTCTCATTCTCACCCTAGGCTACTCCTTCACTCTATACCACTCCTTCACTCTATACCACTCCATACCCTCCTGTACCCAGATCCATGGCCTATTCCAGTCTATACTAGTCTAGGGTTTCTAGTTATACCCCCTAGTCCTGTATACTGGCCAACATATAAAGTGAGCGAGCAATTCCCTGGATTTGAGTCACCCCCTTGAATTCCTTGAGCTCCTTCAGCTCCTTGAATTCCTTGAGCTCCTTGAATTCCTTGAATTCCAAACCATAATTCCATAATTCCAAGGGGTAGGGGTTTCCAAGATTTAGAACAATGGGCTCGGGTTCAAAGTCTATTTGGGCAGATATTTAAGGGGCTGCAAATCCATTCTAAAAGGGTAAATGAAACTACACCAATCATCCTTCACAGCCCTTTTTACAGTCTTTGTTTCTGTCCTTACAGCCTTTTTTTCTGTCCTTACAGCCTTTTTTCCTGTCCTTACCGCCCTTTTTCCTGTCCTTACAGCCGTTTTTCCTCTTGCTTGGGCTGATTCCCATGCCAATACCTCCGTGGCGTTGTTTGCCAACATCAATGGGTTCTTGGAACCGCTTTCCGGGACTGGGGTCCGCTTATCCTCCAATTCGCTGTCGGCGCATTTATTGGGTTATCAGTACCCGCCGCTTGACCCCTTGAACTTTACTTTGACCGACCGGAAAGCTTATATCAATGAAACCTTCATCCAAGGGTATTTGGGGCTTACCCGTACGTTCTTGGCTGTGGCTTCTTTTGAGGAGATGATTGCTTGGGTTTTGGACCGGGAAAACAGAATCACTAATGTCCCGTTTTACTCCTGTACCCTTTTCGACCCAAATAAATGGTACATTCGGTATGGACGCTTCTTGAAGGGCGCTGGAACGTGTTTCAGCGTACACATTTACCTTTTAAATCCAGATGGTTCTACTCCGTTGAGTGCTGGAAAAGAGACCAAGAAGGAGGGGAAGAAGGGGAAGGAAAAGGAAAAGGAAGACTTGCCATCGTCTTTTCTGGGTACTCCACGGATGTTTGTGGCTCTTATCGGGCTGAAATCCGTGCCTCTCTCTGGCCATGCCATTAAAGAGAACTTGAAAGGCTTATCCTATGCCATTCTGCCTCTCGTCACAGAAGAACCAGCACAGTTCATCTTGAAAGAGAATTCTGCCATTCCGATAAACCAGCCCATTACGGGCCAATTGGGGGTGAAGAAAGGGACATTTGTCTTTGGAAAAGTCCACGGAACCAACTTGACTTTTGACCGGGAAATGAAGCTTCAAAATGGCCCGTTCTACTCTTGTAAACTTGCAGGAGGAACTCGGCGGGGTATTTTCCATAAATTCAAATCCACCCCCGGATCCTGTGTTGCTGTGAATATTTACTTTTTGAGTCAGGAAGAAATGGCCATAAAAGACGAGTCCCAAAAGCCGTCAAAACCTCCTTCTCCAGCTCAACCGTTGGGATTCTTTGCCAAAGTCAACGGGGGTTTCGTGCCACTTTTCGGAACCTTTTACGGAATCGGCGATAAGCTCTTGGAGGTCTTGGTGTATGAAGACCCGTCCACCGAGTCCAAAGCCACTGAATTCACTCTCAGGGATACGCTCATGTTTACCAAGGAAACCAAGGAGACAGCTCCCAAACCTGTGGGGTTATATGGAGACTTTATGGCATTTGCATCTTTTTTGGAACCCACTAGCTGGAATTTGGATGGATACAATAAGGTTTTAAACGTCCCGTTTTATTCGTGTGACCTTTTCAATGGCCAGAAACGCTATATACAGTACGGAGACCGGTTCCACGAGAATAAACGTTGTTTCAAGGTGGAAATCTACCTTCGGGAAATCAATTCCGGAAACAATTACCGGTCTCTTACGCTCCCGAACCCCCACATTTTCGTGGCCAAAGTCCAGGCCCATTATACCATGCTCTCTGCTTCAACTTACATCTTGAACGATGAAAAATTCACCTTCTTGTCCTATGCAATGCTGACGGACTATTCAGTGGAACCGGTGGAGTTTACGTTAAAAGATAACTATGCAGTGTCCACCAACGAACCATCATTGCACAATTTGAGGTTGAGCCAAGGGGTTATTCTCCTCGGAGCAGTGCATCCGACCAGGTTGAAGTTTGACCTGAAAATGAAACTTCAAAATGCAAAGTACCAGTCGTGTGAGATGCAAATCCCAGGAAAACGGGGGATTTTCGATGGCTTTGGGCCCTTGTGGAGGACCAATTGTACCGATGCGGAAATCTATTTCTTGCCGGTGGCCCAAGCAACTCGACTAGCCATGAATAAGGAAGTGGAATGACTTAGCATATGTCTAGACTGTAGTTTGATTTGTATTAATTGATAAACGGTCTGTGGAGTGTAGATTTGGGCACGAGCAAGTCACGTGACGAGGAATCCGGTTCATGGCACACCACACACGGTATATTAGAATTGGGCTGTATGCCGTCATGATATCGGCACTGGAGACTACTTGGTCGTGCACTACCTATACTGAAGTGTAGGTATCTAAACTTCGGAGAATTTGTGGGGACCCTCGGAATGGTCACGTGACATGCACGATTAACGCAATGTCTTTAAAAGCCTCTCCCATGTCCTCCACATATCCGATCCAGAGTTGGCACGAATACACGACACTTGTGACAATACCAGCAATAAGAAGCAGTCAAAAAAGACTAGAAATATGTTTTGTGGGGAGGATGAAACGACCTGAGTCCATAGGTTGGAACTGCATATAGTCTGCATTCCTGTATATAAGTGCGTCCCCCCCCTCGGAACTAACCCCGGAACTAACCCCCGAACTAACCCCGGAACAGTGACCACCAGCGCGAAATCCAAAACCAAAATCACACCACTACACCCACCAAAATGCACCCCCAACTCGATAAAAACCGGTTCGAGCCTTGCGAAAAACTCATGGATGCTCTTGAAGAGTGTCACCGTCGAGACTTCCTCATCAAAGCCTTGGGCGCTTGTAACTTCGAAAAAGAACAGTTGACCAAGTGTCTTCACACCACGCGAGTGGACGATTCCAAGGATCGGATCCGGAAATCCAGAGAACGGTTGAAGAAAGACGAAGAGCGCCGGAAGCGGGTTTACGAGGAAACTTATGGAAAAAACGGGTATTTAAAGAAAGTCATGGAGAAGACGCTGGAGAACAAGGATTAGGCGGTTCGATGGTTAACAAAGTGCAGAGGAGAGTGGCGAGAAATGGAGCAGAAAGAGATGAAAAGAGATGAAATGAGATGAAATGATGAAAAGAGAGGAAAAGAGATGAAATGATGAGAAAAGAGATGAAAAGACTGAAAAGACTTGAAAAGACTTGAAAAGACTGAAAAGACAACTGACTAGGAATGGGACTTGAAAAGACCTGAAATGAGATGAAAAGACTTGAAAAGACTGAAAAGACTTGAAAAGACTTGAAAAGACTTGAAAAGACCTGAAATGGCCTGAAACTGACTAGGAATGGGGCTTGAAAAGACCTGAAATGAGATGAAAAGACTTGAAAAGACTCGAAAAGACTTGAAAAGACCTGAAACTGACTAGGAATGGGGCTTGAAATGGCCGGAAATGGCCTGAAAAGACCTGAAAAGACCTGAAATGGCCGGAAATGGCCGGAAAGAGACCTGAAGACTTAACCTGACCTGAGAGAGATGCGAAAAGAGACTTAAACTGACGTGAAAGTGAATGGAAAGATCTGAAATGACCGAAATGAAGACTGTCAGACTGTCGGACTGTCAGAAATGGAGAGCTTTTTGAATGAAAACACGGATGAAAACTCAGAAATGGAGAAGAGTTACAATGGAAAAGAGTTACAATGAAGAAGTGTCAGAAGAGTCAAAAAGCAGAATAAAGAACTCTGGAGAACTCTTGGAAACGGAGGACTCTTGGAAATGGAGGACTCTTGGAAGTGTCAGAAGTTAGAACTAGAGATTTGTTGAAATGGAGAACAGAAATGAAGATTCACAATGAAGAACTTTTGGAATGGAGAACAAAACTGGACAAACGAAGAAATACGAAGAGTCTGAGTGAAGAAATGGAGTCTGAAGTTTCTGAAACGAGAACTGAAATGAACAAGTGTCAGAAATGTCTATTGTCTAGTCTACACTCTTCTCTATTGTCCAGTCTCCAGTTTGACCTGACTATTACGTCTTCTATTATACTGGACTTCCTTCAAATGGAGAAGTATTAAAATAGGGGACTCTTGGAGAAGAACTCTTAGAAGTGTCTACTGTTTGTCTACTGTTTGTCTTTTGTCTACTGTTTGTCTTTCTAGACGGTCCCGTCTGCCTCTAGAAGCCTAGAAGCTAAATTGTCTGTTGTTGTCGTTCTATGGGTACACCTGTATATAACCCTGGATCTTAATGCAGCTGTTACTATAAATGTTGGGCTTTGTCATAAACTTGCTCACATATAATGATTTTACTAAGTACTGTGACTGGTAGCGTATACTGTAGGAATCAGTAGACGAGGAAGTGGGTCTGGTTATACCGTTGTATGCAGGAGTCTTTTGTTGTATGCAGGAGTATTCCTTCCACTACACTACACTACACTACGATCTTATAAGTAGTCGTTTGAGCAAGTCGTGACTATATAAAGCACGACCTACGCCTGTGTACTTCAAGTAGACAGGAACTCAGTTGGAGTACCGAGTCTGATCAGATAATGATCAGACAATATGATAGATACTTCAGTCTCGAGACATTTCTGCTAGACATCTTTAGGGATCTTCACGATTGTGTTCAGTACCTGTATTTAAAGGTATGTTCCATTCTCGCTCTGGCTTTCACTCTGGCTTTCACTTCGCTAGCTGCTTGCTCTCTCTAATCCTGGCGAGTTCTTAATACCCTCTTGACCACCTTATCCTTGGTCACCACATACACCACAGCACCCCAGCCCGACAATGCATCTCTGTCGACCGCATTCAACAAAGCCTGGCTAATGGTCTCGAACAAGTCCTCGGGCTCCAAGTCCGGCTCGTACAACGACTCGCACATTCCATACAACTGGTCCAGCGCTGTGCCCGACACAATGAAGTCCTTGGCAAAGTCAATGCAGCCAATCAAGTCGAACCCGCAGATGAACGGCTTGTTTGTCTTGGACTCCAACCCCGCCACAATGGGCCCGATGAAGTATGGTCCAAACCGTTTTTCGTAAAGCGACGAGCTGACCAAGTTGGCCAACGTCTTGGGCTCGATTTCTCTTTCTTCCCGCAACTTGTAGAGGTTGTGCTTCAACCGGAAGTTCTCCTTTAACGTGAGCACATCCGACGCCAATCCCGTCAACCCCAAGAAGGTCTTATCTCCAAACTGGAACACCTTTTCAAAATCATTGGCCAAGCCTAACGACTGGTTACCCAACCGCAAATCGCTGGCAATTGCTATGCAGTCTTTTCCCACCATGGCCACGGCGGAACCCCCTAATGTTAGTATATGATCAAGTCATTATATACGATATGATGGACATATACAGATGGTCAGACGTCTGTTTCAATGTTTCACCTCTGTTTCACCTCTGTTTCATCTTGTTTCATCTTGTTTCATCTTGTTTCATCTTGTTTCATCTTGTTTCATCTTGTTTCATCTTGTTTCATCGTTTCCCCTCTGTTTCATTGTTTCATTGTTTGTTCCTGATTGGCGGTTCACTTGTAAGGATGGTGTTTGCTAGGCGAGGCCATTTATGTGGCGCTTCGATCCTGTTTCATCTGCGTTTCAAGGATGTTTCAAGGAGGTTTCAAGGATGTTTCAAGGATGTTTCACCTCTTTTTCAGATCTTATATGCTATTACATACCATTAATTGAGCTTGGGTCTGACATGGTTTACGGTGCAAGTATGTGCGGTGGTGGCGAAGGAACGAGCGTTATGGTCAAGTGTGGGGTCACGCGAGAAATGTCATGTGATGCGCACGTGTAAATGGGCACGTGTGAGTGCGCACGTGCACAACATGTCCACCTTACTCAACCACCCCATTCCCCCAACCTGATCTTCTTTTAATCTTCTTTTATTTACCTTTTAATCTAATATTACCTTATACTATACCACGTTCCCAGATATACTCCGGTTCTCAGGTTTACTCGCTCATGGTAAGCAGTAATGGCTAAGTTCCATAAAGGTGAAGCTAGGATAAGACAGTTCGAAGGGTTGCCAGCTTAGGATATTCCGTTTTTGTAATTTTTGTCGGTGTCTTTGATTTTTGACTAGTGGTGGTGGACCCTCGGAATGGTCACGTGACTTAAACCAACAGTAGACTGTAGCGGCACCATACCAGATGAAAGCTTCTTTAAGGAATATATTCATCCTGAAACCTGGGAGACTCGAGAAAATCAAAAGATTTTGAAAAGATTTTTGGGGGACAAGATGAAAGGACCTGAGTCAACAGGTCGGAACTGGATATAAGCCCCGGAATGGCCCCAGAAGGACCCGATTCGATGTACCCATCTCGGATCTCAAAAGAGGTACAGAAAGATTAAGATACAGGAAGACCAAGATCTGAAACACTCGGGCACATCAGTCCCTGTAAACAAGTCTAGCATAAGTAACATCCTGTGCCACTCCATATCCTTAAATTCCCTTGGTGTTCCTTGCATATCCTGCATCCACTCTGTAGAACCGACTCTACCCCAGAACTGACTCTAGAACTGACTCTAGAACTGACTCTAGAACTGACCTCCAGAACTGATCCTCTAGACCTGGAACTGACCCTCTAGACCTGAAACTGACCCTCTAGACCTGAAACTGACCCTCTAGTATTAACATTCTACTCTATACTCCAAATCTGATCCCCCATACTTTCTCTCTCGTTGAGCTTGAAGTTTGCAACCTTGGTAAGAGTGGCTTCAGTATTCATAAGTTGGGATTGGATGTTCAAGTCTCGATAGAATGACACGTAGCCTAAATACCAACGAATTCCATAAAAAGTGGGTCTAGAAATTTGGGGGGGAGCACCTGCTTTATATATACTTCCAGCATGATGGCTGCATTAGCCGCAAATGCGGATGCGGAAAGTGGCGCAGGGATCAGACGCACCTGAAACCATGCAAGCTGCAAATCCGACGCAACGAGCACAAAAAGAAAAATATATAAAGGCCTGTGATTCCCCACTTTTCTGTTGCAAATTAGATTTAAATTTAGGCAGATTTATGTCTTATTTGTCGGCGGAAAGAGACTGGCATAATTCTGGATACTCCCAAAAGTATCACCGCATGAAGGAAACCAAGTCTTCAGTGTCCCGAAGTCTATACTTATACTGTCTATACTACAGAATATGAAAGAATATTATCCTTTTGAAAAGTATAGCCAGTTGCTTAGCAGTGTCTTTGACTGCTTTTTTGGAAGCAATAGCCTTTTTTCTTTGGTCCAGTCATGGAGTCGAGAGCCTCTTTTATTGGAGAATAACATTTTACTTCATGTCTAACTACAGTATATTCTTTCATTTCAGCTTAAATGATCCGTATAATGACGAATAATTTTAGCAGCAATGGATTTATGGGTCTGGACTGTTTAACTCTGGAAATAGAGTCCAGATCGCGCTTATGTGCAGGACAACGAACTTGTCTCTAGCAAAAACGAAAGAATCATAAACAGGCGCTAAACACCGAGGATACCCTTCAAATTTAGCTTCAGAGGTCAAAAAAGAATTATCACTTCTGCAGAAGTTTCTGGTCCAGGGCTCTTATATACAGGAGTTTCTCCTGGGTACATCATTTCTTGAGCCAACAGCTGGGCTCCTCACTACTACTATCCACGACTTGATTCTACTTCATTTTCAATGATTGGTAATAGATAGTTAGTATGTCTAGTCCTCGGGCTCGTCTTCCTCGCGGATGGTGTTGGTGCTGAAACTCATAATCAACTCCTTCTTGGCAAAGTTGATGCTCTGCTCATAGTCGCCGCGTGTGCCCTTGTTGTCTGCGCTAAGCAATTGGTTGATGGGGCTGGTGTCGGAGTCCTTGAAGTTGGAAAGACTGAACGTTTTGGGCGACTTGACCAAGAATGCAGTGTAGTCGGCCGATTCGTCCGACCGGTACTCCATGGTGTGCTCTTCTTCGTGACCCAAGAGCTCGTTCAATTGGCTGGACGACTGCATCAACTTGGCGAGCTCCTTTTTGACCGACTTGGTGAGCTCCGTTTCCGACGCATGCATCTCCACTCTCCTCCGCTTGATCTCCTCTTCTATGGCCTCTTCGCCCTGGATACTAGACCGCTCGGCAATCTCCTCCATCCACTTTTCCTCGTCGTCTAGCTCCTCTAGATCGAACCGCAACTTCAACCCATACCCAAGCATCACAATATAGTTCTTGTACTTGCTCAACTCGGCCTTGTACTCCAGCGAACGGGCCTCAAAGTTGTCCATGACAAGCTTGAAGTTGGAGCAGTTGGACAACTTGCGGAAATGAATCATGAACTCGCGTTTGCTCTGATTGAACTGGTTGAAATGGCCCCTCAACGTGTTATAGTAGCGCAAGGTCTGCGTGAACTGCTTCAGCATGCCTTCATTGCTCAATGAGTCGTCATACTCGCCTTCCGTGCTGACATAATTGCTCAAGTATACTCCTTTGGGTAATGTTTCCCACCGGGAGATGTGCTTGGCCTTTTTGAACCCGTCTCTGTTTGCTATCAACACATTCAAGTTGTTCCAGCCATACTCGATAGACAGAACACTTTCTTCCAAAGTGGGAACTGCTGTGAGTTTGGACGCCCAGAAATTGCACGTGTGAACGAACTCACTGGCGATTTCCACGGTTCCGGCTTCGAAAACAAATTTTTTCTGTGGCTTCCAGCTGACCTTGGGGAACTCGAGGGTCCACGTGATGCTCTTTGAGGGTCCCTGATTTCCGTGCGTTCCCTGGCCTTGGGGCTTAAGTAACATAGCATTGGTGGCACAGAGGTTATAGTTGCCAATGTTAGCTGCGTTGTTAAGCCAGTTTCCATCGCCCACATCGTCCGAGTGCTCCTCGTATTGCTCGAGGCCTGCATGGAGGTTATGTTTCTTGACCTTTTTCATCTTTTGCTGGTGCTTTTTGATCACCTTGGGGTCAAACGAGTAAAGCCGGAGCTCTCCTTTAGACACAACCACAAAATACTCCACCATTTTGTTGGAGAAAACTGCGGCGTTGGTGCCCAAAGTGGTGGCCTGGTCCTTGCCCGAAGCTGACCGGTTGAAGAAGGAGAAAAACCCAGGCTTGGAGATCGTCAGCGTGGTCAGTGCTGCAGACGACATGGTCAGGTCTGAGCCCGAGCCCGAATCTGCCATATCGTTGTTGAAAATACGCAACTTCAACAATCCTTCTTTGAGATAAGGAGAGCCCTGGAGCTCCAACTTGAGGTCCACTTGGTCTTGGAAATCGGAGATATCGAAATCCTCCACCTCATAGGGCCCATTCCCTTCCTCTGCATCCACAAACTCATAGAGCCCCGATTGGTCCACGGAAACCATGGATAATGCATCCTCCGAGCCTCGGGCAGACTCCTTGGTCATGATGGATGCACGTGACGACCGCCTGGTGACCTGGCGTAACTGATCCACGGACTTGTGATTCCTTAGGGTGTTTGCTCCGCTTCGTGGGGTGTTTGCTTCGGATAAAAGGGCTCTGGTGAAGCCAAAACGGGAGTTTTTGACGGGGTTTCCTGCATTCGGCCCCCCACTGTTCATCCGGGCCATACCCAAAGAGCTCCGCCGGAACCCGTCGTTATCCGTGGACCATGAGGACGTATTGGAAGTTTGGCGAGTCAAGTCGTTACCCATTTGAGGCCGTGGTTGTTGTCGGGGCAGAGAAGGAGCTTCGGACTCCTGTGGCCCGGAAATACTGGACCGGATGGTCTCGGTGATGGAATAGCGGTTTGTGTTGGGTCTTTTCGGGCTGGAGGCATCGCCTTTTTTGAGATATAGCTCATTCTTAGCCAAGTCCTCATAGTAGTTGTTGAGCTCCCGTTCGATCCGGATTTTTTGCTTCACCGATAAGCTCCGGGCGGCCTTCTTGTTCTGCAGGAGAAACGTGGAGAAGGTATTCTTAATATAGTCCGACTGAGAGATCTTGGACTTGCGAGAAACCTCTGAGTTGTGGAGTGCTGTGTTCAAGAGAATCAAACTGTACAACACAATGTAGATTCTCTCGAAATCTCCAGTACAGAACACATTGGAGGGGTGCTGTTTCACATACAGCTTGGTGAAGGCCGAAAGAATCCGGTCGATTTCCTGCAGCTCGCCTTTAAGGTAGAGTTTCAGACACAACATCCGCGTGGACTTGATGAGACTCACGTCCCACTGGAAAAGGTCCATGTAGTACTCCCGGATCATGGCACTATCGGCGTCCTGGGCAGCCAAGAACTGGGTATACTCCTCAGGGACAATCAGAACAAAGTCTTCGTTGTAGAGCTTGACGGCGATTTCCTTGAACTCGTTTTCGCTGGGCTGCGGGGTCTCTAAATCTTTGGATGTATCGTTGAGGGTTTCTTCGTCTTGTTTTTCTGACAGTCCCGTGGATTCAGCAGTGGATTTGAAGGTATTAGGTCCAGTGCTAGCTCCAGTAGAAGTTGCAGTAGAAGTTGCAGTAGAGGTTGCAGTAGAAGTTGCAGTAGAAGTGGTTGCACTAGAGGAGGTGGTTGTGGAGCCAGGCCCAATATTGGATCCCGGTACAGGCCCAGAGACAATCTTCTGACTTCCATTTCCATCCTTTCCACTTCCTGTTCCTGTACTTCCTTGGCTCGTAACTTTGGGTGTCCTTTGAATTCCTTGGGTTCCACTTGGCTGAGTAGTACTGTGAGGAGCAGCTTTAATGGTACTCTGAGGAGCAGCTTTGGCTGTACTTGGATCAGATGCCCTTGGTTGAGTAGTACTTTGAGCACTTGGAAGAGTAGTACTTTGAGCACCTGGTTGGATCGTGCTTTGAGCACTTGGTGTACTTTGAGAGGCACTTATCATGCTTTGAGAACTTTGAGTACTTTGAGAACTTTGAGCACTTTGAGCACTTTGAGCACTTTGAGCACTTTGAGCACTTTGAGCACTTTGAGCACTTTGAGCACTTGGCTGGGTCGAGAGACTTCCTTGGGTGGTGGCTGGCTGGAGCAAGTTTCCATCCTTTGTATTATTTCTTGCTCCCAGAACATCCTTACCATTATTAGCATTGCTTCTTCCAAGAAGTCCGAAAATGCCCTCTCTTCCACCATTTTTTGTCTCCTTGACCTCCTTTATCTTGGGCTCCTTACTCTTTCCAAGCATTCCAAGAAACCCCTTGGATTTTCCAGTCTTGATACCTTCTCCAGATACCACACTCCTTAAACCTTCACTGGATATTTCAGTCAGTCCGGATCTTCGAGCACCTTCATTTCCAACTATATCACTTCCTTGGATTCCAGCTATACTTCCAGACATTACATCTTTTGCAACTTCCTTCAGTTGTCCACTCTCGGTTCTCTTGACATCTGTCTTTTCTGGCTTCACATTCAGGCGCACGTGACTGGTCTGATTTAGCTCCTTGGGCTGCTTAGACCCATTTGGCTGGGTTGGACGAACTACACGAACAGGACTTTTCTCTTCATCGTGCACCACGAGTTCGATCCGTGTGCTCATTTCAATATGGCTCTGTGCCAACTCGTATTCGCTTGGAGCTGCTGCAACCGACATGCCAATTTAGCTATCAAAAAGACAGACAAACAAAAGACAAACCAATGGAATGGATCAGAGGGAAATAACTCAATATAAGAACCAGTCAAAGGGGGATTCTGGTTGAAGGAGGTGGCGACTAATTGAGGCCAATTGGATTTGTGTCACTTGTGTTTGTGTCACTTGTGTTTGTGTCACTTGTGTTTGTGTCACTTGTGTTTGTGTCACTTGTGTTTGTGTCACTTGTGTTTGTGTCTGATGTTTGCTGATGGTATAAGATCTGGACAGGCGGCACTGGCGTGTAGGGAGTGGTGTCAGTGCGGTATGGTGTCAGGTGGTGTCAGGTGGCCAGGACGGAGACAGGGAAGAGTCTGAAACGAATCTGAAACGAGTCTGAAACAGGATGGAGTCTGCACAAAAAAGGTTGCCTAAAGAGGAGTGGCAGAAACCAGAGTGGCGAGAATGTTGTGCAAAAGAAAGTGGGGGGGACGGAAAAGAGAGTATTTGAAGATGATGAAATGAGGAATAAAACACGGGCGCGCGCCAACACATGCAGAGAGAACAGGTGTGTGAAGAGCGCGCGCCAGACGGTGAGAGTACTCGCCTGCACATGCCATGCAGTACGCTTGTGTGATAAGCCGCTGGGAGGCGCAGCTCTGCACACATCCTCGTATTTGCGCCTATGCATCCGCTTTCAAAACCCTCTCCCTTTCAATCTGCGACCTTGTGTGCACACCCAACTATCCTTTCCTGCAGCACTGGGCTTCGCCGTGCGTACTCGTCCTGGCCATCCAATGCCCTCCCCGCTACTGTTGGTGGATTTTTCTTCGGCTCTATGCTTCCGGGCTCTGCCTCCTGCGCCACCCTGCACCACTCGGTGCCGTTGGCTCTTGCCGGTTTTTGCCACTACAATCCGCCGGCTTTGGCGAGGCTTTGCATCCCGGCGGTTCCTGTTTGGTCCGACCTGTCCCTGACTGCCCCATCTTTAATACCTCTGTATTTGGCTAGGTCCACATGTTGCAGCTGTTCGAGACTCTTTGGGAAACCCACTTAAACTGCGATCCGGAAATCCATTTTCCGGATTTTGACTTTCGGGAGGTGGACGCTACTTTCTTAGCTAATTTATGTCTTATTGTATGTTATTTTCTTGCAGTGCCCTGAGAAGACGTACATTTCCAGCGGGTTTACACCTTTTCCGGCCGGACTGCATGCAGACGCATTCTTCTCTCGACTTTCACTTAGCCGGCGCGCCTTGTCGACATGCGAGCATCCAAAGAACCCTTTCTTATGCTGCACCGGCCCACCTGCCTTGAGAGTGGTGCAGAACCGATCGGGAGGCAATACATGTTCCATCACCATTGCATCCAAATCTGGACGCTAAATCACTCAAATCCGGCCAGCCGTTTCTTTTTCTGCTTAACGGTCAGGGGTACACCATGCACCACTCGTCTAATTGTCCTGCAGATAACTGTGCATGGATGGAGACTTTTAACGAGTCACGTGGCCGCAGTGGCAACGGTATCCCCAAACCACACTCTACTGCCATCGTGTAAGCCGCCTTGGGCAAATAGCCGCCCACTCGAAAGGCTTGCTTCCTAAAGGTTTTCCTACGGGTTTGTATACATTTCTGGACTCGGCCGGCCCGGCCGAAACGGTATATGCACGACCACACCCGTGCACCATAACCGGGGGAGAGACGCTCTACGCAAGTATAATTCAGATCCTCAAAGCATGATATGCGCATGCTAAGTATAATTGAGAGGTTGCGAGCCCGCATTAGCTCCGATAAGGTACGGTTTCAGACTTCTATACGGCTGGAATGCCCATCGGGTAAAATAACCAGATTAGGAAAATCGGCCCGCCAGAATATATGCCATCACATTCACCCCCCATGGTGAATTCTACTTCCAAATAGGCAGCATAGCAAAGTGAGTGTAACAAATGGTGCTCAAGTTTCACTTTCCATGTAAATGCTGCACCATTGTTTCGAGCGCCGCGAAAAAACGCGAGGTACCATGCAGAAGCATGCAATTATCAACTCACTTTTGAAACAAACCACTTACTATAAACATGCCCCAAAACGCTCATAAATGCAACGTCTTGGCAGGCCCATTGTACGTGTTACAGAGCGGCTCGCTTAAAATGCCTCATGACATGCCCCTTTATTGTTTAAAATGGCTCCTTGAATCAGCACATGATAATAAGAACCAATCGCCGCCATTGACGGCTTTAAAATAGCATTCACACCGGAGAATGTAACGCAATCTATATTAAGGCTATTGTTGCCTAAGAAAAGGGGAACAAGGAGACATCAGCTGAGATGTACGGGCGTGTAGTTTTTTTGGTGTACGGGTGTACTTGTGTACGGATGTACGGATGTACCTGAAACACTATCGGTACTCAATTGAGGTGTACGGATCTCACGGTCCTACCCCAACATCTCTCCTCTTTCCATGCAAGAAGTCACTATGGACGCCGAGTGTGCAGAGTACCTCCTGCACCTCACGGGGCTTGCTGCAGGAAGTACTCCCCCCGACCCAATCCTCACCGATTCCTTTGCCCAGGGCCTCCTCTACCACCGCCCCGATCTCTTTGCCACCCAGGGCGATTCTTACAACCCCGCCATCAAAAATATCCTCCTGCTTCTCTTCCGGATATGCACTTCCGCCCCGAAAGAGTACACCGAGTTGCTAGAGAAGATTCTAAAGCATTTGCCCCTCCCCCAGATCTTATGCCACGTGTCTGAAGATGTCATTTTCGATCATATTGGAGAAACGTTTCTGGAGGTGATGGTATTCAAGGCCAAAAAGTCGAATCCCCTGGAAGTGGTTGCTTTTGTGGAGGGGAAGAATGTGGTGGAGAGAGTGGTGGAGATATTGTTCACCCCAAGTACTCCGTTCCCGGTCAAGTGTCGAATCACGACGTTTTTGGGGGTGTATTACCGGCGGTGCTGTGTGCAGGACGCACCCAAATTCTGGCAAAGGTGGGTTTCGGATTCCACGTTTTCTCCGTCCCAACTAGCATCTGCCGGCTCCATTTATACGTATTTGGATGTTTTGCGACTTATGACCGAGTGCAAAGTGGACCAGAATACTATGGAACGGGCGCTTGCGTTTGATGTGGCGGATGCACTTCCCGATTCAGAAGCGCAGCCGCTTTATATGTCGTCTCTTGTGATTTTCTTGAATTCGCTCCTCAAAACGTACCAACTCGGCGAAAAATCTCGCCAATTCGTTGACCTGGTCTTGAAACAGTATGTCATGGTTTTGGAGACTCGAAAAGACCTGGTGTTGTTGGTGAAGAATTATCACCAGTTGATAGGAACCATGCTCCGGGGGAGCGTCCTGCAGAGAGATCACATTCTTCTGTTTCTCCGACAAAACCCGCCACAAACGGATTACTTGGATTTTCCAGGCCCCGATTCCGCCCTCTTATTCTGCCTGCTTGAATTGGCGGTGTTTGAAAATCCGGGCGATGCTTTCCGGGCTCATTTTGCCGATTGGAGTATCGAGAGCGTGCCCGAACCAAAATTCTATGCCATGTTGCATCTTCTATCCGATGAGCGGTTTTTCCGGCTTCTTGCCGAATCGGGTAATTTTTCGGGGCCGAAACTAGATCTTCTCCCGCGAAATCTATGGCTAGAGGCAGTTTGGAGAATGGTCCAACATGGGTACAGTATGCAGTATGCCCTTGAACTCCCTGGTTTTTTATCCAAATTAATCGGTGGAGATCCGCTAGCCACCGAGGAAACTTGCACTTTAAAAAGAGCCATTCTCCGCCGTTTGGTCCTGGCAAATCTCGATTTGGGTGAATTTTCAGATGTGGTACTGCAGATAATCAAATAATCCAGAATCGCCAAAAACCCCAGAATCGCCAATAGTCACAAGAAACACCTAAATAGGGAATCTATCTCCAAATCCACGGTTATGGGATTTTGGTTATGAGCCAATGAAATGAATATATGGTTATGTATTGGACTCATAAGTGTATCAGTTCTCAAGTGTAAGGGTCGTAGGCAGACCAACCTAATATGATGAAGAAACCCCTATCTTAATACTCTCAAGTATACTCTTAATAATTCATCACGGCCAGGACTCTTATCTACTACACAACGACAAGTAGAATTTCAAGGATGAACCAAGCAGCAAACACACGGGCATTGCCAATTAACAACCTAGAAGTCGAGTAGAAAATAGTAGAAATAACCATTCATATGGCCCACCACTTCTCACCAATATCATAGTAGACAAAACCTAAGTCTAGACTAGGACTCCAAGAAAAGACCACTCATTCACACTACTCTCAATACTCTCAGTATTCCAGAATAGATCGCAGATTAATATAGAGTTAGTAGAGCATAGTAGAATAATGGCTCACATATATGTTCGTATAGCGTAGTCAGCGATGGTGTTCCGATGTCATGTTACTCACTCCAATTCACTATGCATAACTCTATGAGTCTCCATTAACATCTCCATTAACATCTCCATTAACATCTCCATTAACATCTCCATTAACATCTCCATCTTGAAATGACTCGACTAGTGAAACGCAGATCCAGTAGAGTATACTTACCTTTCAATCATTCCATAATTAGTATAGACTCTTCAAGACATCTAATGATTTATATAGAAAAGGCAGTAGATAAAGCGGAGGAAAAAAGAGTGGGTGGA
Organism: Metschnikowia kamakouana; assembly: GCA_002374535.1. NCBI lineage: Eukaryota > Fungi > Ascomycota > Pichiomycetes > Serinales > Metschnikowiaceae > Metschnikowia > Metschnikowia kamakouana. The sequence goes on from NKZX01000747.1 coordinate 205,358, forward strand.
ATTAAATAGAGCAGTGAAATGATGGGGGCGTGCGACTTTATATACCTCATATTTTTTTTTGCAGCATGTTTCTCACACCCCTTGTTTCAGAATGGTGGCAAGTGCATGTACACAAACGCGGGTGAGAAGTATATAAAAAGCCTCACCCCCTCAATTTCCATCAATAATCATTTCATTATTATGCACCATTAACCTGTACCATTCATCACGTGATACTTATTATATCATCATGTACCACGTCCATCGATCATGGGTTACTAGATGTGGTGATTTGGACATCATTGATATCTCCCACGAAACCCCAATTACCATCACCATGAAACTTTTATGACTTACCTTCGCCCCTTGACTCTTTACAATTGGAGTATAGTTGAGTATAGCCTGGAGTTTAAAGGGGAATACAGTGGAATATTAGAGAAAACAACAAGACAAAGAACTGGGATGATGATTGAGTTCCACAGTATTAGAGGATTGGAGTCCAATGGAACCGGTCCAGTTTGAGCAAGTTTATGGTAACATGCAACAAGGTCTGCTCATACATCTTTTCTTGTATTAATTCTTTAGGGAGACTGGCCTAAACTTCCGAATCTCTAGACTGATTCCTCCGAACCATTCAATACTACTCCGCCATGACTCTCCAGACTTGCTGCTCTGATGTCCTAGAGTATAGATGAGCATATACAACAACCAAGGCTTGAACCTATAAGGACGGTTGAGACAGATTGGACAGGTTTGACAGATTGGACAGATGGACAGACTGGACTTCTTAGACAAACTGGACAGATTGGACAAAGAACTGGAGGACAGAGCACTGATATTTTTGGGCAAACGGCTTAGAAAAATTGGACAGAGAACCTCATTTCTCTTTCGGAAACCAAATCATACGTTGTCTCATGGTTTCATACCTGTCCACTCTTGGATATCCCAAAATGGATTGTCCCAGTCCTTTGGACAACTTCAATCCTATGGTCAGGATACGGGACGATTTGGAGTACATTATAGTGCTTTCTTGTGATGATTTAACCGTACCTTCTTCTGTACGTTCATTACGGATTACTTGGAGAAACTCAGACGGTTTTCGGGAATTCTGGCTCGGTTTTAAGCAGATTTGATGTGTATCCTGCATACAAATATGCTTGCCAAACATCCTAGTCCTTCCAGAATCCGTCTTTAATAGCCTAGTGCTATATCATGAGAACACAGGCACAGCCACTATCTACTCAAAGCTTACCCTATGATAAGAGAGTGTTTGTCACGTGACTGATGGAAAGAAAGGAATGGACATGAGAAGGTGGGCATAAGACCTGGATAGAGCCTATCTGATGCTCAAGAGCGTCAATGCTTTAGCAGACGACTGCGTCATATAACCTGTGACACGTGACCTCATACCAATGCTACAATTGATTCATTTGGACCTCAATTCTATACTTCAATGTATCCACATGACGTCCGGAAGTCCAGAATTTCAACTAACCAAATTATAAGAAGAAAGTCCAGAATTTCAACTAATCAAATTATAAGAAGAAAGTCCAAAAATGGTGACTTTGCGTTGGTTCGTTTTGACCGAGGGTGTTTTGGTGCACGGGTGTGGCCAGCTCGAGTTCCAGGTTGCAGCCACTACCCTCGACCCAAGAAACCTTTTCAACACAGTAGAAATAAATAGCACTACTAATCACTAAAGCACTAAATCACTACTAAAGCACTAAATAACTACTCAAGCACTGTGTATTTGTATGAGTGTGTATAAGACGGTCGTGCGCCAACCAAACTAATAGCTCCCACTCCATTCCTTCAAATCACCATCTTTCCGTCCCTCCAATCTACTACACCTCCCTAACCCATACCTCTACACATACCATCAATAATAGCTCTAATAAATTACGGTAACCCGTTCAAAACGGGGTCCTGCATATAGCTCACTGCTTCTGGGCCCGTTTCCTCGTGGCTCTAGAGATGTGCACCAAACTAGCAGCTAATAACATATTCGTCAACACCACCCAAGCTACCAAAATACCATAATTCCGTCCCAAAGTCCCTTTCCACGTATTAAAGAAGATCACCTTCAAAGCCTCGTATACATTGTACATTGGCATGGCATATCCGTAGCGATAAAAACCCGGGGAAAGCACGAATGGCGCAAACGTAGGTGAAATATTGGCCACAACATTAAAAATAATCCAAGGAGCCAAAAACGCCTTCTTATCGTAGAAAGTAATGAGTGTTCCTGCACACTCGTTGAGCCCGCCGCTCGCACTGATAAAAAGGTACATGGTGACCCAGAGCACCATGAAACCAGCTTTCCCAAATGCCACACCCGTGGGAACTTGAAATGCCACAGTCATGAGCCCGTACACAAGAGCAAGCATGATATGGTTTAATTGAGAAAAAAGAATCCGGTAGTAGACGAAATGGCGGAAGCGGAGTTTCTGACGCACAGCATTATGGAGGTCTGCGGAGAAGTTGAACTGGTGGAAGGAGAAGATTTGGGCGTAGACAAGCCCCAATTCCGAAGGGCCTAGAACCACGGGCAGTCGTGCAGGACGATAATCTTGGAGTTGGAAAGGTGGAACGTAGGAAAGCACCGACCCGTGGGTGCCGTTGGCACTGTATATAGCCTGCACCTGCAGTGCGTTGAGAGCCCTTTGCACAAGGTGCGCGGATGCTCGGGGCGCATAAGTCGACGTCCATGCCAACTCTAATATCCGGATGTTCTTGGTCACGTACTGCGCTAACGCGGAGTATTGCCGCCCGGACTCGTATATAACCGTAATCACACCTTGCAGTTGCTTGGCTGCAGGAGAGAACACGCTACCATTGACCATCATCTCGTATACCACTGCGGACGCATTGGCCTGCACGTGCATGCCGGCCCAATACTTCTGATGGTGGACTTCTTGCCGGATATGTTCTTCCACCGTTTGGTTCTTGCTCAAGGCGGCTTCGCGGAGCTTATCCATATCCTGAAATTCGAATTTTCCGTACTTCTGAGACTCCTGTAAAAGCTCCCGGAACTGGGGGCCAATCACAGGTTCCATGCTGGTCGAGTTTACAAGCTGGAATTCACTGTCCTCGATGGCCACGAGCATGGGCATGTTTCCAATACGTCTTTCCCGGTGGTAGAGGGCTCCCCAGTACACCGAAAGCAAGCCCATCCACATGCAGAATATAAGGAGGTACGCTTTGGCAAATTGGAGAGGGAGTTTCATCCAGTCTTCCTTGGTCATGTGGGGCTTGGGCTCCTTGACCGGCTGGGCTTCTTGTTTCACTTTTTCGCTGGACGAATCTAGAGACTTTAGCTTTCGAAGTTCACCTGCGTCCAGAGATGGTTTTTCTGTGCTTTGAGATGCATTATGCGGAGCATCCAGCAACGCATCTCCAGAGCTCGAGAGCTCACGGGTCAAGTCCGCCTCGACGAGAGACAGGCTAGGCTGTCCCAAGCTGTGGTTGGGCAGAATAGAATCCATCAGCAGCGGCGTCATTGTGTGGGGGTTATGGGGGTATTGTTCTCTAGACGTGCGTCCAAAGACAAAGAAAAACAGATCTCTAGCCGTGCATATAGACGCGCGCACGTTTTTACACACTCATGACCATCCCTATTTCGCCGTACCACAACATGAATGAAGCCAACTCGCTCCAATCGTCGTTAAACCAGAGAGAAAACGATGACATTGTGCCAGTGCAAATCACGGAGCAAAATGCGCCCAAATCCACGCTTTTCCTGCGGTTTTCCTCGGCCACTCAGTCGTTTTTCCTGGCCAACTCCAAACCTGGCACCCAAAACCAAAACGAAGCCTTCCAGGATGATATCGTAGGCTCTTTGCAGCTCCAGCAGTCACTTGCGGCGCCTCTGGACGAAGAAACGTCGATATCAGACATGAAACTGGACAGCCTGAGCATCCAAGAGTATGCCCCGGAAGAACTCCAGCCGTTTTCGAAGTACAAGATGTTCACGCCCAGCGAGTTGGTGGAGGGAGCCATTTCTGACGACGAAACCCCCGCAATTTCCCTCCCAGAGTCTTTCAGACGACGCCAATCAACCGTAGTGTCGGCCATACAAAACCTCTCGCAGAAATTCGGCTTCTGGGACAAGGAATTCATCTCTGACCGGAACAAAATCTTCATCACGTTGTTCCAGAACTATGTGTACATTCTTGTGGGATTCACCGTTGCCCTCTGCATCTACTGGGGTGTATATTATGACCGTCCTTCCCGTTATAAGAACATTAACTTTGCAGTAGTATTGGGAGAAAGCGTGGATTCGGGGCTACAAAAGATTGTAGCTGGGTTCTTCCTGAGTGCTTCTGTGCAGGAAAACGGGAATTTCGACATTTTCAACCACACACGGATTTCCAAACTTGCAGAAAAACACAATATATCTATTTCAGCCGAAGTGATTCGCCAGGTACACCATCAACATTATAAAGCAGCATTTTATGTCCATGAAAACGCTACTCTTATGTTGGAAACCGGGCTCAAAACCGCAGATGCGAACTTCCACCCCTCAACAGACTTACTCTCCGCTTACTACGAAACCGGAAGTGATTACAATGCCGTGTCCAACTATATCAGTAGTATAGTTGCACAGCTATGCGTAGGCTTTTTTTCGGCCATTTCAAACACTCCATGGACCCAGGGCATCTTGTCCAATCTCAACGAGACCCAGGTGCAGGAACTCATGCTTCTTAGCCCCAATTTACTCACGGAATTGCCCAATTTCAGGATTACTGATGGGATTCCTGTACCCAGCCAAATTGTCCAGGCTCCACTTCAACTTGGCTTGATTTATCTTTGTATTTTCACGTTTTTCCAGTTCATGTTTACTCTGCCGATTCAGTTGTGTGTGGTGGCCAAATTGAAGGGTTGGAGATTTGTTGTTTTTCGGATATTAACTGCTCAATCTTCGTATGTGGTGCTTAGTTTATCGTTTGTGGCTTTGAATGCTGCTTTTGGCATTTCCACCAATAAAACTTTTGGAGATCTGGGCTTTTTGGTGGTGTGGGCCATTGCATTTCTTACCATGTCGTCAGTTGGGTCGATAATTGAGATCATGGTTTTGGTGTGTGTGGTGCTCAAGCCGGCGATGATTGGGTTAGTGCTTTTGTTGGTGGCTGTGTTGAACTTGGCGCCTACGATTAGCCCGATATACTTGTGCCCGACGTTTTATCGGTACGGATATGCAATGCCTGTATACAACCTGTACCACTTGCTTCAGGTCGCATTCTTTAACCTGTGGAAAGGCCACTTTGGACGGCATATAGGCGTGCTTATTGCATGGAGCTGCGTCACAAACTGCATGATGCCGTTTGCCATGAAATGGGTCGCTCGGAAGATGGAGGAGAAACGTGTGGCGGCTGCTACTGCTGCTGCTGCTGCTGCTGTTAAAAAGACAACTTCGTATAATATGCAGGACCTGCAGAAAAGAGAGCTGTATGCAGGTGAACAGCCAGTCACCACTTCCGCTTATGCTGAAGCTGTGACTCAGGGGACAAAGGATGTCCATCTGAAGCGCCGGAAGGCTGGTTTGGAAGACGATGCCCTCTAGAGACTCGAAAAAGGGGTCCGGCGTTATATGCAGTCCTCCCTAGATTTACGACCTATTCCTAATTAGACATGTGTCTTACGGAAACTACAATAGAGCTACTAATTTGGATTTTGTAAGCGGGGATTCTCGCCATTTTTAGCTCCACTCAAAGTGAAAGTCACCTGAATTCCATACATAGAACTCTCCTCTCCTCCTCGTCTAGACTCCACTTTCACAGTTGACCCATGCAGATCCACAGATGCAGGTGCGCTGGAACACCATTGTCCAGAGTCCTATGGCGTTGGAGGACTCAAAGACCAAGGGGTCAGAAACCAAGGACACGGACCTGCACCGTACACACTTGCGGATTTTGTTGCTGGACGTGTAACCGTTGCCCAAGGAGGCGTTACCACTGCATGAGATGGAGGGGCCACAAGTGATGAAGATCTTGCGGAGCGCGTCAATGGCTTCTGTCCGGGAGTACCGATACCGAATGATGGTGGAAGTCTTCAGGTCATGCCCGCCGGTTTTGGCTCGATTTCCATCGGTTTTGGCTCTTTTGGCTCCAAATTTAGACCCACATTCATCCATTTGGTGTCCCCCTTCATCAAGTCTCACCGACTGCTCACTTCGGTGCCGTTTTTTCGCCACTCCAACGTCAATCCACTTGTTATCGTAGAAATAAAGGTCCAGGAGCCGTGGGTCCCGGGTAAAAGCCGCCATGTGCCGGTCCACTATAGAAAACGCCATCTTCCGGAGTGGCTCCGCAACCTCGCCATAACAAAGAAGCTTTTTCTCCGCCTCTAGCAGCATTTCCTTTCGGTTGAGGATGCAGTCCGGGTCCTTGGCTATTTGGGACTCACATTCCCGGAGAAACGTCTCAAACACCGAGAGCTTCAACGGCGTCAGGTTGCACGTGCTGAAAAATCGCTCCAATGCCTCTTTCATCGGCACATATAGCTTGTTGCTATCGGTCAAATCTTTGTGGAGTTTTTTAAGGATCTCCTGTGTCTTTCCAATCGACGATAGCGCATACATGAGGAAGAGCCGAGGCACTTTGCTCAAGATGATGGGCAACGCAATAGAATTGTCTGTAGACACCGCCAGATCCTGCGGATTGGACCGGCTGTACCAGAGCTGCAAGAGCTCTTGATTCAAGTAGATGATCAAGTCAATGAGCCACTTGACGTTGCCCACAAGCGATACTATGCACTCTGCTCGGAGCACTGAGTCGGCATGGGTATCCTGGGCAGGTTTTTTCTTGGAGATCTGCCTGTAGATGCTGGAAAGGGAGAACATGATACCGAAACTGGTGGAGCGGAGGTTGAGGACGATCCAGGCGATATCTCCAGCCATCCTCATGCCGGTCAAGTTGCTCAATACCAATTGGAACGAGAGCAACTTCTGGAGCGGCGGATTGGAGAGGAGTTTATCCACAGACTCTTTTCCAAACGAATTGAGCTGGAAGTTGATGGCACTGTGCAGTTCCCGGAGTATGTGCCGGACAAGTTGTCGGCGTGCCGGTCCGTCTGGCATCCTCTCGTACTCCACCTTGACAAGTGCCATTAAGTCGTCCAGACACAGGTTAGAGTAGCATGCATGTGCGTGTGTATGGCTGTATGCAACTGCGGTCAAGAGCTCTTTCCGTGCGTCCAAAGTAGTCTCAGAATCGACTTTTCCGGGCTCGTTTTTCTCCACTTCTTTCTTTATACCATCTGTTTCACTTGAATGGCTCTCCAAAACCGCCATTTCAAGCGGCTTTCCCGATTCGGCATATACCACACAGGCCATATTTGGAGAGACGGCGAAAAGAAACGGGCCGGAAACAGAAAGCCGGGGGAACCGGAACCCACAGTCCAAAATCGACTCAATCACCTTCCTCTCTCCACCCTGTGAATCCTCGCCAATCACACGCCACGTCTTTCGGGATATGGGCTTCACACTACCATCCTCATGCACCAACAACACAATTGTCTCGCCAACTGCAGTCTTGATGGCCTTCAACTTCTGCCCCACACTAAGCGTGTCCTGGAACTCCAAGAAAAAGGCACTTTTGGCTGTTTCCTTGCCTGCAAACGGGCCACTGAGCAGCTCCCGCACGTCCTTGACCGTAAACCTCTGGACCACATATGAAATTTGGCGTTTTTCGTCCACGATCTCATACGACACCAAAAGATGGAGCTCCAGGCCCGCTTCGTGCGACGGCGAGATGGAATCTATGGATATGAGTGTCCACAGAGCTGCAGAAGCCGGGGGTTTTCCCGGGAAAACGCCTCTTTCGCCGCCTTCACTTGTCTCCACTTCCCCCTGAGCCCGAGGCATCGGCTTCATCTCATGGATCAACTCCACAGATAGTTTGGGCGGGATTTGCTTGTCCTTGGGCGTATGGTAGTGTGGATCGGACCGCTGGCGGGCTGCCAGTTCCGTTAAAAAGCCCCAATCAATGGAAACAAGGTAACAATAAAGCCGGCACGAAGCAGCGTCGTAGCACGTGATGCAGATCTTCTTGTCGCCCGAAAACCCAACGCTTGCATGCGTCAAGTACATGCCAGAACCAGCAACAGGAGCCAAACTGGCCTCCATCTTATGGTACTCCACCTTATGTTCGCCCTGGTAATAAAGTACCACGCTGCCATCCTGACGCACCACCACACACGCCTGTTTAGTGATTATAGGGTGAGCAGCCAACGTGGCCTGATGCAGCTGGACCCCATAAATGTAGTTTCGGCCGTCGGGGGAAAGATGCGCCGGCTGATTGATGATCTGCGGCTTTTCAATGCCGAGCCAACGGAACGCCACCCCGGGGCCATGCCCGCCACCGTCTCCAGGCCGGATATCCCGGTAGATCATCTCAATATGGTTATACGACGTGAGCTCGTACAGAGGCCCGTCTTCGTCCTTGTTGATTTCGGACTTGAAATCCCGCCCGACGGCAACCTGCAGTCCATTTTCCCGCTTGCTTTCGGAAACGTCACTTTTGGCCTTCTCCGAGTCTCCCCGTGGACCGATTCTAGACGCTTCCTTGTCGTTTTTTTCCCTGCTGTTGGCCCGGATGCTCTCCTTTTCATTCTTTTCTCTGCTGCTGGATTCTCGGGATGCAGGCTCCCTTGAATCCTTCAGATCGTCCCTTTTCTTGGGTCTTAAAAGTCCAACGCCCGCCAAAAGAATGTAGAAGTTTCCGTATTCGTCCAAAATCGCCAAATCCGTCAGTAGATTGCTCCACTGCACTGTGTGGAGATTGGGAGGGGCACTACTCTCCAGCGGCTTGATGGAGAGTTCATGAGGCGGGGCAATCTGCCAGTCTGTGCCGTTTGTGTTTTCGATGAAGGACATTTTGAGGTTGTGGCCATGTGCAGGATTGTCTGCATAGCAGATGAAGCCATTTTTGGACCACGAGATCGCCTGGTCATGGTGTTCATCCTGGTCGTAGTCGCCTGTCATGCTGGGGAAGGATTTGGTGGTGCGTTTATGTGTGTGTTCCGTCACGTGCTTCGGCACGTGATACGTTGTGTCACGTGTGTTTGGGTCACGTGATGCACTAGGAAGCATCAGCACCACACGAACAGCTTCTAACCATTTTTATTCCTTAAATCATGTCTACGAATAGACACCATCAAGCTATACTAATATATAGTCTTGGATAGTTATAGTCATAGAGTTATAGTCATAGAGTTGTAGTCAGTTGTAGTCTTGTAGTCAGTTAGATATTCTACCAACGATTCATGAATATCTAGAATAGTCGGAGGATCTAATGTTAGTAATTTCAATATAATGTAGAGTGGATTATACATCCACTAACTTCGTTATAATCCTCACTCTGTTCTGTGATGTCTGTTGGAGACTTGGTTGATTAGATGTCGCCGGGAACGGGAAATTGCGAGGCCCATGCTTGCACTTCCTTGTCCAACTCCTGTACTTCAGTCGACTCGTCGGCCAACTTCTTGAACGAAGCCATCAACTCCTTGGCCACGCTTCCCTGCTCTTTGGCCTTCAACGCGATAGAGATATCCACGGCTCTTTGGAAGTACTCGGCCACCTTGGCAAAGTCCTCGGGGCCGAAGCCTCGCGTGGTCATGGCGGGCGTTCCCACTCTCAATCCGCTGGGGAAGAGCGCCGACTTGTCACCTGGAACCGTGTTCTTGTTGGCGGCAATGTTAGCACGCTCCAAGACGGCCTCCACACGTGCTCCGTCGATCTTCTTGGACCGCAAGTCCACCAAAATCAAGTGCGTGTCCGTTCCGTCCGACACCAACTTGAAGCCCTTGGCCTCCAATGCTCCTGCGAACGCCTTGGCATTGTCCACCACGTTCTGCTGGTACTCCTTGTACTCTGGCGACTGGCACTGTTTCAATGCAACTGCCAAGGCCGAGATCGTGTGGTTGTGTGGACCTCCCTGGTGCGCTGGGAACACAGAGAAGTTGATTTTGCGCTCCAACTCATATGGGATCTCCTTTCCTTTCTTGGTCACCTTTTGGATTCCCTTTCTGAAGAAAATCATGGCTCCACGTGGGCCTCTCAACGACTTGTGCGTGGTGGTGGTGACAATGTCCGAGTAGGGGAATGGCGATGCCGTGACACCGGCAGACACCAACCCGGAAATGTGGGCCATGTCCGACAAAAGGTATGCGCCCACCTTGTCAGCAATGGCTCTCATTCTCTTGTAGTCAATGACTCTGGAGTAAGCAGAGGCTCCGGCCACAATCACCTTTGGGCGGAACAACACGGCGTTTTTCTCCAACGTGTCGTAGTCAATCAACCCGGTCTCCTCGTTCAATCTGTAAGGCATGGTTTGGAAGTACTTGGAAATGTACGAGATCTTGGCCGATGGAGTTTGGTATCCGTGAGACAAGTGGCCTCCATGGGGCAAGTCCAAGCCCATGATTCTGTCGCCAACCTCCAAAATGGCCGAGTAGGCGTATAAGTTGGCGGGAGCACCGGACAATGGTTGCACATTGACACCCCACTCTTCTGGCGACAAGTCAAACGCCTCCAATGCTCTGTTTCTGCAAAGAGACTCAGCCTTGTCGATGATCTCATTGCCTCCGTAGTATCTCTCGCCAGGGTAACCTTCGGAGTACTTATTCTGCATCTCCGATCCCAACAAGTCCATGACGGCCTTGGACGTGAAGTTTTCCGAAGGGATCAACGTGATGGAGTTTCTTTGTCTGTCCTTCTCTTGCTGCAAGATGCTAGCCATTTCGGGGTCCACTTCCTTGACTGGCTTCGAGATGAGGGCTTGTGCCTTCTGCGAGAGTGCATAGCTTCTGACCAATGGAAGTCTGGGAACGCTCTTCAACGTTTGGATGGAACGAGAGAGCATCGTGATTGTGTAGTGTGCTGGAGAAGACTCTGTACTTTTTCAACCGAGTTTTTTTTTTGATTGTCTGACTCACAGAAGGGCACGTGACTTGCTCATTCAAGGCGTTTGCGAATGCCCCACAATTCTTCATGCACACTAAAAGCGTTTATTCTAATCCTTCTGCTTCGATTCTTCTTCTTTTTTTTATTTATAAGGTTTGATCTGTCTTAGGCTTTTTCTGTTATGGTGTTTTTTTCTTTTGTATGGTATTCTTTTGGTGGTTTTTAGACACGATTGTAATTATACGGCTGCAAAAGTGAGCACAATGACACCGCATCTCTAGACGATCTTCAGATTGGCGCCCCTTCATTAATCCTCTTTTTGAAACAGGTACTGTTGTAAAATTTGTAGTGCGGACTATTGCCCTGGGGGAGGCTGTATTTATATAAGTTTCTGGATGAATCTAGATGCTCGATCCCTGAATTGAGGCCATGTATGTTACAGAGTTCACCGGTGCAGCTGCATTATCAGCATAGAGCCGGAAGTATGTCGTGCCGGATGCATTGCATTAGACTGCAACCTCGGTTTGCGCCCCTATGACGTGTCCACTAGAACATGAAACACGTCCGTCACAAAACGCAATCTCTTCCACCCAAGCATTTTTGCACACCTCTTCCATGGAGATCCTCCTTTTGGGATCCGTGCATAATATTTCCTCTAATAGACTGACGCCTTTCTCCGATATTCTGCTACGTAGGGGTTGTAATTTCTGGGGCGGCGAGATGCCAGACAGATATGAAACAAACGCTGCGTCTGCATGCAGCGCCTCCTTCCATGGAAACAGCCGAGTGACCATGTAGAAGAGTATAATACCGAGGGACCACACGTCAGTAGCTGCACCATCGTAAGTGATTTGTGCATAGGTTTCTGGAGACATATACCGGCTGGATCCCACCATGCCGGCGGCCGGGGTGTCACATGCAGCAGCAGTGGCCAAATCAATGATTTTCAACGCACGGCCATGTGGGTCGTACACCATGTTCTCTAGCTTCAAGTCGCGGTGGCATAGTCCGAGGGCATGCAAGTACTGTATTCCGGTGCATGCTTGTTTCCACAAACAGAGCACCTCATGCACGGGGATTTTGTCCACGGTGGCGTTTTTGAAGAGTATATAAAGGTCTCGCGATCCCGCCTCCATGTACATTTTTATTGTCTCCCCATTCAACGAAACCTCATACTTTATCACCTCAATGAAATTACGGTGTTGAATACGTTTCAAGACGTCGTACTCGTGGAGAATCCGGGCTCTATATTCCTGGCGGCTTTCATAGCTCTCTTTGCAATGGTATGTTTTCACCACATATGACGATGTTCCATTCTCATGCCGCTCCACTGTTCCGGAAATGCCTTTACCCAACGGGACAACTTTGGTCCGCAGGAAGAGTTTGAAAAGAGCCATGTCGTGGCCGGTCCATTGGCTCACTCGATATGGACGTTGGTGACCTATCGCTGCACTACTTTCGCGCTGCACTTACTTGAAGCAAGAATTCTGCGAGAGTTGAGTGAGCATGAATAATGCATAACCAATTGAAAGAATCATTATGGGCAAAAAGAATCTTTTACAAACATAAAATGGTTGAAGATTTCAAAAAAGAATGCGATTTCTGTGGATCGAACACAGGACCTTCAGATCTTCAGTCTGACGCTCTCCCAACTGAGCTAAAACCGCAAATGAACCCATGCCGGGACTCGAACCCGGAATCTTTTGATTAGAAGTCAAATGCGCTAACCATTACGCCACACAGGCTTATTTGCCAAGAAAATTCATCTGGTTTGCCAGGTTTCTGTGTTCGGCCACAAGAAGTAACTCCAGAAAAAATTCACCATTTGGCCACCCCGACTTGACCTTCAAATCAACAGAGTGAAGTGAAATCTGCTTTTTGTCCAAAAGCCTACCAAATCATGTCAGACGTATGAAGACGGAAAAACATGGCGATCTATCTTCATGCAGGCACGTCTATGAACAATAGAGGACATTGCAAGAGACCTGCATGGTACATGGCGATGCAATGCCAATTTTAAAGGAAAGGCACAAAACTTCTTCTAGTTTAAGCCCTTCATTCTACAGAAGCGCGAGACTAAAGAGCAAATTGATCTTCGTGTAGCCAATACAGAATTAACTTGAAGAAGCCGGGCCTATAATTACGTTCCTGTGACATTCTTAAACATACATTAAAATGTAAGCTAGTGTCACCTACCAAAATCGAAAAATCTCAAAATTGCTTCACTAGCTCAGTTGGCAGAGCGTCAGTCTCATAAACTAGTTTGTGTAATCTGAAGGTCGACAGTTCGAACCTGCCGTGGAGCAATTTACTTTTTTTCGACCGGTTTAGCGCGCCCTCGGTTTTGGGCCACAACCAGCAAGCGTACATATGCGGAAACCGGTCCTCGGATACCCCGGTCGTGCAGGGGCGCAAAACCTGCACCGGGTGTCCCAGAAAAGCAACAATTTAGCTCCATTTGTCACGCTTATCATCGAGCCGTTCCTGCAGACGGCTCCCCCATGGTTATCACCCCCTACTCAAATTTACAGCCTCCCGCCTCTTCTTTCCCTACCACTTTTCTTCCTCAAGTTCTTTGTTTCCAGCCTCCAATTCCATCGAAGCTAAAACAATTGACAATTGAGTGTTGCTAAGGCTCTAGAAAAAACTCATAACCCTCGAAAATGAGAGTTGCCACCCTAGCCTCCTTGGCTGTGGCACTTTCCGCTAGTGAAGCAGCCTTTTTACCCGAATTTCTCACCCAGCAAAATGCCCAGCAAGTGATTTCCCAGAGGTTGAGCGGACTTACGCAAAATCTCGGTGGTTTTTCCGACAAGGTGGATGTGATTTCCACCAAGTACTCGGACTTGATGAGGGTTTTGGACAATAAGAAAGGAGACGTGTTTGCTAAAATCGCTCATTACTTGAACCAACCGTTGGACTCTGTGCCAAAGGATGCCATGAAGTTATGGCTGGAGATGTTTGCCGAGTTCCCCCGCCAGGTATCGGAGATGAGTTTCATGACCAAGGGCAAGAAGACCACTGAAACTGCCTCCACGTTTGACTTCTTCGTGCAAGACGTCAAGGTGCCCAACCACAAATTAAGGGTGAAGTCCACTCCTGACAGCTTGGGCATCGACTCCGTCAAGCAATACAGTGGGTACTTGGACGTGGATGACCAGGATAAGCACTTTTTCTTCTGGGCGTTCGAGTCCAGAAACGACCCCAAGACAGACCCTGTGATTTTATGGTTGAACGGAGGACCTGGATGTTCGTCTTTGACTGGATTGTTCTTTGAATTGGGTCCTTCATCAATCTCCAAAAACTTGAAGCCTGTTCACAACCCCCACTCGTGGAACAACAACGCCACGGTGATTTTCTTGGACCAGCCTGTCAATGTGGGTTTCTCCTACTCTTCTGGTTCCGTCACCAACACCGTCTCTGCCGGAGAGGATGTGTACGCCTTCTTGGAGTTGTTCTTCAAGCAATTCCCAGAGTACAACAACAACCAGGACTTTCACATTGCTGGAGAGTCGTACGGAGGACACTACATCCCCGTGTTTGCCTCTGAGATCTTGAAGCACGACGACCGTGTGTTCAACCTCACGTCGGTGATGATTGGAAACGGCTTGACCGACCCTTTGACCCAATACGAATACTACCAGCCCATGGCCTGTGGAGGCGGAGGCGAGCCTTCGGTGTTGCTGCCTGAAGAGTGTGACAACATGGCCTCTTCCATGCCCAGATGCTTGTCATTGATTGAAAACTGTTACAACAGTGGATCCGTGTGGTCTTGTGTGCCCGCCAGTATCTACTGCAACAACGCCCAGTTGGGCCCTTACCAGAAAACCGGCCGCAACGTCTACGACATCCGTGGCGAGTGCAAGGGCGGCAGCTTGTGCTACGAGGACTTGCAGTACATTGATGATTACTTGAACATGCCCGAGGTCAAGGCCGCTCTTGGCGTGGAGGTGGAGGAGTACCAAGCGTGCAACTTCGACATCAACCGCAACTTCTTGTTTGCTGGTGACTGGATGCAACCCTACCACAAGAACGTCGTTGACTTGTTGGAAAGCGGCTTGCCGGTGCTCGTGTATGCCGGAGACAAGGATTTCATCTGTAACTGGTTGGGCAACCAAGGCTGGACCGACAGATTGCCTTGGTCCGGACACGACAAGTTCGAGAAGCAACCAATCAGAGACTGGACTGTCGGTAAGCACAAGGCCGGAGAGGTGAAGAACTACGAGAACTTGACCTTCTTGAGAGTCTTTGGTGCAGGACACATGGTGCCATACGACCAGCCAGAAAATGCCTTGGACATGGTTAACCGGTGGATCTCCGGTGACTACGTCTATTAAGTGAGTTTTATGCAGGTCGATTCTGAGGAACTACACTCGTTGATTTTACTCTAGCTAATATACAAGTCAAAGTTTTGTCTTGAATAAGTGTTTTTAGGGTATACTTTTTCCTTCAGTATTCCGGTGTATAATACGGTCCTGCATATAAAGAGACTGTTCCTCTATAGTGTAACGAACTTTAAAACACAACTCTTAAGCGAAATTGAATCACGTGTTGGATTACGTTGTATTGATTGGTTGGTAGATCCAAGTCAATAGGTCGGAACTGCATATAAGCCCCGGAACTATTGTATTCCGGGCCCTCGGAAATGGTGCATGTCACGTGACACCCCCGTATAAACCCCATAAACAATATTCCAGAACCTGCAAGCGAAATTCCAAAATAAAACAAAGGAAGTGTTTGCTGTGAGGTTTTGGCGAAAGGAAAACCACCTGCACTAAAAGGTGGGACGGCATATAAACCCCGGAATGTTTGGTGGTCACGTGACATTCACCAGCAAAACGGCTCTTCTCTCCATCCCCAATCCACACCCTCCACGTCCAAGGTACGGAATGTTTCATTTGTTTCTAATGCATACCATTCTGAAACCTGATCCTCTGAAACATATTTTTATATGCACATCCGTCTGGGACTGCATATACGCCCAACGTATCCCAAGCTCTAGTAAACAATCCAATCGTTCAGCAGTCATCCACTTTAGTCATCCAGATTCAGTAGATTCATCAGCTTCATTCCACATGAGCTATACTCATATTGGGCTATATGCAGGATTGCACCTATCCTATCTTCATTCTCTCTGCAGTCACCCAATCTCCAGCGTATCCAACCATAGTGTTTCAGTCCCTTATTCCTGTGCCTGAGTGTTTCAGATCTTGGTCTTCCTGTATCTTAATCTTTCTGTACCTCTTTTTCAAGGGGGTTGAACCTGGTTCCTGGTGGATTCTTTGAGTCTTTGCTTTGATTCTTTGCTTTTCTGGGTGCATGAATGATGGTAAATGCTTGATGTTCACTGGTCTTCATTCATCATTGAAACTAGTTTTCGAATTCCAAATTGTTTTGAAATGAAATTGAACAACCCCACTGTTCCTCCACTGTTCCTCCACTGTTCCTCCACTGTCCCTCCACCTTTCCTCCACCTTTCCTCCACTGTTCCCCACTGTTCCCCACTGTTCCTCCACTCTCATTGAAATTCATCACTTTTAACTCTCGTGTCCTCCAATTCCACACTCGGAATGAACCCTGGTCGTGGCCCCGACAGAACCCTGAAAGACTGTTTGGGCCGAGCATATCACGTGACCATGTCTGGTTTCCACCTTATCTCCATTGTTCAGGAATCACCCCCTCACAATAACCCATCATCACGCAATAGAACGAATAGTCTCACGCCATAATTAGCAACAATCCAACTAGTGTCACAATGGTATGGCTCGTCTGGCCAATCATAGTGAGCGTTGTTTGAGAGCAGCATTTGGCGCCCCATTGGGGCGTTATCCAGGGTTATTCTTCCAGAAGACCCGGACAATGGACCTTCTAATTCCAACCCGAGACCCTTTCCAACCCAATACCTTTTCAAACACAGACTCTTTTCAAAGGAAAGATCCTTAAAAGTAAGTTATTTTTAGATCATTGTTTTCCTTGAGTTTTAGAGTGTCAACTCCACCAAAAATCTCCAAAAAAGCCACGAAATAACCACCAAGAAATTCACCAGCTGTAAGAAGTCGCGTAGAAATCCACTTTTCCTTTGTCAAAACATCCTTGTTTTGATTGTTCTTATGTGGATGCCTGGAATGGCCCATTTGTTTGCCAAGATGGAAGGAGCTCTCTGCAGGACTGGCGGTGCGGAAACAACTCGGTCAGATATTTGCACCCAATCTTCCTATTCGGGCCAAAACATCAACACACTGCTCGAAGAACCGTTGTTTGAAAACTCCGCAACAAACCCCCAACCCTTTATAAACACTTCACCTCCATTTCTCTGCATCCCTTATCTTGTCCTTTCTTTTGGTTATCAGGCAGGCTCCTGTACAGAAACGATTGTCCAACCCATGCCTTCACTCGGATTTCCATCTTCTCCTTCTCATATAAAGACTTTTAAAAGTGTCCTTTCCTTTCTGACCAATTAAAAACAGACCCAAATCCACCAAATCCTTTTCTGAATCCTCCAGTTTTAATCCCTGTGAATCTCTGGAGCTATGATGAAATTCCGACCTGGTCTCCATGCCGGTCTCTTTTCGCTATGTTTCATCCAGGGCATCCTCTCCTCCATTGCATATACCCACACGAAAAACGTCAAGTTGCTCGTTTTTGGCATCAGCACATTTGTCATGGCTTTATATGAAGCAGTTGTGTTTGCCATCCAGTCCCGGTTCGGCCTGCTTCCTCCCTCGTGCTTCGGCTTCATGCCACACACTTTGCTTCTTCCCGTATGTGCTGTCACATATACTTTTTTTCTTGCATCAACGTTGGTGATTATTGTGGCCACTAGCACATATTTCAAAACTTCTGAAGATGAACCTCTTTTGTTTGCCCTTGGGTTCATCGATGGCGACTGCATGGCTGTGGTGCTCTCCTTGGCCTTTCTTTCGGTCTTCTTGATGGGCGTGTTGCTACCTCTTGAAATGTCACTGTACCCATCCACAACTCCTGCCGATGAGCTTTATGCTCTGTATAGTGACAAGTCTGCATTAGGCGAGTCCAAGATGTGCCCCAACTTCCATGACCCTGCAGAAATTGCGTTTGCTGAAGATGGTCACCAGTGCTGTCTGCCGGACTTGACGCCCATGAGCATGCAGAATGAATTCAAGCCCAAATTGCTGGATAACCTTGATTTATGCCATACCCCAAAGAAGAAGCGGGTGTCCACTTGCCGTGGTTTCGTCCATAACCCAAGCCCTCCGGTATCTTTTCCTTCAACCACTCATGATTATTTGCACAGATCGTTGGATACGCTTGAGATCTTCAAGCCGATAGACTTTATCAAACCAGAAAAGTCCCTCAAATATAAAGACTCCGAAAAGACTCTTGCGGAGTACGATGTTTCGGAGGAAATGTCCGTGGATCTTTTGGTGCGGGCTTCAATGGCCTGTGAAGACTTGTACGATGAAAACATCGACAATTGGATGAACACCAAACCCGACTCGCTCCATTATTCAAAGAACTTGGCTTCTTCGGCTTCCGATTTGCTGAGTTCCAAGGACACAATCTTTCACCTGGCAGGGGCTTTGAAAATCAAAAAGCTCAGAAGCAAGAAGTCCTTCACCAATACCAAGACGGAAAGCCTTCCCACGCTTCAAGAAACAACCTCCAATATTGCCGAGTCGCCTGATCGCATTCCCCAAAGCGGAGGTCTGGTCAAAATCTCCGCTGACGAGCCTGACTCAATTCAACTCAATCTGGCTGCTTTGGCCGAAGACATTCAACCAGCTGCACCATTGACGAAAAACATTGAGCTGCCACTTTCGTCTTCGAGTCACGGAATCACCCCGACTGATTCCAATGACTCTCAGACCCACCCCATTAAACATCACCGGAAATCAGACTCTTGGTCGCTGTCGATATTTCATTCGCCAGGAAAAATCAATTTTAATGTTTTTCAGTCTTCCAATGGTCTCAAAGAAATGTGTTCTTTATCGCCCAAGAAGCCTAATGGCTCCTTCAGTGCCATGCCGTCTCCAGAAATGCCTGCTTCTCCTCCAAAAAACCATGTTTTAGAGTCGGAAGACCATGACTTGGAACCTGCAGAAAAGCAAGTTTCTCAGTCCCCAAGGTCAAAGGTCCAAATTTCTCAATCTCCAGGTCAAAAACAGATCCAATCTCCAAAGCATGTCTTGCAAGAATCACCGGAATTCACCGAAACGCAAAACATAGCTAGCAGTGCCGAGATTCCAAAGAGATGCGATTCGCCATATTCTTTTGATTCTGACCTCGAAGATATCGAGGACATTACTCGTGCAGTTCCAAACTGGAAGATCCCTTCGGAGACCAATAGCAGCATCCGCAATGTCTCCCTAGACTATTGGGAGGCCAACAAATATAGCTGGATCTCCGGACCCCACCAAGCCCGCCCACTTGTTTATACGTCATCGATGATTGACGCACACCATGAGCCGGGCTTCCAACAAGCATCTGCAAGCCCCAACTCGTTCCACAACCCACTCAATAATGATAACCTCGAAGTCAAAACCGACACAATTCATGACGAAAACCTGACCCGCAGCATCAGTGCCCCGTCACTTCACACATACCGTGATCTCCAGGACATGCAGTCCAAGAAGTCCACCTTCAACACACTGGAGCACACGCTCTACAGGCCAAGTACGCCGCCTGCAGCTGAAGTTCCCCGGATGAACCAATCCTTGGCTTATCACGCTTCTCAGCGTAGCTTGGGGAAGAACCAATACCCCTACCAGTCGCAGGCCAACTTCTCCAAGAGTGAGTCCGCTTCACAAGAAACATCCCCCATTAAAAAGATGATTGGAAAGCTCAAAATGAGCGGCGAATCGTCTTTTAATATGCATAAACATTCCAACTCTTTAGCCACCTCAATGATTTCTTCAACGTCCGGCTTATCTTCCAAGTCCGGGTCGCCCAAAAAGGGTATAAAGAGTCTCTTTACCCGGTCGCTGTTTGATCAAGGGAAGAGACTTTCTTTTTCCCAAGCGACGAGTTCTCCAACCACGTCTTCCCATGCGCCCGCCCGCCACAACAAAGCCTCGATGTTTGAAAACAATGTCAATAACTTCAACTTTGGAGCCAAAACAGAGAAACACGCTTTGGACAAGTTTTGGGACTTTGAGGTCACTGATCTGGACAAGTCCAGAGTCAGTAGTATGCCCAGTGCCATCATTGGTGAATATGACAAGGAAAAATGGAGGACGTTGAAAGCATTGGAGACGGAAGAATGAATGTAATCAAACCCCATGTGATACCCAAACAACCATAATAATGAATGTATTAAACGATACAAATTCTGTTGTAGAAGGCCTTTTGGTTCCCGTTAGTAACATTTCAAGCATGGCCCCGTACACGTTCAATGGACCCCTTAACCTATACAGGGACTGCACAAAAAACATGTATTATTTGTTCATCCCCCACCTAAAAACATGGAGGTAAAAAACCCATTGATACTTTTGGTCCAATGTTTCGAAAGCTTAATTAAAACTAGGAGTAGTAAAAAAATCTATTTTCTTTGGGAGTCACGCTGCGGAGGCCTGCTCTTTATATATACTTGATATGTTGCAAAGACGTGCATATGCAGCTGCATGATATGAAACACAGATGTACACAAAAAGACAGTTCTTTCCCAAAGCGGTTTGTGCCCCGCTTTTTGCCACCCTGAAGTATATAAATAGAGGTTTCTGCTCATAAAATTTTACTATTAAATAAATCTTTGTCTCTCGGCTGCCCCAAACCATTTCGCATTATTCTGTCAGAATTACCAAAAATCAAATTGTACTATAAAAGTGAAGCGCTCCCAAAAATCAGAAAACACATATTTTCCCCAAATAATACTCCTCCATTTTTCCCGCTTCTCTAAGGATTACTACTGGAAAATACCAGCTATCAAACATAGGGGCTTAAGAAAAGTGCTGCAAAAAACAACTATTTCCCCTCATTAGGCTGGAGGTGAAGTCGCACCGGAGGCACGGGTGTGTGTTATCTCATCAGACAAACCTCAACATTGAAAAAAAAACTAGACCTTCATTGGTATTGACAAAAATGGACGAAGATGATCTCTTCGGAGTGTTTTCCGAAGCTCCAGCTTCCGTGCCTCACACAGAACCCAGTGCAGGCGTCAAACGACCATTAGGGGATGAAACAAACGCTTCTACTCAGCAAGATGACCGCACAGGCGTCAAGAAAGCAAAAGCTCATCAGAACGAACTGACTAAGGACGACAAGAGAAAGCTAGAAAGGAAACAAGAAGATAAGGATGAAGAGGAAAAGAAGAAAGATGACAAGAAAAAAGAGGCTGTGGTCAAGGATGCCACTGAAATAGAGGCATCGCGAGATGTGGCAGCCTCTGCAGGGCTTCTTGCCACCACAGAATCTAACCAAGATGGCAGTAAATTGAAAATTACGCATCAGGTCAGACACCAGGTGGCGGTGCCTCAAGACTACCCATATGTGCCCATTGCTGAACACAAGAGAGTCAACGATGCCCGCACGTATCCCTTTGTGTTGGATCCCTTTCAGGACACGGCCATCTCGTGTATTGACAGAAACGAGTCTGTGTTGGTGTCAGCACACACGTCTGCAGGAAAAACGGTTGTGGCCGAATATGCCATTGCCCAGTCGCTCCGGGAAAAGCAGCGTGTGATTTACACCTCCCCCATCAAGGCGTTGAGTAACCAGAAATACAGAGAGTTGTTGGCAGAATTTGGCGATGTGGGTTTGATGACCGGAGATGTGACCATTAACCCCGATGCAGGCTGTCTTGTGATGACCACAGAGATTTTGAGAAGCATGCTTTATAGAGGGTCGGAGGTGATGAGAGAAGTGGCATGGGTGATTTTCGACGAGGTGCATTACATGAGAGACAAGTCCAGAGGTGTTGTGTGGGAAGAGACCATCATCTTGTTGCCAGATAAAGTGCACCATGTCTTTTTGTCAGCCACGATCCCAAATGCCATGGAGTTTGCCGAGTGGATTGTCGATATCCACAACCAGCCGTGCCATGTTGTCTACACCGACTTCAGACCCACTCCGTTGCAACACTACCTTTTCCCCGCTGCCGGAGATGGTATCCACTTGGTTGTGGATGAAAAGGGAACATTCCGTGAGGAGAACTTTCAAAAGGCCATGTCGTCAATCAGTGATAATATTGGTGATGACCCTTCTGCCGTTGATACTAGAGGAGGAAAAAAAAAGGGCGAGACATACAAAGGAGGCACCAAGGAGGGCCCTTCGGATATCTACAAGATCGTCAAGATGATCTACATGAAGAGATACAACCCGGTGATTGTGTTTTCGTTTTCCAAGCGAGACTGTGAGTCGTTGGCATTGAAGATGAGTAAGCTCGACTTTAACAACGACGATGAAAGAAGTGCATTGACCAAGATCTTTGATAATGCCATCAGTTTGTTGCCCGATGCCGACAAGGAGTTGCCGCAAATCAAGAACATCTTGCCATTGTTGAAGAGAGGAATCGGAATCCACCATTCGGGATTGTTGCCAATTTTAAAGGAAATTATTGAGATCTTATTCCAGGAGGGGTTCTTGAAGGTGTTGTTTGCCACAGAAACGTTTTCCATTGGTCTTAATATGCCCGCCAAGACAGTGGTGTTCACGTCGGTGAGGAAATGGGACGGCAGTGGGTTCCGGTGGGTTTCTGGAGGTGAGTACATTCAAATGTCCGGAAGAGCAGGACGGAGAGGGCTTGATGACCGAGGAATTGTGATCATGATGATTGACGAAAAGATGGAGCCGCAGGTGGCTAAGGGCATGGTCAAGGGCCAGGCCGACCGGTTGGACTCTGCATTCCACTTGGGATACAATATGATCCTCAACTTGATGCGAGTGGAGGGAATTTCGCCGGAGTTCATGTTGCAGCACTCGTTCTACCAGTTCCAGAATGCATCGTCGGTGCCTCTCCTCAAGAAGGATTTGGGTGTGCTCCAAGAAAAGTTCGACGACTTCCAGATCGACGACGAGCACATGATCAAGGAGTACTACGAGCTCAAGAAGCAAGTGTCGGAGTACCAGGAGGACGCGAGAAAGGTGATTACGCATCCCGGACACATTCTTCCCTTCCTCCAGCCAGGAAGAGTGATTGAGGTTCAGATTGGCGAGGATTCTTACGGATGGGGAATGGTGGCAACGTTCAACAAGAGAACGTCCAAGAAAAGCCGCGAGATCTTTTCTGACCACGAGTCGTACATTGTGACTGTTTTCGTGTGCACCATGTTCATCGACTCGCCCGTCAATCTAATCAAGCCATTGAACCCCATTTTCCCCGAGGGAATTCGGCCATCCAAGGACGGCGAAAAGAGCAGGGCAGAATATATCCCCATTACGCTTAACCTGATCCGGCTGATTTCCAGTGTTCGCTTGAAGATGCCCGAAGAGTACAAGAGCTCCACGGCCAAGCGCAATTTGGTCAGAACGCTCAAGGACTTGCCCAAGAAGTTGCCCGATGGAATCCCGTTGATGAACCCCATGGAGAGCATGAAAATCACCGACCCCGACTTCAAGACGCTCATGAGGAAAATCGACGTGTTGGAAAGCAAGTTGGCATCCAATGTGTTGAATGGCCTGGACCGTCTCTCGCCGCTCTACGAGAAGTACTTGGAAAAGATGGACTGCGACAAGCAAATGAGAGACATCAAAGAGAAGATCCACCAGGCGCAATCGGTGTTGCAATTGGACGACTTGAAGCACCGCAAACGGGTGTTGCGCAGATTGGCCTTCACCACGCCGGACGATATCATCGAGTTGAAGGGCCGTGTGGCCTGTGAGATCTCTACCGGTGACGAGTTGTTGTTGACGGAATTGATCTTCAACGGTAACTTCAACGACTTGACGGCGGAGCAGTGTGCAGCGCTCTTGTCGTGCTTCGTGTTCCAGGAAAGAGCAAAGGAGGTGCCCCGTTTACGGGACGAGTTGGCAGGACCCTTGAAGGAGATGCAAAACATGGCCAGCAAGCTTGCCAGGACCTACAAGGAGTGCAACATTGAGGTGGTGGAAAAGGAGTACGTGGACTCGTTCCAGCACGAGCTCATGGAGGTCACGTACGCCTGGTGCAAGGGTGCAACCTTCACCCAGATCTGCAAGATGACGGATGTTTACGAGGGCTCCTTGATCCGCATGTTCAAGAGGTTGGAGGAAATGATTAAGCAGATGGTGGCTGCGGCCAAGACCATCGGGAACTTGGAGTTGCAGGAGAAGATGACCAAGGCCGCTGAATTGGTGCATAGAGATATTGTGTCTGCAGGTTCCTTGTACCTATAGTCACCCAGACAAATAAGAATAAGCAAGAAAAGGAAGAGAAGCAGCGTAAGAAAAGTAAGAAAAGAGTAAATAAAGAGAGTAAGATCGGGAATAGAGTAGGAACAAGGTTCAAGACAATTGCATGCTTGTGTGCAGGGGCGTGATCAAGGCGCGGTTGCCCCATAGCACAATGATATAAAGCACTCCTTCCCCAGATTAGTTCAGAACAGAAGAACAGAAGAACAGAAGGGCATAAACCACAAGATCAGGAAAGACCAATGCTTTCGGAACTCCTCTATGTCAAACACAAGGTTTATGTGCACCCCACGTCCTCCAAAAAGGACAATGTGGCCGGCTTTCTCTCTCTCAGTCGACCAACAACGGCAACAACCAATAAGGACATTCTCTTGAATTTCTGCCCCGAAGCTTTGCTCTCCAAAGAGGAGCTCGGCATATATGAAAAGGCAGATCTCAACGATGACCTTGTCAACGAGTTGCTGGCGCTCCTGCTCTCCGGAACCCCTGCCCACGTGACCAGGAAACCACCACTGTCTCTGTCTGGAATCCAGAAACACCAGGGTAAGAAACCTCCGGTGGTGCTGGCCCCGCTGCTGCTGCTTCTGCCCGAGTCCTTTTCCGTTGCATTGTCTGCAGTATACCTGATCCAGTTCCGTACACCATCTTTGGGGTGGTGGTACGGCTCCATTATCATCCACACCAAGAGCGGAGAGAAGTTGCCTGTTTTGTTCTTCCACGATGATGAGGCTCCTTCCACGCTCATGCACCAGAAACTCAACAACCAGCGCTTTGACCCGTTCGACTCCGACGGAGCCATATACTGGGGAGGCACGGACTTCTTGGCCAGTATCCTGTCGCTCATCAACTTCCAGAAATCCACCATCGAGCCCTCAGTGTATTTGGTGGATCCCTCGCCTGCGGACTTGAAGAACTTCTCGCCCATGAAGTTGGATGCCGGAAAAAACACCGCCAAGGCTGCCGAGCCGTTCAAATTGCCCGAGGTGCCCGACCTTCCGAAATTGCTTGCCACGGCCAAGTGGAAAATCCTTGAAACCGTGGCCACATTTGGCTCCAAGACAAAGCACCAGGTGCGCGAGATTGTTGATGACCATGTTCCACCGTCTGTGGTGAACACCATTCTTCAGAAGAAGGAGGTCAAGAAAATCAGCGACGACTTCGATAGTGCCCGCGTGTACTTGGCCAAGTGGGCTATTCAGGTAAAGGAGGAGGCCGAGGCGTCCCAGAGGAAGTTCATGTTGCAGGATGATGTTTATGCACGCATCAACAAGGAACTCGGCGACGACCAGCAATTGTTGACCCCAGACGAGGTCAGCAATGCGTCCAGACGGAGGCCCATCTCGCTAGTGGAATGGAGAGGCTTTTTCGACACAAAGGGGTGTTTGACCTTGACCATAGATGAGGTCAAAGACCGGGTTTTTCATGGAGGTTTGGAGGAGAATGTTCGCTCGGAAGCATGGCCTTTCTTGTTGGGTATTTATCCCTGGGATTCTTCCGCAGAGGAGCGGGTGCTTCTTAAACTGAATCTTGAAACCAGTTACCATGACTTCAAACGCAGGTGGGTGCAGGATGATGCCAAGCAAGACACTGGGTTCTGGAAGGACCAGAAGATTCGGATCGAGAAGGATATCCACAGAAATGATCGTCAATTGGAGATCTTCAAGAACGAGACAGACACCGAGCAACAAGCAGAGCAACAGGGTGAAACCGTAAATGAAACCGGTGCTGAAAATGAAAGGGAGGCTTCTCCCGTGGAAGATGACCAAGAGGGCTGGAACTTGGCGGTCATCAGAAACAAGCACCTCGCCTGCATGAGAGAAATCCTCCTCACGTACAACGAGTACAACTGGAACCTCGGGTATGTGCAGGGCATGACAGATCTCTTATCGCCCATCTATGTTGTTTTCCAGGACGAGGTGTTGTCGTTCTGGGGATTCGCAGGGTTCATGGACAGAATGGAGCGCAACTTCGTGCGGGACCAAAGTGGTATGAAGAAACAGATGCTTGTGTTGAACGAATTGGTTCAATTCATGCTCCCCGACTTGTTCAAGCACTTGGCCAAATGCGAGTCCACCGACCTTTTCTTCTTCTTCCGCATGTTGTTGGTGTGGTATAAACGGGAATTCGAATGGGACGAGGTCAATACGTTGTGGGAGATGCTCTGGACCGACTTCTACTCCAGCCAATACCATTTGTTCATTGCCCTTGCGGTTCTCAGTGATAATGAGAGAATAATGAGGCAGAACTTGTCGCGGTTTGATGAGGTGTTGAAGTTCATGAACGAATTGCTGGGCAACATGAAACTCCACGATTTGCTCATCCGGGCCGAGCTTCTCTTTTTAAGGTTCAGGAGGATGATGGATTTGATTGATCGTGAGAATATGGACCCGAAACGGGAAAAGGTGCAGATCAACCCAGACTTGAGGCAGTTGGTCTCCCGGAATATGATCATTCAGAAGGAATCCGAGCGTACCGAGGATTCAAGCTGGGGTTGACCAAAAATCACTGTAACCGATAGCTCATTGATAAATAGTTAAAACCAAGCCATAGCCGTTACCGTAGCCATAATTAAAGCCCATGACCCAAAATGACCCAAAATGACCCAAAAAATAAACATCCGTACCTCAAATTCGCTATCACATACTTCCTGGGGTTGCAGCCGGGAGGCATTTCATTGTGGTGATACATGCAGTCCCGCGATGGTTAACAATGACTCTTGACACACGCAGTGCCTATGTCTGCAGGACGCTAATAAAAAACAACCAAACACGAGACAATAGGGTCCCTGAACCCCTTTGCCTTTGCTTGTTCAGAGCTTTTTTCTTTGGAGAACCATCACAATTCACAATGAGCAACCAATTGAACACCCCGCAGCCGGTGTACCATGCCATCAA
Organism: Metschnikowia kamakouana; assembly: GCA_002374535.1. Lineage (NCBI taxonomy): Eukaryota > Fungi > Ascomycota > Pichiomycetes > Serinales > Metschnikowiaceae > Metschnikowia > Metschnikowia kamakouana. Next base: position 232,436 of record NKZX01000747.1, read on the forward strand.
TGACGAGTATGAGGAGTATGAGGAGGAAGAATGGCACATTTCTGATCGCACCAAAAGGTGGTTGGTGTTTTCGGGCATGCTCCTGAGCTTGGTGATCCTTTACTTCTTTTGCTTTGCTTTGCCCCTGTTGTTTATTCCACCTGCCCAGACGCTCCATCCCATTGTTAAGGTCAAGGACTTGTCAATTCTGTTGAGGCCACTTCCTGAGGACACCAAAGCCTGGGAGGCGATTTCCAATGATAAGAAAGAAGCTAATGGGCAAGACGAAGAAGACGAAGAAGATGAAAATGAAAGCGATCATGAAAACCAATTGGATGTGAAGGACGAAAATGAAGGGCATGTTCAGCTGACCAAAGAACGGCTTGTGTTGGTAGGCGATATCCATGGCCAATACAAGGAGTTCCGCAAACTCATGAGGAAAATCCAGTTCGACACGGAAAAAGACCACTTGGTTGTGCTTGGCGACTTCATGTCCAAAGGCCCCAAGTCGTTGGAGGTGATTGACGAGCTCATTGCGCTCAATGCCCTGTGTGTGTTGGGAAACCACGAATCATATGCCTTGGCCAACTATGCCCAATTCCACAACCTAAACCCCGCCGGCTACTCCAGTGGTCAAGATAGTGACAATGAAACTGACATCAAAGACGCACGCCGTGAAGGGAGGGTTTTTGCAGCCGGGTTCAACCTTGACCCCGAATATATGCTTGCCAAAAAACTCGAGCCACGGCACATCCAATATATAAACTCATGCTCGGTGATGATGAAACTTGGGCGGGTTCCCCTCCACCTGAAACAAAGCAACGGTAACCAGGGATATGCACAGGGGGTGGCGGTGCATGCGGGGCTTCGGTGGGATGTTTCAGATCTCGAGGCACAGGACCCCCAGGACTGCCTAGAGATGCGCTCGTACATTGGCCCTTACTATAATGAGACCACGGACGACCCCAAAGAGAAACACGCTGTTTCATGGTCCAAGATCTACAACCTGAAACAAAAGGCGCATGAGGCTGCACAGCAGCGAGTGGTGTACTATGGGCATGACGCGCGCCGCGGCCTCAACTTGAAGAAGTGGGCCAAGGGCTTGGATACGGGCTGCGTGCGTGGCGACATGCTTACTGCAATGGTTGTGTGGAGGGAACGCACCAAGGGGGGGAAAGACTTATATAAGGAGGTTCCCGTCAGTGTGCTGTGCTGACCAAAAAATTAGGTTTGGATTTATCAACAAAGTTATTAGGTAATCAAGAGAATTTCATCAAGAAAATTTCATCAAGAGAATTTCATCAACAAAATCATTCATCAACAGAATTAGTCAATTGAAAACCGTCAGGAAATTGACTCAGGATCAAACCCAGTTATAAGCCATCAATTAATCATTGAACAGATCTTAATCAATTAAGAACAGTCTCAGTCTCAGTCTCAGTCTCAGATATTCAGTTATTCAGCCAGGGAAGGATCCAAGAAACAGCTCTAAAAGTAGTTGATTGATTAGGAACAGAATCAATAGTCAATGGGGAAGGTTAATCAAGATCAGTTCATCAGATTATAAGTCAACCATTAAGAAACCGTTGGAGACGGTTAGAAGCTGTTAGGAAGGGTTTGCCAGTTAGGATAAATGATTTGGAATAATCAAGGAGTTCCAAAAAGAATGTATTGACACTTGAGGACAAACGGCATATGAATATCATGGCAGACATTCAGAGGTCAGGAAGATAATTGATTGACAGGAAGATAATTGATATCAGAAAAGGGTGAACGCCAGAAAAACCGTTCCTAGTCAGCAAAAGGATTCCTGGTCAAAAGGCTGTATTTTTTGCTTGCTTGCTTTTTTCTTGAGATGGTGGTTGATTGGTTGGACTTGGTTCGTGGTTGGGTATAAGAATAAGGGGATTTCATGGCTGCAAATCGCGCATGGGATTCCTTACTCGTTCTGCAGTGTTGTTTGAAGCACTGACCCAATCGCCATACAACAAAAATATCGAAAGAATCTGGACATTGAGTTTGGAATCTTACGTTTCTGATTTTGGAGATTGAGCCTTTTCCAATTTCTGGGTACTTGGACAGATTTGCTAATGAGACGAATGACTATTGTACAGGACCAAGAAACAGGCACATTGAAATTGAACCAACCAGGAAACATACATTCTTACCAAATGGTCCTTCCTCATTCACCTGGCATTTCTGTCTTTGTCTAATCATTCTATCATTCTGTCTGTCTTTGCCCAGTCATTCTATCATTCTGTCTGTCTTTGCCCAGTCATTCTATTATCCTGTCTGCCTACTGCCTACTGCCTACTATCTGGTCTATCAGTCAAACAGCAAACTAAGTCTGATCTGGATGTCTATCTGGAGTGAAACTGCATCATTCAGATGTCATAAACCAGGAATGCTTGTTAAATCAGAGAGTGGTATGGTGGTACTGAATATACACATGCCTCGCGCATCCCCAGCACGCCTGCATGGAAGGATTTTTTCGTCGCCACACCCAATCATCACAACAAACATCCTAACATTCAGAAACATCCTAACATTCATAAACACCACAACATCCATAAACACCTCAACATCCAATGACTCAAGCGATCTCGGCAAATCCCCACGCCAACCACAACATCTTCTTAGATGAACGCGGCGACCCCCTTGTTTTCTACATTGATCCCGATGAAACCCACAAGGAGTCGCTAGAAAAAAAAATCGTTTCGTTTGGTGGCCATCTCATCATGGACGCCAATTCCTCGGGCAACTTCATCTACTTGAGCCTGTACCCCCTTACTCACGAAAGGCCGGTGTTTCTGCCCAAGTTCGTGGAAGACTCCGTGGCCGAAAGTACCATTCAGTACCTTTTAAAGTACCAGGTGCTGGGAGGACATGGCACCAAACGAAGCTACGAGCAAACCAGACAGGAGCCCAAGAAACACAAGCCCACCAAAACAACCACCAAGTTCACGCCGGAAACAGATAACTACATCTTGGAGCAGGTGCGCATGAAGCCTCGGTTCAGGACGCTGCACAAGTTCTTTGAGGAGATCGCCAGGCATGACGCCTTGAAGAACCATACGGGAAACTCGGTGCGGTCCCGGTACCGGGCCCACTTGGAGCACAAGTTGCAGTACGTGTACAAAACGGACGAGTACGACAACTTGGTGCTTGATGCCGATGGCCAGCATATCATGATCGATGTGTCGCAAGCCAAAACCATCAAGAACAAGTTCACGGCGCTGGATGACTATAACCTCTGCAATGATATCATCAACCACGTGATCAGCAACCCTGCCCTGGCGTCTGCTCAAGGCCAGTACCTCGACGAGGACAAGTTCAGTGTGTCGATTTCGTTTTTTGACGAGTATGCACGGAACAATCCACAGCACTCGTCGTCCAGTTGGAGAGACCGTTACAGGAAGTTTGCCCGTGCGTACGGGTTGCAAAAGTATCGGGATGACTACCAGAAAGCACTTGATACCAAGGAAGGCCCCATGCCAATGAAGGATATGACGCGCAGAGTGTCGCTTGTGGACCAGAAAGCTGCGGCCAACAAAAAGGCCATGAAGAATAATGGCCGGGACGCCTTATACAGTGCATCGGCGTCACTTGCCCATGCCCACCAGGGAGGCTTCTTGGGCGACCATGAGCACTCGTTGAACCACCATCTGCACTTGGACCAGCTCCAGTCGCAATTGGACGATAATGCCGCCGCCGCCGTGGCCAACTTGGCTGTGGCAGCACGTGCAGGACACGCCGCTTTGGACGAAGAGATTGGTGAGGTGAAAAACTCCAATATACACGAGGCATTGAGAAACGTGGGGGCTGAGGCCGGCCGCGTCAATATTGAGGATGAAATGGTTAATGCCATCCACCCAAACCTCACGGGAGCGTCGGATGGAGAAGATTTTGATATTGGCTTAAAGGAACCGGACGAGAGCCAGGACCCCGCCAAGGAAATGGAGTACTTGCCCTCAGATGCAGGAGTGGACGATATCTTCGATGCCCGTTTCTTCGACAAGGACTCCAAGAGTATCTTGGACAAGATCGTCAGCTTCTTGACACACTCCGGACCCGAAGACACGGAGAAGGTGCTGGATACGTTGGTGTCGTTGGGATTCACGCGGCGGTTTGTGGGCCACGTGTTAAGGGTCACGGGTGCCAATGCCATGTACATCAACCAGTACTTGACGTCGGTGTTGCGCCATGTGCAGGACAGCAAGGAGTCGGACGTGTCGGCGGTGATGTTTGTGCATGACCGGGACGGTTTCTGGACTCCAGAGGCCGACAGTGCGTTGATCACCAAGAACTACGAGGTGTTGTCGCACATGTCTGAGGCCAACTTGAGGCACCGCCGTGCTTTCCTTGGACTCGAGCAATAGAGAGGAAGCCAGAGATGGTCAGAGATGGTGAAGATACCAGATTGGATCTCGCTTGACTTTGATCACAACAGAGCAATGCAGAAGATGATGTAAGCCAATGAATAAGGTGTGGGAAAGCCACTTGATGAAACAACCAAGAATATACGACCAAGTTATACCAAGTTGTAGAATATCAAGTTGTAATGGACTAAAGATTATCTTAAGACGATACTTACTAGAACTTGTGCCATGCTACTGCTGGAAAAGTAGCGTGTTATCCTGTATATAACACTTGTTCCTGTATATAGTGCAATCTTCGATATTATGTTCTCTACAACTCTAAATCAAACTACTTTGCTTGTTTTTCTCGTTTAACGTACACCCTTCATGCCAATACAATTACTTTTAAAAACTTATTCAGTGTGCATTTTATAGGAACCTGATATTAAGTTGGGACTGCATATAAGCAACCTCGAGCCTTCTTGGATTAAACATCGACTATTGTCAACCAGCAAGACATAAAGGAGTTAGTACAGTTTTGGGTAACTTTGCTGCTGGTATTTGCTTGCTGGTTCTGTTCTAGTGATTCATTAAGCTCAAATGTAGAAGTGCACTATATGCAGGACACAATAATAATCTAATATATTGATACTTTACTACTATTACGCTAATCCTCCTATCTGATTCAGTTGATTTGGTATGCGTGGGCTACTACGGGGCCGCAATCCAGTTCCGAGGGTGCAAGCGGCAGTTCCGGGGCTTATATCCAGTTCCGGGGCTTATATCCAGTTCCGACCTATTGACTCAGGTCGTTTCATCCTCCCCACAAAAAAATATTTTCGAAAATGGTTTGTATTTCTAGAATTATCTCAATTTCGGCAATAGCATATCTCATGGGCAATTCGTTCTCTTGTTTGTGTGGAGAGCTACGAAGAGGTCAGGTCAGGTCACGTGACCATTCCGAGGGTCACACCAAGAAAGAATCTACCACTAATGCTACACTCTTCAGTGATTTATAGATGCTACGCTACTCCATTTTGAATTTAACTACTACTTTCTAATGCTCAAAGCTATAAGCTTAGCTATTAATGAACTAGTATGCAGTCTCTATTCTTAAACAAGTCTTGAAGCTTCCATCTAAAAAAGTAAGCTGCTGTTGATCCAGGTAAAGGTAATAATAAATTGACTCAATGATGATTTCAACGTCATCTCTGATTTTTCGTCTTCATATTCATCAATATGAGACATTTCCTGCATACACATGGTCTGTGCTGCATATACCTTTCCGGATCTAGGGGAAGGCCCTGAGTCTACCGGCAAACGAATCCAAAAATTGCTTGGTGGGCGATTGTGGATGTCCCCCAAAGTAAATTATCCACAACAAATTCAAAGCAGAAATGAGTATGCACCCTGCAGCACAGCACACGTGTCCCAAAAAGCCCGTGTAGATGAGATTATTGGTGGCGTTGGTGGTGTACACGAATGCTGCAGATAACAACACCACCAAGGAGAATCTGTAGAACTCGATGTATTTTTTCAAGTGGAGCCAAACAATGGCCAAGATCAAGATCATCTCGAGCATGAGGCCCCAGCACGTGAACCGTAAATTGGCCGAATGGGGGCTGAGGCCTATGCCTACCATGGCTATGATCCAGGAAACCACACCGAAAACCACGGATGAAAATATAAACGGGTCCCCCAAGAAATTGGAGAAATAAACTGTCATCGTTTTTTTTGTGGGTTCCACGAAAAGTAGGAGGCTGGAGCTGAGGAGAAGTTGAAGTTGAAGTTGAGGAGTAGCAGGAGTCTGAAACTGAAACTGAGTCTGAAACTGAAACTGAAACTGACGACTTGTCAATTAGCTGATGGATGGGGAAGTCAGGGAGGGAATGAGGTAAACATCAAGAATGTGCTCAAAGCTTAAACGGGATTTTGCGTGTAAAGGCCACGACATGAAGTGCTAGCCGTCAATAGACTGCGCCCATAATCAGTCTAGGAGTCTGGACAGCAGTAACAAATATATTGGTGTCAGTCAGTAGTCAGTATTGTCAGTATCGGAAGCATTAATCAGTACCTGTGATTGTTGGGAGTTGAATTGGAGATCAGTTGGAGGTTTGGTTATTGTGGTGCTTCTAGTGGACCTCCAGACACCATATACCCAAGAAAGGAGAAACAGTTAAACTTTGATTCCCATCAATCACTCGATCTCATGATCTCTCTTCTGGTCTTTTTTCTGGTCACTGGATGAGTCTGTGGGTGTGGATGGTGATGGGTTGTAGCCATGGTGGTATGTGTAGGACACCTAAGAGAAACCAAACAAATGATATCAAGGCCCAAAACGTTGTAATTTCAAGACAAAAAGAACTAGTGTTGAGGACATTCCTAGAAATATCTTCAACAGGAGTTTATCGTTTGTTCACGTCTAGGGTCTGCTCGTTGTATGCAAGATCATATTCTTTGGACAATTTTCTCATCAGGAAACCAATGGGCAAAAGGATTAGTGGATCTTATTGATCGGAATCAAACCATTTGTTCAAACCTAGCATCAAGCTTCAAACACTTGTGCAAAGCTTATTCAAATCATTGTCTTGCATATAAGCACATGCAAGTGAGCTGGGCACTGCCAACCCAATCATCTAGAATAAACTCTTTGAATATTTTCATCTTTTCCTTCCTCTTTTTCTTAGACACTGGTATAATCGAGTGGAATACTTCTGCTGAAACACTGAGTGTTACTGACATCTCCTCGAGTGTATGCAGTCAGTAGTCCCATCACTATCTCCATTTCCCTCTCCATCACCTCTATCTATTTCAAGATCATCCAAGTCGCTATCTAGACAAATAGCTTCAGGTACATATCAAAGACTCTGTCAAATATTAAGGAGGAGGAGAAAGAGACAAATGCCAGCCCAAATTTCAGAGGTTATTGTTCCAACTTCGATGAGTGGTCAGGCAGGTGGTCAAACAAACGCCAGAGTATAGAGAAGCTTTGGCGAAATCTCCGGCTTAAGACAGAGAACTCCATTGTTTACCCTCGTGACAAGGGTAGTGTGGAAGTGGACGACGAATACTGAGTAATTGATATTCACAGCATCACGGTGGAGCCCAAATTTCTTCTCTGGATTTCTGATTCTTCAATTTCTTTTCGGAGTCCAGTTTCGTCACTAGCACTGTTTTGGGGTATCTGGGAGATTCCTTCGATATAAAAGACTTATGGAAAAGTCATGAGTAGTAATGGACTTATATACAGACTCCTGATCATATTGTCCACAATTTATTGATATTGATATTGGTGTATTGGTGTATTATACAATGTATATTTTGGTGTATTGGTGTATTGGTTTATTGGTGATAGATAATAACATGAGCATCCCTGGTATTTATAATCTTTTTTTCCAACCACAAAAAGAAATGCAGCATGCCCAAAAGGGAAGTGTTTCACATTCAACGTGCAGATGGTGTTTCACCTTTTTGTGTTGCGTCGCGAGACTTGCAGCCACTGGAATATAAAAGGCCCTCAAATCTCGCGGTGTTTTTTGCAACGCGATAAAGCCATTGGATAGGATGGTCACGTGATTCAGTCAGATACACATTTTTATTCATTATTTTGGAAACTACTACTATTATTATTCATTATTTTGGAAACTACTACTATTATTATTACTGGTCACTACACCAATTCCAAAATGCATCTTTGTCAGGCTACGTGGGCTTCTGAGATATACGTTGCCTTTATACATGGGTGTATTGGTGTTGGAGTAATTCCATGGCTACTCAGTGACTTTGACACCCAGAAATAGAAAAAGCCAGGAACTTCTTGTCCAATGTTTATGGTCTTTCACTATTTGTTCGTGTACTAGAATAGTGGAGTCAGTACCAGTGGTTCTTGGTGTGGAGTAGTGTCAGAATATGTCTTTTTTTCTGAGAATTGCGAATGTGGGATTATAGCGTGAGGCTAACCAGGTGCCAATAATCAGAAAACAGGAATTTGGATCCAGAAATAAGGGAAATGAATCTAGAGGTGTGTTTTGTTTTCCTTACAAGGAATCATAAGATTCCAACCATGGGTTCGGCTTGAGTGCTGGGATGGACAGGTGTATCTCCCGTTATTAGCAGGGAAAATCCAGAACCTCATCTCCAAACAAAGTCACTGAAAAATATGAATAATATTGCAATGTTCAGGGGACGGGAGGGGTGTAGAGTGACTAGATGGGAAACCTACACGATATGCAGGACACTATACATTCCTCAAATTTCTTCATCATGCAAAAGATGCAGTTCATGACTATAGAGAATCAGGTCTACATGCAGATTCAAAGATGTCTATAGTCAGAGTGAATGTCGGAAATAGTTCTCGGAAAAGGGGCTGGGAATGGGCCTCGGAATTGGGGCCTGGCTGTGGCACCACACCCATACACCACGCTACACCAGGTCAAAAAGGACCAACACAAAGCACCACTTTCAGGACTTAGCAATTCTAGTCAGGTTGTATATATAGGTCCACGTTGGCTCAAATGGAGAGTGTCCTGCATATAACCACAAACTGTGTCCTTTCCCTTTCCTTGAACCAGAAAATCAATCTTCTAACTTCATCCACGCTATGAAATAAGAAGATGCGTCTATGGCAGTGACATGAACTATGGAGTCTCTTGGTATACCTTTTGGTCCAGCGTGAGGACGTGTACATCAGTACATCTCACCAGAAGGTCTATCCAAACTTCAGCCAGATATTTCTATAGTATTCCATGAACTAATCCGTAAGCATTTCCATTAGAATGGAAGGAACACGTGCCGATATGCAGGACAACCTTCAATTCCAAGTTGTAAATCTATAAATACTTAAATTAAGCAATGCAACCTTGACTAATTTATACTCTATAGATCCTTCATTGTCTTGAAAACGTGTTAAAGTGTGAAATTAATTAAGTGCCTTTTTGCCGTCCTGCATATAACAATAGTCGGTCCACTTTTGATACACGCCCTTTGCCCGTCTGCCGTGGTTATCGGCTAATGCTATATGCAGGAATTGCAAGATTTCACCTTATTTTGGCCGTACACCCCACGAGCTAAAAGTCTATGTTTTTGAATAGTCCGTTAGGAATCCTTTCAAATTAGTATGATCCCGGATCTTTTTACTAGTTCTCGCCAGATCTGGCAATATCGATCGGAAATAAGTCCGGAGTATTACCGTATACGGTAAATTCTCGGCACCGCATTTAAAAAAATTAACCATTTCGAGCTTTATTATCGCCCTTATCGGATAAAACACTAATATCACACATGTTTCCGAAACAGCTCCATTAATATGCATTGTTTACTCGGCCGGTTTAGGCAGTCAGCCGATAATTGCTATGCAAAGAAACATTGTTTACGACCCAAATGCGGCGCGTTTTTATTCTTAAACATATAAACAAAACGCACGGCCTGCACACAGCGCAGACATGCAAAAGCGAGAATTTTCGAAAACAAAATTGTACAAAGGGGGGGTATGACCATTTAACACCAGATGATCAATCATCAGCGAATGATTTAACTGGAGTAAATACCCCAGTACTTTTCAGCGTTGAAAGCTCCGTCAGCCTTCCACATGTCGTTGTAGGCGTTGAAGTAAAGAGCATCGTTACCACAAGAGCTAGAGATGGAGGAAAGAGCAGCCTTTTGTTGAGAAGAACCTGGCACAGCCTTGTTGTTGGTCTCACCCTGGGTTGGCCATCCGGTCTCGGTGACGAGAACCTTGGCACCACCACAAGCAGCGGAGACTCTTTGGATCTGCTCCAAAAGCCATTTTCCAGCACCATCAGCATCAACTCCACCATCGAAGAAAGCGTGAGCATTCACAGCCATATAGTCAGAGTAGTGACACAAGTCAGGGTTGTTGATGACAGCAATAAAAGTGTCAACCGAAACAACGGGACCAGAGTAACCGGCAGACTTCAAGGCAGATCTACCCTGGTCGACGTAGGACTTAATTTGGGAAGGATTGGCAGAGCCGGCGTTGACCAACTCGTTACCGATGGAAACAGTGTGGACAATGTCCCATCCACCAGCAGCCAGAACGGCAGAAGACAAGGTGCTCACATCAGCAGAGATGGAGCCCATGTTGAAGATACCAGCGAAAAGCTTTTGGCCAGGAGCGAAACCGGACAAGACAGCAGGGACTTGGTCACAGTCAACACCGTACAATCTGATAATCTCGTAAGAGGAGAGCTTTTGCACCTCAGACTTGATTTGAGAGGATGGCTTACAGGTTCCGTCATTAGCGTAAGGAGAGTAAGTAATACCCTTGGCGGCACCGGAAAAGTCACCGGAAGAGCCAGAAGAGCCGGAAGAAGAGGCAGGGGACGAAGCCACAGGAGAGGCCACGCTAACAGGCTCAGAGGCAGCAGGGGAACCGGCAGCAACAGGAGCAGGGGTGGGAGCAGCAGCAGCAGCAGCAGGAACGGCCTCACCACCGACGGTCACGTAGACCACCTCAGTGTGCACCTCCTTCTTCTCGTGCTGGTGGTGCTGGTGTTGCTGGAGAGGGTGAGCGATGGCGGAGGCCACGCAGGCGGCTTGAACGATGGACTTGAACAACATAACGAATGGAGAACTCAAGAAAGTTTGGCTAGGAATGCAAAGGAACGACTGTAGGAAAACTTTAAGACCAGGAAAAAAAAGGTAAAAGAAGGGTATTTAGGAGCGAATGGCGCGCTCAATAAATAACGGATTCGCGCCCGTGCCGGCGTGCACATAGTGGGCCCTGCGCAGCGTGCATGGGAATTCTTCGGCCAATGATGGGTTTTTTTCTTAACAGGAGTTGTCTAGACCGCAGTTGCGTCTGCATGCGTTTCGCCAGTGCAACCAATTAGCAGATTCCGTCATAAAGCGATGAATATACGTACTGACCAACCAGCACCAATGAACCCACCAACCATTTTGAAACGAACATGAAACATTCTGAAACATTCTGAAACATTCTGAAACATTCTGAAACATTCTGAAACATTCTGAAACATTCTGAAACATTCTGAAACATTCTGAAACAAACCTGAAACAAACATGAAACAAACATGAAACATTCTGAAACAAACACGAAACATCTACACCAGTACACCACAATCTCATTTACTGCACCACCGTCTAATTCTATCCAAGCCTTTTCGGCAGAGAGCCAAGTGTTATACCGAGCATAGTACCGAGTGTTGTAGAGAACCACATAAAAAACTTTTATTATTTATTAATTACTATTTATTTATTACTTATTTATTTTACTGATTTCACGCTGATTTTACGTACTACTTCGTGTTATGTTTGATACTCCTTTTCTCTTTTAGGTACTCCTTCCCATTTCGCTCCTTCTCATTTCGCTCCTTCTCATTTCGCTCCTTCTCATTTCGCTCCTTCATTATCGCACTATTCCACTCACGCTCGCTCACTTCCGTGTTCCCCCTTTTCAGTGAGCGTGTCAGTGCGCTATGGGAAAAGAGAAGGAGGCGCGAACATCACTGCACTCTACTCCAAACGCCTCTCCCTTGGCTGCCATCAGCAGATCCCATTGTGCATCCTCGAATTGTTTCTGCCGAGCCTCAACTGTGCCTCGCTCGCCTCGCTCGCCTTCCCCTCGTGTCGTGTCGCTCGTGTCGTGTCGCTCGTGTCGTGTCGCTCGTGTCGCTCGTCTCGTCTTCCCCTCGTGTCTATCCCTGAAACCACCAGTCTACCAGTCTATCAGGATTATGAGGGATATCAGGATTATGAGGGATATCAGGATTATGAGGGATATCAGGATTATGAGAGGGTTAGGGATATCAGGATTATCAGGAACAGGATTATCAGGAACAGGATTATCAGGAACAGGATTATCAGGAACAGGGGCAGGAACAGGGGTAGGATTTGAGGCTGCATGGGATCTACAGAGGCCGTCACTTGTCTCATGTCTACTCACAGTACTAAACAGTACTAGACGGTACTAGACAGTTGAACAGTACTAGCGGTATAAGTAACAGACCACTCGACTGTTCGTCTTCAGTCTCTAGTCTACTCTAACCATCATGAAGTGGAGCAGTGAAGAAGTGGAGAAGTGGAAAGTGGAGCAGTGAAGAAGTGGAGAAGTGGAGAAGTGAAGAAGTGAAGAAGTGAAGAAGTGGAGCAGTGGAGAAATGGAGAAATGGAGAAATGGAGAAATGGAGAAATGGAGAAGTGGAGAAATGGAGAAGTGGAAGTGGAGAAATGGAGAAGTGGAAGTGGAGAAGTGGAGAAGTGGAAGTGGAGAAGTGGAGACAGAAGACAGTACCATAGCAGAAGACCAAGACAGTACAGTGGTGGAGCAGTACTGGAAGGAAACAGATACAGAAGTATGCACAAATGTGAACTAAGAGTCTATAATAGACACTAGCACAGACATTTTGCATGCAGAATGACTGTCTATATTAGAAGGGTGGTGGTTAAGGCTCTGGCCAAGGAGTCCGAACCACCACTCTAGGTGGAGAACCATACCGAATGGGAGCTGGTGCAAGATCTATAGTTGTAGCACTGCATCCAAGCAGAGGGCATCTCCACAGTCATACAAAGGCAGAACCTGTTTCCATTACCCAGCTCCACATAAACAGAGAGAGAGTACAAGTCTTGTAGTACAGACCATAGAGAGAGTACAAGTCTTGTAGTAGAGTATACAGTAGAGCATAGACAGAGTACAAGTCTTGTAGTAGAGTATACAGTGGTAGAGTAATATCAGTATACAGTGGTACTTTAGTTATCGCTTTTATGATATTAACTTAGGTGCATTGAATTAGAGTATACAGTGGTAGAGTAATATCAGTATACAATGGCAGAGAGTAGAGTAGAGTATCGAGTATATTGTAGTAGCAGCAGTAGAGTAGAGAGAGTAGAGAGAGTAATAGTAGAGAGCAGAGTCTTGTAGTACAGACCATAGAGAGAAGAGGTACAAGTCTTGGTATTACGGGTAGAGAGTAGAGAGAAGAGTAGAGAGTAGAGAGAAGAGTAGAGAGTAGAGAGAAGAGTAGAGAGTGCAACGGATAGAATATGATAAGGCATCATGGAGTAGTACAGAGTAGAGAGTAGTAGAGAGTAGAGTATACAGTAGAGTAGAGAGTAGAGAGCAGTACAAGTCATAGTATTATCAGTATACAGTAGAGCATAGAGTAGCAGAGATTAGGAAAGTAGAGATTAAGAGAGTATAAAGAAGAGAAGAGATTAGAGAGTAGAGAGTAGAGAGAGTAGAGAAGAGAAGAGAAGAGAAGAGAAGAGAAGAGAAGAGAAGAGTAGAGAAGAGTAGAGAAGAGTAGAGAGTATAGAATATAATATGATACGTTGGTGTAGAGAGTAGAACTGGGAAGACTCATGAGAAAGCAGTGAGACGTCATTATTGTGGTATTGACAAGAATCGGATGACTACAGATTCTGAAATCAGAGTGTCTTGATTTCTCGGGGTTCTCGGGGTTCTTTGTTTCTTTGTTTCTTTGTTTCTTTGTTTCTCCGGTCTCTCCATCGTTATATCTCCAAGATCACTACGGTAGAGCATAGTAGGAATCGCTGGTGGACTAGAATCGTCATAGTATAGAAGGAGACTAGAGTACGGGTTAGTTTTGTCCTTGGCTAGTTATAAGCTTGAACTCTCCGTAATCACTAATCCTCTAGTCAGCTGCTTTAGTTATTTCAGCTGCTTACCAAAACCTCGGGCCAAGACCTCGGGCCAAGACCTCGGGCCAATATCGGACCAATATCTAGGAACGATACCTCGGGCCAAGACCTCAATACGTCGGACCAAGACCTCGGACCAAGACCTCGGACCAAGACCTCGGACCAAGACCTCGGACCAATATCGGACCAAGACCTCGGACCAATATCGGACCAAAACCTCGGACCAATATCTCGGGCCAATATCGGACCAAGACCTCGGACCAATATCGGACCAAGACCTCGGACCAATATCGGACCAAAACCTCGGACCAAAACCTCGGACCAATATCGGACCAAAACCTCGGACCAATATCGGACCAATATCGGACCAATATCGGACCAATACGTCGGACCAAGACGTCGGACCAATATCGGACCAATATCGGACCAATTTCGGACCAATATCGGACCAAGACCTCGGACCAAAACCTCGGACCAATATCGGACCAATACGTCGGACCAAGACCTCAATACGTCGGACCAATATCGGACCAAAACCTCGGACCAATATCGGACCAATATCGGACCAACACCCAATGCAACCATCACAAATCTACAGACCTACTCTACCTATAATTTTTAAACTATTTCGAAATATACCATGGATAGTCTCATATTCACATTACCTTGTGGATCTTGCAGTAGGCCAGTCAATGGGTACTGTATATATCCAATGTCATCACCCCACTCATCACTCATCCAATGACGTATGCTTGAACTGGTCTTCTTCAAGAATGTCAAGTTCAACTCGTATACTTGCTACTTGAGTATCGTCAATCTAGTATCTTGAGTAGGCCCAAATCGGCCAACACTATGATGATCAGATGGATCTTTACATTGGCCTTAAGGGTTGGTGCTTTTAGGCAATCCACCGAAAGAGGAATAGAGGAGGAGGAGTGTATAGAAGAGGAACAGAGGAGGAGGAGGAGGAGTGTATAGAAGAGGAATAGAGGAGGAGGAGTGTATAGAGGAGTGTATATAAGAAAAACACGTGCATATAAGAAGAATGTGTGCATAGAGGAGGAGTGGTAAGAGGAGGAGGGAATTTATATTCAAGAATGTGTACATGGTACGCGCGTCGTAGACGAGAACACCAATAAGCGGCACGATGCAAGCCGCGTCTCACCCTCGTTATATACACCACCCCATCATCCACTCCTTTCGACCTGAAATACACCGTATACATTTCTACCGCACTAGTCCACCATGACAGACCCACACGTACCAAACATTACTCTGGTTGTCTTCCGCACGCTTGAGTATGTTAGAACTTAACAGGTCGTTTAAACAAAGTATCAAGTGTATCTTCGAATACAGTAAATAAACCTAGAGGGATTCCTAGAGAAAGCATCTAGTTGGGCGAACCTGCTAGTTCTTATATCCTTTCCTTGGTGGCTCTCCACAGCAACCAACCATGAGCAACTAAGTTCCTCATTGGTCAGAAGAATTGTCTTGTGAATTATTCTTCCGAGCATCGTTATTATTCACATGTATGCGTGGGCAGGCATGTGATCAGGGTCCACTTATCATTAAGTATAGGATCCTGGCGTGTTAGGATGATTCCTAACAGAGTATGGTCCTCTCCAATATCCTGCATTCTACACCAGCACCATAGCATTTCACCTGTAGAAGCACATTCCGGAAAGCACGTGTCCAGGATTATGGCGTGGTGTAGTAGTCTGGTACAGTAGTCTGGTATGGTATAGTGGTATAGTAGTATAGTGGTATAGTGGTATAGTAGTATAGTGGTATAGTGGTATAGTAGTATAGTGGTATAGTGGTATAGTCTGGTATAGTAGTATAGTGGTATAGTGGTATAGTAGTATAGTGGTATAGTGGTATAGTAGTATAGTGGTATAGTAGTATAGTAGTATAGTAGTATAGTAGTATAGTAGTATAGTAGTATAGTAGTATAGTATGGTATAGTAGTATATTAGTACAGTAGTCTGGTGTGGGAATCAGGAGGTGACGTCTGTATTTCGCTTTCCTCCCTTCACGTGATTGTCGTTACTAGGCTTTCCGCTTTTATTACGTGCGTTTGAACGTGCGCATGGCCCGTGCAGATCTCTTTGACGCGCACGTTCCTCCGATCCCTCCATGAAATAACCATCTCCATAGTATACTTTTTTAATAGGACTTTAATTCTTTAATCTTTAATACCTTAATCTTTAATTCCTCAATTCCTTAATCTTTAATACCTTAATCTTTAATTCTTTAATACCTTAATCTTTAATACCTTAATCTTTAATCTTTAATACCTTAATCTTTAATACCTTAATCTTTAATCTTTAATTCCTTAATCTTTAATCTTTAATCTTTAATTCCTTAATACCTTAATCTTTAATACCTTAATCTTTAATCTTTAATCTTTAATACCTTAATCTTTAATCTTTAATCTTTAATTCCTTAATCTTTAATCTTTAATCTTTAATTCCTTAATACCTTAATCTTTAATTCCTTATTCCTTAATCTTTAATTCCTTAATACCTTAATTCCTTAATAGTATTGTCTGGTATAGTAATAGTACTCTAATTGTTGCGCGTTAACATTCGCATAAGTGGACACCATCTCAGTCTTTAATAGCTCTAACAAGTAAGGATGTTTAGTGATAGGCTCAGTATTGTATTCTGGTTGCGTATAAACTATAGCTAGGAACTTGTTTTTCCTCTTTGCAACTGAGCACTTGTTCTACTTGACGTATAAGAGCGACGCTCTCTTCTAGTATGTCCCTTTAGATGACACGTAGAGAGATTAGACGAGAGTCACTTTATATAATCCCTCTTAGAAGATGTTTCATCTGGATACACTGCACATGCCGTTGCACGTGTGCCGGACACCGACACGCACGTCCATGTTCTACATTAATAGTATGGCTCTTTAATACTTCTTTAATAGTACTTAATAGCTATATAGTACTTTATCAGGCCAGATGTTCACATGTCGCATGGGCAATATGCCGTTTCCAGATGAAACAATAAGCTGCTGCGTGGAATCGGTCCGAGGAGGTTTGGTATGCACGGTTGAAGATGAAGGGTTGCTGCGGGATTGGTGCCACGCAGAATCGGTCCAAAGAGGGTGGAATAAACTGGGGCTAAGAAATGTATGAAACGACTAGGGTGGGATCAGGAGGATCCATGGTACGTCCAGAAAGGGAAGCATACATATAAAGGGAGATCCCGCTCCTTGAGTCTAAGCCTTGAGTTTATGGAGGTTTTACGGGAGTACTTGGTTCAAGGGATACTTGCTGGTAGCTTTCAGCCACAATGCAAAGAACTAAGATGTCACCTATATCTCTCAAATTACAGATTGGTGGAAGACCATTACACCCGAGTACCAACTATGACTCTAGGAACCAAGCCAACAGTATAGTATAGTAGGAATAGTAGGAATAGTAGGAATAGTAGGAATAGTAGGAATAGTAGGAATAGTAGGAATAGTAGGAATAGTATAGTATAGTAGTGTAGGAATAGTAGGAATAGTAGTGTACTTTAATAGATGAGTTGCTATTTTACGCAAGCCACACAAGGAGGTGGCCTTTGCCACAGAGATTGGCAGAAAGGCTCCAAATACAGGAAGAGCTGGACGACATTGCGGCTGAAGTTTATATCAGAAACGACTTTGCAAGACTCTATGATAGAGCTTGGTTACTATGAAACTCCCACGCAAACGAATTGATATTGTTCTTTGGACAGACCCATAAACCAGAAGATCTGAATAAAGGGTTTCAAAAATCTATTTAAATTATCGCGGAATATGTGGAGAGATAAGTCATCCACCGAATATTACACTAGGAGGGCCTCCCCAATCACCCATGCTTAATGAAGAGTAGTATACTATTGCAATGGCTCTTAACAGTATAGTATAGTAAGGCATATATTGTGATAGTCTCAATAGGTATAACAATAGAGGTATTAGTAGTACTCGATAGCTAGTATAGGAATAGAAGTCATAGTAGTAATAGCATGTATTGTGCTTTGATAGTAATTTATAGCTAGTAATAGTTCTTTAAAAGCTAGTATTGTATAGTATTGTACTTTAATAGTACTTTAATAGTACTTTAATAGTATAGTATTGTATAGTATAGTATTGTATAGTATTGTATAGTATTGTATAGTATTGTATAGTATTGTATAGTATAGTACTTTAATAGTATAGTTCTTTAATAGTACTTTGATAGTACTTTAATAGTATTGTATAGTAATAGCTAGTAGTGTAATAGATATTGTGATAGTATAGTATAGTAATGGCTATTAATAGTATTGTTATGGCTATTAATAGCTAGTATTAGTTCTTGAAGAGTATAGTATAGTAATAGTAGTATTAGTACTTTAATAGTATAGTATAGTAGTAATAGTACTTTAAGAGTATAGTATAGTAGTATTAGTTCTTTAGAGTATAGTACTTTAATAGCTAGTAATCACATATTAATCAATAGTAATCGCTAGTAATCGCTCGTATATTGTGATCGTAGTAATAGTAGTAATAGTTCTTTAAGAGTATGGTATTGTACAGTAATAGCTAGTATATTGTGATAGTAGTATAATAGGTATTGTAATAGTAGTAACAGCAAGACAATGATACTTTAATAGCTAGTAAGAGTAGTATAATAGGTATTGTGATAGCACACTAATAACATAGTACTTTAAGAGTATAGTTCTTCAAGTATTGTGATAGTAGTGATAGTAGTGATAGTAGTAATAGCTAATAATCACACATTAATGAATTATCCCAATAATTTTCTCATAGGAGTAGTAAGATGGTGCTTACAGTTCAAGAACAAGTGGCAGCATTAGTTCTGTTCCAAACACCAGAATTGTTCCCCAAAGTACCAAAGGGGGACAGCTTACTAAAGTGACAGGCTGCTTCAAGGAGTGCAGGCGCCACTTGTAGCCAGGTATTTAGGACGGAATTACGTGAATTTTCTTTGGCCGCCAAGGTTTGGACAAGTGCACATACCAATCCCAAGCATCAATGACAATCATCGCTCCCCAATCTTTTAATGTCTTGATCCAGCACGTTGATCAATGTCTTTTAATGCCTTGATCCAGCACGTTAATCAATGTCTTTTAATGTCTTGATCCAGCACGTTGATCAATGTGATGTGGTGTTGTTCAACTAGGAAAAGCCTACGGGCTTATCCGACATGAGTAGCCATTTGGCTGAGAGTGTCTTGTCCGAAGTATAAATCCCAAGCAAGTCTTGATTGAGTGACTGATTTTGAATCAAGATTTAAAGCCAGGGGCATGGTATAGTAGTGATAGTAGTGATAGTATAGTACTTTAATAGGTATTGTGATAGTATAGTAATAGTAGTAATAGTAGTGATAGTATAGTATTGTATAGTATAGTGGTAATAGTATAATAGTATAATAGTATAATAGTATAATAGTATAATAGTATAGTAGTGATAGTTCTTCAAGAGTATAGCACTTTAATAGCTAATAATCACACATTAATGAATAGTAGTAATAGTGGTAATAGCTATTATAGGAATGGAGTCATGGCTAGTAACGGTAATAACATAGTAAAATAGTAATCGTAGTGGTATAATGGCTAGTTCTTGAAGAGTATATTATTGACAGTATTGTACTTTGATAGTGGGAATAGTAGTAATAGGTATGTAGTACTTCAATAGCAGTAATAGCTCTTTAAGAGTCTCGTATAGTACTTCAATAGCAGTAATAGTAATAGTAGTGATAGTAGTGATGGTAATACGGAACATCTATCCCATTAGATGTATACACACACAGGTTACGGATTACGACGCTGAATGCTTTTTGGCTTTTTCTTGGCCACAGTGGGTGTTAAGCACTAGTTGGATGAGGTGGTTATAGGCAGGCGTGGCTATTGAGTGTAGCTCATCCCATTTAAACAACAATAGAAGAGATATCAGATCAGAGCACAGCTTAACGTCCACAGAAATGGTGCAACAAACATTGTCAAGAACCTCTACCACTTACAATACCATGTTCCCACTAAGTCGTATACTTAGGATTAAAATATTCTTTACTTCAAGTGCATCACTGGGAATTTCTATCCCAGAATCACTCACTATATGGTCTAGAGCGTAAAACGCTTATGTCAACCTTTTCTCAAACATCATTACTTCTAGCATGGATTCTGACTTAGAGGCGTTGTGCCATAATCCAACAGATGGTAGCTTCGGCTCAATGCTTTATCAAACAAAGCCATCTACCAATTCTCTGAATGAACGGTTCCTCTCGTACTAAGTTCAATTACTATTGTAACATTATAGAGTAGGAGCACGTAGTAGTGGTATTAGGAGCATCACGTCTGAAGAACACACTGATCTAATTGAATATGCAGTGCCTCAGAGATGTCCCACTATAATGTCATGCACTACTACTACTACTACTTCTACTTCTACTGCTACTACTACTACTACTAATACTACCACCACTACTTCTACTACTACTACTACTACTACTACTTCTACTACTTCTACGACTAGTACTACTTCTACTTCTACCACCACTACTACTGTTGAACGTATGAGACTCGCACGTCTCATACGCACTGCATTCTGAACAGAGTGGGATGAGTATGCACATCATAAGGTTAGAATGCAGGAGTACAGATGAAACTGACATATGAGAGCCACTCCTGAAACCGGGCCTGGAGTGACTGAGTATCTGAAGCAAGATAAGAAGGAAGGATCCAATGAGAGACCTCTGAAGAAAAGCCCTTGTGCAGAAGCATGCACGAAGGGGTGTTTGAGGAGTATACGGCGATAACTCCGATGAAGGAGGTATCAGAACGGTCGGGAGGACGACACGGACGGGGGTCATGCCGTGGGAGGGATTCCGGTCGTTGGTCAAAATAAAGCGAAGGGCTCGCCGCTTTATTTGAGGGATGATCGAAACAGTTCAGTCATAACAAGAAACAGAAAGGAGTTACGAATATAACTAGCTTAAGATAAGAATATAAATGACTGAGACTATCACTGAAGTACCTTACTTATTGGAGTTGTTAAAGAACAACGAGATTGGGGTTCCTACATACGCGAGTGTTAACAGCAACGCGCAACAACTACTACTAGCACTAATACTCTGACTACTTCTACTTCTACTTCTATTGCTAGTACTACTACTACTAGTACTAGTACTATATGCACTACTACTGCTACTTCTACCACCGCTACTTCTACCACTACTACTAGTACTCTATGCACTACTACTACTTCTACGACTAGTACTACTACTATATACACTACTACTACTACTTCTACTTGTTGAACGTATGAGACGTGAGAGTCTCATATGTACTGCAGATACATGTAATGGTATATGCAGTATATCCA